>VXAA01003585.1:430234-506429 GCA_013399115.1 Anseranas semipalmata
CCCCTTTCCCTATTAAAAAAAAAATGCATGCAGAGTCTGTTTTCTATGATCTGTTGCAAACCTACATTCTAACTGACCTGCTGCTATGAATCATTATTTTTGAATAAGTAATAAGTACTATAGGATTTGTAGATAGTAAACTNATTACTTGGCCTAATATATATCAATCTTTTCCTAATCAACTCTGCTCTAGCTGCTTTGTTCTAGTTGTGTTTTTATTATTTGATCATGTGTTTTGAATTGGAAAAATGAAATTGCAGCATTTTTGAAACAGGAATGTGCACAAACCTTATGAGAATTCTGTAAAACATTTATCACTAATTTTAGGAGAAATGTATTTGTTTAACTTAACCTATTTTTCTCATCTCTGTACACAGAGATGTACTCATGTTAAATCAGTAATTTGTTTGCATATTCGCCTTTTCCCCATAAACTAAATTGAAGCAGTTTTTGGTGGGCATTAATATTTGATATGCAAGCTATTCTGGTTAGATTGAATTTTAGACTAATTCACACCATTAGCCTTATGCCCACATGAAAAAAGACTGGTTTCTCTGATACCAAGTGTAGTACGAACAAGTATTTATGGGAGAACTAAGAGTCTATAAAACTAAACAGAAGGATGAGGAAAAAGATGCAAATAGATGGAAAAGTGAGCAGGATTTACAATTATACAATTTATAAGATTTTACCACAGACCAGATGAGCTCTTTCACATAGGTTCCTTATTACTGTCTCTGCTATGGGCAACAACCCTGCCAGCTGCAAATATCACTGAAAGTGAATTTTGCATGAGAGCAGTTACAGGAGACTTTCATTAACTTTGGAGTCAATGAGACTCAGCTGCTTAAATTGTCGCAGTGAGCAAGTTCAAAAGGAAATAATCATTCAGCTCATGGAGCTGTTTGGGGATTTTTCCCACTGCCCAGCAGCCTGTTAATGCTTCTGTTGGCAAAGCTAGATCAGCCCCTCACTCCCCACCCCAGATGCCAGTTTGGCAAACCACAGTGTTTCATTCCTTTGAGAATAAAAATGATTTTGCCTCAAATCAGGAAAATATCTGAGCAGTGATTTGTTATTAGGAAAAATAAATTCTTAAAGCACCGTTAAGCCAGACCTACATAAACATTTATTTCATCAGGTAAAGAAGAGTTTATGGAAACATGGAATGAAGTGTACATTTACACAGAGTTGTCTCCTTAGTATTTGGCACTAATGTTTGCATACATGACTGGAAGAGTCAGAGAGAGCCTGCAAGCTCATGTATATGCCATTAAATGAATGAGATCAGAGAGGAAACAACAACTAGAAAGGAGGGATGTAAAGATATACCAGTTAACAGTATAAGAAGGCCAAATGTGTTTTTCTATGTATCTCCAGTATTTGAGGATGGTGCTGGAAAATACAAGTTTTAAAAAACTGAATTCCCTCTATATATGTCTTTACATTTTTGTATATTGTGTGCTCCAACTGTACTGAATTACTTGGCCTTTTCACCATTTGAAACAAGCAGGTGTCCTTCTGAAGGTCTTAGCTATGAGTTTATGTGAAGGTTCAGTGCATGTGTGATGAAATCAACCACAAAGATGAAAAGAAAATAATGTTTTAGTGCTTTTAGTATAGGAGCATTTTCATGTTGCTACCTTTCTGCTTTTCTCTGACAATGGTTCAGCTTCTATTATGAATAAGAGATCTCTTTCTGCTCTTATCTTTTCACTCCAGTAAGTAACTAAATACAGCAGGTTTTTACTTCAATTAATTCTTCATTTCCCCATTCCAGGATTTTGCATGTGTTCAGGCAGGCTCTCCCTGGCTGAGAGTGCAACTGTTGGGACTAGAGGGTCCCTGCCATACTTGGGGAAGCTTTGACAGTCCAAAGGTTGAAGCTCTATCTGTGGTCCCTTCTCACAAGGGGAACCTTTTCTGTACAGACTGCAGCTCTGATTCAGGAAAACCCCGAATTTCAAGCTCAACTTCTACTTGAATCAAAGTCTTTAAGCATGTCCTGATGTGGAGTCTCTTTCCCTCCAAACAAATGTCCAAGGTGTAGAACACTACACTGTAAATTTAAGTGACTTCAGAACCAATTTTTACTTATGATTTGAAAATATCACAAAGGTTGTGATTCAGTGGATAAACATACAGAATATGTACTTCATGCTTTTGCTTTACTGGGCCTAGATGTTTGCCTTTGAAATAATGTAATACTAATATTGATCTTTGCTAGTCAAAACTCATTACCAGAGCATGGCAACTATGAAGAGTAAGTGGGGATGAAGTTTGTGAGCAGTCACTGTCACAAGACTGTGCTTTGCTGAGCCACTTGGAAGCTGTCGACTCAGCTGAAAAGACATAGGATTCACTCTTTACCTTACATTTGATACAGGGATTTTATAAGCATTGGTAGTGCATTTTACAGCATAAGGAGGTCCTAGCTAAGATCTGAGCTACATTACACTTAACAGAGTACGCATGGGTGGTATGTGGTGATCTTTCTTTAGAGCCTTATATGCAGCTGTGTTGGTAAATAAAGCAGTGACAGTTTTTTCTTTGGCCTTTTGACCAACTGCCATCATCAGACACATCCATGCCATTAACCTTCTTAAAGATTACAAAATAGGATGGCTGGATCCAAACTCCAAACTGCTTATTTATTTATTTATTTATTTATTGGAAATAATGCTTGGACCAAGCTAACTCCTAGCTTCTAGCTGGGAACAGTTTGGAAGAGCCCTTGTTGTTCTGCACAGTAGTGTTCTGGGGCCGTTCTTACCACAGAGTTTACTTCATCAATTTTTAAAACCAGGTTTTGATACAGTGAAGGACTATGTAAGAAGACATATTATGAAAGGGTTTCTCTCTGAAGCTGATCAAAGACTTTTGGTTCCATAAACATCCTCATGCAGAAAAAGCACTTCAGCAGGGCTGGAATAGGTTCACAAACTCAGGAATTACTGAAAGTACAAAAGAGTCCCTATTTATTAGATAAGTGTTTTATCACAGATTTTGATTTTACTTATTAACATTTAAAACTGAACTGAGTTGTTTGTTTCAAGAAGCAAACAAGCCTAACAATGCCTGTGTGCTCACAGATCAGTTACGGAGGCATGATGTTTCCACTTCAGATTAATTAGAAGGCTGTCTCCTATTTTTTGTTGTTGTTGTTTAAGTTTCATAGAATGAAACTCCATTTTTGTATTAAAACCCAAAGGTGTCAATAAAATATTCAGATCAATATACAAAACAAACTTTTAAATCTGCTCTTCAAAAATCCACTCTCAAGATGAAGTATGTCGCAGGTAAAATTCAGAGTGGGTTATCTCACAATTGTTTGAATACAGTTTTTCAGATGAGAGTCTTAAAAATATCCAGTGGAAATGACTGAGTTGGTTGCTCCTCAGGGGAACTAGCTGCTCTGCAAGTTCTATATAACTCTGATTTAGTGACTGTAATGTAGAAAACCCAGTTCATTATGGTGATCAGTATCGGTAAACTTATCACTAGCATGGATTCTTTTTGTAAGCTTTGGTCACTGAAACTGAATTATATGCTAGCTCTAGGGTGGTTGATCATCCCAGAGGATAAGTACCCTTGACCTACCATTGCCCCTGTCGCTTGTGATATACAGAGGAGCCAACAGTCCTGTAGAGCTGTGCTCTCACCCAGGCACCCCCTAGGTGTTATGACACTGCAACCTCAACATTTTGTGGCATGTGGAAAGTATAAGGACAGCAAGACCTGCTAAATTTTTCAAAAGCCTCCCCCCCCCCTTTTTTTTGCAAAATCTCATAATATAAACTGATTAAGAAAAATATTGGGTCAATAGCCATCATTTCAGAATCAAGATCTAAACAAATAGTTTCAAAACACCTACAGATGTTTATATAATATACCAGTTTTCTACAGTAATTTTAGAAATTAATTTTCGTGTTATCTAGGCCTTCTTTAGGCTGTGATGTTTTTGTATTTTCTGTGTTATTGACTTTGGTTGGGGGGGCTCAAGAATAAGGAGATGTAAATCTACTACTTATTTTGTCTACTTAGTTACTTAAACACTTGTTGTTCTTAGTGATGTTAGTTGAACTAATAGATGGAGGACCAGTTACATAAAGCTGTTTACTCAACATGGCTTTAGAAAGAGCATTGCTATAATATATATTATCTCATGTTAGAGCTGCCTAAATAAACCTTGATAATGAAATCCAGTTGTAACCCATGATGAATTGGTAACTGTTAATTAGATTAAGCTTCCTTAAATTCTAAGACAAGCATCTGAAAAGACAAATGTGTGAAAGAGAAGAATAAATGAAAGAAAGGGAAAATGTGACAGGATGAGAAAAACAGACAGAAAAGGCTATCTGTGGCCAAAGATAGTTGCCATGAAAGGTATCTGATGGCTGTTGTAGAGGAAAGAGGCATTTAGCTGAGAGCATTCTGGAAATATCTGGTTGGGAAAAAGAGATTTCTTAGAAGTCATCGCGTGTATGGGATAATGTAAGGGGAGCTGGCAGGCTTTGGACAGTACCCAAATAGTTCAGTTTTGCCCAAATGGATTGAAAGCGGAGTGTTACCTCTAAGGGGTGAAACATGCTACCTAATATTAAAACTCAGCTGGGACTCCTATTTTGCATTAGCAGACATGACTTCTCCAGTCTATTTTCGCAGATTTTGAATTCTCTATGATTTTATTCCATTCTAACTTAACTGTTATGACTACCTACAGCATGGATACGATTGATAGGTAACACATTGTGAAAGTGTTCTCTTCACTGTGTTGTTCCATAATGTGCTGTCAGTTCTTTAACAGGGGCCTGCCACAATAAATGCTGGAACTGTGGGTAACAGTACATGGTTGGAGATGAAGAATGAAAGATTGTGAAAAAAGGGAGTATTTGACTAAATAAAAATAAATTACCCTCAGTTGTAATCAAGAAAGAAAAAAGTGCCATTTGTCTAACATGCATAGTTGTTCTCTGTGCTCATCTGGGTTTATATTTTGTTCTTTGTCATGGGAGGCAATAGTACAGACAGCGTATCGCTTGATAATAGGGGATGAAAGGTGAAAATCCTCTCCTAAGATTTTCTTCCCACTGCTCTTGAAAATACCTGCCATTTGGTGCAATCTTATCCATTATTAATAGAAAAAAAATGCAGTTGAGAAAAAGAAGCTAAGTCTGGCAAGGACAACTTAGCAGGGAAATTGTCTCATTTCTTCTTTTAATCTGAAGGCGGAATTTTAACAAAGATCTCTCGAGGCGCTACGATGCCCTCCGGCTCCTCACTGAACAAGCATGCCTGCTAATTTAGCCAGCGCTTCCTGCATCCACAGCAAGCTGGAAAGTAGGCTGAAGATATTTCTCTTTTCTCTTCATCCTTTTGGCTGGTCTAATTGAGGGCAGAGAACTATTTTGTTCTTCTTGTGAAAGACATTTTATAAAATGGGTTTCACTCTGTACTTCCTTTAAGGATATTCAACTTCAAATGCTATTCTCACAAGTCTGTGCCATTTTAATTACTCCAACATATTCTTCACTTCATCTGAAATCTTTAAATAAGGTAGAACTCATATATATATTTCATCTGACTAATAGGTATCTCTGCAACAGAAAAGCATATGTGAGCCAGATATTTTACTAGGCTTGAGAAGCAAATATAAAAGAGTTTTTTGAGGAAAAAACAGACTTAGTTTTTATGATGCAAAAGAAACCTCTAATCCTCAAATCTCTTGAAGGATTACATCAAGAAAGGCAAACATGACAAAAGTGTTAACTTCTAGGAGAGTTTTCTTACAAAAACCCGTTTGGATTAAAGTATGTATTTCTTGAAGGGTCAGGACAGAACTTGTATCAGCTTACTCTTTTGACAAACACTGACAGTCCATTCCTAATTTGAGGTGTAACTTGAAAACAAAATGTCATGTAGGAATCCACAATGGAGAAGAAGGAGGGATGAGTCAATGCACTGGAGTCAGAAGTTAGAGTTGTAACTGGATTTGCACTGTTTTCAAATTAACTCCAGCAGAAGACTTTAGTGCCTACAGGTCAGATGCTGGAAATCAGGCTGTGACAAATGATATTGAATTCAAAACCCCATTTGGCAGTCTATCAGCTAATGAGAAGTGGTAGGTGTCTGAGGAAAATGATAAAAAAAAGCTCAGAAGGTACTCAAGCAAAGGACACTGAAAAGAGGCATGTCTGAAATCCCACTTTTCTAAAGTCAAGGTATCTAAGCTGTCCAAAAGTGAGGACTCTCTCTGAGTCTTTTTGACATTATTAACTGCTAACTTTATGACAGTTAATAGTTTATGCAGTATAAAACAGAAAGAATTTAACTATGTCTTCCATGATAAATAGGAGCAAACTATGCTGCAAGATGAACTGCCCAAGGCTTTTGCTCTAAGATATACCACAAAGTTGACATACAAATTCAGGGTTTTCTTGTTTCTGGAAAGTTCTGACTATTTCAAGCATTTTTGACAAGTTTACGCTCCTACTAAGTAGATGCTGCTTATGTTTTCTGAGGTAGAGGTTTACAATAGGCACCGAATGTCAGAAGGTACAGAGCTGCGTACATAGCTATTACTGACTACATTTTGTGAATTTGCTATTACTGACTGAACTGTGCATTTGTCCCACCAAGAGGTGTTGCCCCAGGAAACATTGCCTGGTGACATGACAAATGATAACAATTCATTTAACCCCAAACAAGTCAGGGGTGTCATCGCCCCAAGAGTACTGGCCATCCTTACTGGCACAGCATCTGGTGTGGCTGTGCAATGGGCCTGAGAGCTGCCCCTGTGGCTTAAGACATAATAATTATTTTGTGTGTGTGTGTTTTGGTCAACAAAGCACAACCAGAAGGCCTGTGGGGGATGTACTACAGCATGCTGGAGTGCTGGGTGTTTCTATAGCATTATAGCAAGGCAGTGTAGCGTGGTCCAGGCGATGGTGTTAGAGCATGCAAGAGAGCAATGACCGCTGAAAGGGGGCTGGAGGGAACCCAGCTTGGCCTGTGCTTGTGTATTGGGAGCCTTGTGGAAAACATCATATTCTATTTGAGGGATTAGTGATCTTCAACAGGCCATGTCTGCTCTACTGCTCTTCGTACTTTGGGCTCAAGAAGCCTGTATGTTACTAATATAATCTCCAATTTATAATATCTGTTGGAAAAGTAAGCCATATGCGGAATATATTGACCCTGACTGGGAGACAGTTATATGTTTAGGTTCTACTGATCCATGTAGCAGTTAACTTGAGCAGGTGCTGCATGTCCAGTCTGGCTTTCAGACCTGTGCTGTGCTGCACAGATCCCTTGGCCACAGGGTGGCCTCAGCCAGCTCACTGTAACAGAGGACCCTGGGGCAGCACTCTGTGGCTACCAGTGATTATGCCACTTGTGTGGCCTTGCCTTTGCCTTACCATGCAGCAAGAAGGTGTAATGTGAATATCCTTTAGGAATACAGATGTCTTCTTGCAAGGAAATTATATATTAGCTGAAATGAGCAAAAGGGAGAGCTTCGCTCCATGGATAGCCTTTGCTCTGTCTGATGCTGCATGAACGCAGTGTGCCCAGCATCTGAAAGGGTGTAAGATTTACTCATTATGTGTATTCCTCTTCTTACGCTGTCTTATTAAAGCAGTTATCTTATTAAGCTGTTTGCTGTTGGGTCTTTCTTACTGAGATCCAGAAAGAGCCCTGCACCATCTCACTCTCACTCCCCCCACCCTGGTGCAGAACAACTTGTTGATACAGAGCAGCCCTGGGGTGAAATATCCATGCCACTGCCTGAACAAGGGCAGCTATTTTGGCCCATTATGACAAAATTATCTAAGGTGAAGATAATCAGGGGAGTGGGATCTTGGAATTAATCATAGGGTTAAGTTATTTAGCAGTGTTAATATACTTACTGTTAGCATGAGTCATAGGAGCAAATGTGAGAACAAAGTGCACAAGGTGATTTTAGTAGTATGTTTTTCTGGTAGATCAATGTATTTTCCAGCATAAAACCCTTGCCTTTCCATTCACTAGCTCTATAAATTTTCACCTCATATAGGAAGATATTTTATAGAAAAAATGTACATTTACAGCATAGCAAGAATTAAAAGAAAAAGCAATTTACTTCATATTAAGATAAGAGTCAGTCATATAATCTTTTTATATGTTTCAGATTAGCACCAGTCAGGGTTTAGTTTGATGTCTTTTAAAATGTATTGTTTCTGACATGTGAATACTAAATCCTGTGCAAGAGAAAAGTCTCCAAAGGTTCACAGCACTGGTTTCATGAAAAACAAAAATGATTTTCACTTCTACAACCCGCTGTTTAGTTCTGAATTTATGTGCCTTAAAAGGACTTTTCTAAAGAAACAATCTATTTGTGCACATGATAAAATTGCTCAATTGCACAGCTGCGGCAGGAGGTGAGTCTCGACAGCACTGCTTATTGGAGTGTGGATACTTAGGAACCCAGTGTGAGTGTTTGAAATGCAATTGTTTCCCTTGCTTGTTATTAAAGATTCCAAAAGGAGTGGTTTCAGGTATCTTAATATTCAAAGTGGAAAAAGAGAGACTATTGATCATCACTAAATGTGAGCTAAGGAGAACCTAGAATTAGTTTTCCTAAGGGCTCATCTGTAACAAGAGTGTTGTAACTCCACAACTAACTTGACAGTTTTCACCAAGAAGAGGAGGAGAGGGTTATTTTTTCTAATTGGCATTCAGATTTCCACAGGTAGAGAATGAACTTTTGATTAGATGTACAATTACAAAAAATCCTGAACAACCCATTATTTCCAGCATCTTCTTTCCTCACAGATACTGTTAACACTACCTTTTTGGAATAGTGTACATATGAACATGATAAGGAAATGTTAATCACGCTCAAGACCTATGACCTAGGAGACATTTCTGACATTTTTTACTGAACTTCTTGGTGACTGCTTCATCGACTTATAACAATCACCATTGGCCAATATAGCCATCATAAAAGCTAATGGGTGTTTTGTTGGTTTGACAAAGGACGCTTCACTTTCTATTCAATTTGTCACTGCATTTTAGAAAACAAAACAGTAATTAAAACAAACAAACAAACACCATAACAGTGTTTAATTTTCATCAGAGATACACCTTTCTTCTTCCTCATCATCCTACCAAACAAGATGTACTGCATTAAGAATTCATAAGGTTTTTGGCTGGTACAACAACATTTTGCTGGTACATCTTCATGTCTCAGAGAAAGATTGCATCTAATATAAATACACACTAAACCAGCTAACTGGAAGTCTTATGATTAAACCAAGAGATCTCACCATGCCAGCCAACATTAAGTGTTACTGCATCCTGGTGAGCTGAGGGGAGGACTAATGTATTTGGAGGGTAAAAGGAAGCAATTTCCAGGAATTCAGAACCAGGCAATAACTTTCACAATTTCATTTCTAAATATTAGCATATTTGTGATAACTAGGATCAAAATAAACCTACCTGAACTTCTCTTCTGCAGTCAGAGAAGAACAAAGTTCTGAAACAGAATGGAAGTGGTAAAGTGAGAAAAAAATGCCAAAGGTCATGTGAAGCAAGAAGACATTATTCACTTTTTCACAGCTAATCAATACGTCAGGAATTTTTGTTAACAGTGTTAAAAGAGAATAGAAATGGATTAAAAAAAAAAACTGTAGAAGCAAGGCAAGACTGATAATAGATCTGTTTATTCTTCTTGCATTGTGTCATTATTTGAGTATGAGTAGTCTTTCAAAAGCCTCGGTCTAGATTGTATTTTGCTAAACATGTTCATTGGCAAATACTGTCCCTGACCTGAAGAGCTTCCAGTTTACAGCTTCAGTCAAGTGAATTCAACAGAATGGAAGGGAGGGTGCTTTCATGCGACAGCCACAGTTTAGGTGTGAATGCACCGAGAGCCCTGAGTCATATGGAAATATGTTGTTCTATTACTAATAAACGATATCTGCCACCCCAGCTACTGCTGGCTTTAGCCATCATTAGGTGGGCTTTACCAGCTGTTGGCTCGTCCCGATTCTAAGATTTTATAATTCCAACAGCCTATTTCTGTGCTAGATGTGAGTACAGACAGGAGAATTAGGGCCTGACTGACTCCTCAGAGAGTTCTTTTACAAAGTTGCCCTCCAGTGCTCCACATGCACAACTGTCCTCGACCTCCCCTTTCTATGTCACTCTTCATTCCACTGCAGCTTTTTTCTCAGTTTCATATACATATTGCAGCCAAAGAACTAGCTTTTAATTCTATATTAAAAAGTCGGTTTCAGTCAACAGAATTTGTTCATCATTTACATGTTTATTATGGAAGCTCAAAACACAAACAGCCAGCCCTGCAAAGCACTAAAACTCACTGTATCCTTATATTCTGGAAATGAGCACTGTCACTGCACTTTTGCTTCTTTGACTGGGCCAATCTGACCACTTTACCGTCTTTATTTACTTATTTATTTATTTATTTATTTATTTATTTTCAGTGGGAAAAATTCCCCTTTCGCATTCTGGTTTGAGTTTGTATCGGTACATTTTGCTTGACCCTATTGAAGTTGTTATTTACATGTCAAATGAATGCTCAGTAGCCTCTCAGAGCAGGAGACGGAATTGCTGAAGCCACTCCAATCCTTCTATTTGGAATTTGTGTTCTTGACTCCCCCATCACTTAGAAAATCACCCCTTCATGCGTGCAAACTTCATCCAAATGCCAGTGCATCAGCTTCTCTCCCCACTTGCACTTTCTTTGTCTGAAGCAAAATTATGCAACACCCATATGACTAATTTGTTGTGAATAAAGCCCAGAGTTATAATCTGTGCCTGTTCACTAAAAGTGGACTTTTGAGGATACTCCTTGAATACTTTATGCCAAACATGACTGTTCGGATATTCATGCAATTAAAATGGGGACCTTCAGTGCTTCTGGCAGCTCTACTTGTAAGTCCAGCTGCTTGTTGTTAATGCAGTAAAACCTCATTTTGCCTCCGACTTCTCTTCCTCTGTCTTTTAAAAGCCAATAAAATGACTGATTGAGGCAATTTAAGTGGTCTATGCATTTGTCAGTAACTACATCTATTTCTCCCATTAAGTTGCTTTTAAATCTCACATTGATTACTATCAATTTTTTCACTGACCTTAGAATCTGATCTGTCTTCTCTTTGAAGGTCAACATTTTAAATTCACCACCACAGGTAAATAGTGGAAGGCAGCAGTACTTCGTGGCATGAGTTTATCATGTATTGACAAAAGAAAGTGATTTAAAAACACTCTGGTACATTCCAGCAAAAAGTCAGTAAAACTAAGGGAAACAAAGGAACTGCTGTTTGCATGAGAGTCATGAAAATCTCATATAACACATCTAGCTGCTGTTTCTGTGACATAATTTTCCTGTAAGACTTTTTGTGTGTTTTGCATATGTGATTATATGTGTATTCAGCTCCACAGCATTAGCATTGACATGGCTAATTTATAATAGCTGTTTTCTCTAAGGCAGACTTTGGAGGAATGCACAGCCCCAGGCATGCCCACCTCCGCCCAGGGGAGGTCAGGATTTGCAGTGCAGAAGCCGTGTGTTGCCTTTGCACACATAGTGCAGGGTCCCGTCTCTTGGGAGCGTACAGCCTGGCTTTTCTGCACGTGTGATAGTTGGCTGTGCTTCCCTGGACCAGTCCCACGGCATGCTTGCAGGGAGTCTGGCGCTTCTGGGAACTGCTGGACTTCCCAGGCTTGTGCAGGAGGTTTGGTTATGGGTGGAGGCCAGGCGTTGCTGGCTGGTTTTAATGGAAACTTAAGACAAACAAAATCCTCATGGAATACAATGTAGGGAATGAAGGGGATGGGGCATAGATCCATCCTAGAGCAGTGCTGACAGCCTGACAGTGCTGGATTTGGCTGCCCACCACTCTAGAGTAAGATCCTGAGGTCAGTTTTATACAGTTCTGCCCCATTTCCCACTCGCGATTAATAGCTTCCCTAATTTTTGATTCCTCTTCTTTCCACCTCCTGGGTGCATGTGGTGTGTTTGGAGGTCCGATTCACAATGCCATCCCAATTCTCAGCACATTACTTAGTGTTGTATTCAACCATGCACACCAGTGTGATACCCAGTCAGAAAACTACGCTATTCATAGTGATACTCTCCTTTCCACCTTCTACCTCCATCTTAATATCAGATGTAAAGAATCAATCTGATTTCAGGTATTTTGCTTTCAAACCATCCCTGGGAACTCTAAGTCCTTGAACTCTTTTAAAATGTGTGTCCATTTGAAGATTACTGGAGGCCTTTTGTTTATCATAAAAGAAATTGAAATATTTTCTCTTCATTCTAGTCCTTGTAGTTTCTCTCTGCCTGACAGTTTTTCTCTGTCTCTCTGTCTCTCTCTCTCTCTCTTTTTTTTTTTCCTGAATGTTCTGTCTTGTTTTTTTTGAATAACTCCTCTAGTATAGCTGTGCAGGGACAGCCATATGTGCAAATTGGTTTCCACTGTTTTTTACTCTGTCAACACATTGAATTATTTATCACTATATTGTTTAGGAAAAGGGGCAAATAGTGAGGTGGCAGAGTTTGTGATGATATGAAGTTATTCAGGATAGATGGGCAGACTGCAGAATCGCAGATGTATTTAATAACAATGAGCAACTGGGCAGGTAATATGAAGTTCGCTGTGGATAAATAATAGGGTGGCATGCATGGGAAACAAAATCTCAACTTCACGAATACAGTTATGGATTCTGAGCTGGCTGTCATCACTGAGAGTGAAACCGGGAAGATTTTTCTATGTGAAAGTGTTGTCACTGATCACTGGTCACTAGCAGTCAAAAAGTATATAAAGCATTAGGAATGACTTGAAAAATAATAGAAAAACAGCAAAAAATGAGGAGAGGAACTATTCGGGACAACTTGTTCCAATATGCTTTCACTAATAACAGCTTTGCACACAAAACAAGTTGGTTTCCCTAACCCCTCAATCACAACCTTGTTGCTATACACTGAGCTTTCTTAAAGAGGTGATGTTTGGGACCCACAGCTGCACAGGATAGTGTTCATGAATGTCTCTCACATTCCCACATTGTGTTCACTCCTTCTCACACAAATATCAATAAAAGCACCTAAGTCTGCACGAATGAACCTGGGATCACAAGATTAAGCCATTCCGCTCTGAGCTATGCTGCTAATTCATGTTCAGACTTTGCTGAGCGATATGATCTGTTGGTGACTGCAAAACAGCGCAAAAGAAGCATTAACATTCTGCTTTGAAACTCAGAATACAGCCTCGTTATACAAACTTTAATTATTGCCTTATCAGAGCACAGATTTGGGTTGTTTTAATTGGATTGTAAACACTCTTTCACTGTCCCCTGGGTGATCAACTAAAATTAACACCTGGTTGTAAATGCCCCTGCAGACAACAGGAATGCTGAGTTTGGAGTCTATGCAAAATGCTGTATGAGGAATACACTTGGGCTGCATAGGGCAAGCTCTAACTTTGCTGCATTGTGTTATGTCTTTGATGATTTCCCACTGCGGCCTAAAATCTGGTGAGTCTATAGTAAAATTTTCAGAAAGGCATTACCTACTTAGTGCTTTTAGTTTTTCCAAATAAATTGGGATTTGGGGTCTTAAATCATAATGGACTTTTATCTCAACTTTTCCTTGAGGGAAAGAATGAGTGAAAATATTACAGGCAGCACAGAAAGAAGACTATGACAGAAATTAGGATGGGACAGGATGTTGTTTATAGTGTACAGAACATGGGACTTATTCCCCTTCCATCAGAAGTGTTTGATACATGATGTTCACATATTATGCAGCTGGTGAGGTACTAGAACTTTGGGGAATATGAAAAAAATATTTATTATTAGAGTGATGCAACCATCATTAGCACTTTTCTGAGTCATATTTTCAAGATACACGGAAATTTTAATATGCATATTAGCGATGTGAATATCTTTCATGGTGCAATATAGAGGAAATCTGTTCCTCTCTGGTTTAGGAAGATCTTTTATATGATAACTTCTTTTCAGATATATAATCTGGAATTATTTATGTTTTTCAGTTCAGTCAGGAGTACTGGAGGAATAGTTTTGTATATACCAATTATACAGAGGAATCTGTGTCTCTCCTCCTACACACACACACACACATGACTTGGAGCAGGGACAGCAGTGGCAAAGTTTTGCAGTTACCCTGAAAGCAATTGGTGGTAATTAATGAGAACTTTAAAATATTGGGACAGATGTCTTCCCCCTAGTATCTTGCTTAAATGTATTGCAGCTGCCTACTTTACTCTTATGCCATTAAAATACCATTAGTATAATGTGCCCTTAGAAATGCAAGAAGACCTTCAAGCACAGTTGCCTCTGTTGCTTCTCTGCTGAGACCTCTGCACAATCTGCTGGATTCCCATCGTCTCAGCCCAGCTTCATGTCCAATAGTTAGTCCTGCACCTCCCCTAATCACTCACCAGGAAGTTTCAGAAAGGCTGGAAAAACAAAGAAGTCAGTTTTTGTAGACTATTCCTAATGCTTGTGAATCTGTTCCTAGTGGACTAGTACAAAGACACACATCCCCAGAACCACTAAACAGGAAGTGACGTGACATGTTGCTGACCTTTTACTGTTCCTACAAATCCAGGGGCAAATCATGCCTGTGTTCCTTAGCTTCCATTAGGGGCTGTGTGAGAACCACCTCACACTAGTGAGAATCACAGTGTAATTCGCTTCTGTGCCTGCTAAAAGCATCTGTTCATACATCATCATTACAAACAGTAGAAAAGAATAAGCTGTGTTTGAACAAGAAGTCTGGAAAAATTCGGCTTTTCACTGAAGACTGCCTGACAGGTGGATGCCTCAAATAGATTTGTGTAAACTGCCTTTCTGTAGAGCTAATTCTTCAACCTGGTTTTAGTTGAAGAACTCTTTCAAACAGGTTCTTGCTTCCCCTTTAACCTGCATTAGTGTCAATTCACCCTGAATTGTTCTCTGTTTGTTCTGCAACATTTCGTGAAAGACATAAAATGGTGCTTCCAGTGAATAGGAAACAGGAGTAGTACAAATAGCTGCATTTCTAACTTTTGTCTTGGTATCTTGAGCAATGTACATTTGTTTCAGTTTGCCAGTCTGGAGGAAACACTTGCACAAGGCTTTTGGTCAAATCACTGAGATGAAAATGGCTCATGTCGTTTAAGATAATGCATCCCCTCTTTACAGCCAAGTATCCACACCTTCATCTCAGCCAGCAGGAGAAAGTAGGTGAGCACTCCTTATCATCTTCAGCGTGGAGCCAGCTGCTCTCCTCACATTACCCCTGGTGCTCTTCGAAGAAGCTCTTGAAGCCTTAACCAAATCCCTTGAGGAGTATCACAAAGTCTGTTCATCTGGGCAAACTGAGGGAGCAGCAGCCAGCAGCTGGGTGAGTGGGGACAGCAGAAGGAGCGGGTGGAAGTGAGAGCCATGACTTCTGCAAATAGTAAAGCAAATAGTGTGTGTGTAACACTTGCAAGAAACAAACTACTGTAAAAGGCATAAGAACACAGCACTTACTTAGATCTCAAATGATTTGGATTTGTAATGTACTCCACTTTGATGGGTAATGTGAATTTTCTCTAACTGTATAAAAGGATTCACATTTTTAAAGACTGCCATTAAAATATTTATCTGCTGAGCAAAAAAACATGGATGAAAATAATTCGTTAATCTCAGTTTCTAGATTCTGCTTTTAACTAATTTGACTGTTGTTCATAAAATACTTTTGGGAATCTGGGTATGTCTCATTTGGTTATCATCATCAAGTCAAAAAATCCTTACAGATGGAGGACCTGGTTCTGATTACTTGTGTTGCCTTGCTGTCATTCTACTGACATCAAACAAACAATTCCCAGTTTATGACAATGTGAATCATATTAGTCTCTGCTCAAAAGCTGTGAAATGTCACTGTGACCACAAAGCACATGACAAATTGACATCTCAGGAAATGAAGATTTGGGGTGTCAGATGACATTTTTTTTAAAAACATTATATGAAGATTCTGATTTTAGAATAGTTAATGTCAAGATATGAAAACTCAGAAATTCGAAAAAAATCACTAATTAGTTTGACTTGAATTTTTCCTTCAAATGTGCCCATACTTTTCTCACATGTTGCATTTTTCACCCAGTGGTGTCATAATATTCTGGAAGTTGAGAGACTGGGTCAGATCACTCAGCTCTGCCTCTGGCAGTTGTCAGAATTGCATATGTCACAAGGTCCTGCTAAAAACAAAGTATTCCCATCTGTCAAATCAGTAGCTTTCCACTCATTCGATTTCCATGGTCTAGCATTTGCCAAGCATTCAGCCACAATTCATGGCCTGTGCTTATGGCATCTGGAGATCTCCAGTACGAAAACTGGGTCCAGAACTATTAGTTTTCAAGATCAGATGAATTCAGTTTGGCATTAAATGAACATTTGGACAATTTATTTGTTGTAACAAATGAAGAAGAGCATTTCTGACTCCTGTCAAGATATGTCAATGCACTATATACAATGTACTTTTCCAGTGAGTTTTAGTGGGTTACACAGGGAATAGGATAAAAATCCATGATTTTTTTCTCATGATGTACCCTTCTTTCCTTGCCATGACTCCCTCTTTGCTCCTTTGCCCTCCCTCCCCTCCACAGATTAAACAGTCCTCACTTTTCCTATCCATTTATACATAAATCTCTCATTATTTCACACCTCAAATTTTAATCTCTCTTTCTTTCCTTGAATTCATCATATATTGCATATTAGCTCTGGTGAAAAGGGAACAAAAGCAAAGCAAGGACACTTGGGCAGCAGTTTGTGTGTTTTGTTACTGTGATATCACCTGTGCTAGAAATGTTGGGAAGAAAACAGGACAAGCTCCTTACCCACTTGGTAACATGTGCCCCAGACTAGGAATGCCTACACATGGGACATTAGGAAACCCATCACCATTAAAATTCATGGAGAGAGAGTACATCAAAAGGTTTGGGATTAGACCCTGTATGTAGCACACCGAGGATATGAAATTATTCTGGGTCTATTCTGTATTTTAAAATATTCTAGCAATGTATTTTTGATTTCTTTATCTTGAGACTTTATCAAAGGATTTCATAGAATAGAAAAAAATAGATTTAATCTGTTCATCATTATCCATCAATTTGTTGTTTGATTATGTTATCAGTTGAAATCCTTCTTTCCAAATCCCGCTTTCCAGCTCATTTATTTTGACACATACTGAGCATATATTGCCAGATGTTCATTGTCACTGACAATTTTGTTATTTGGTATTATACTTCAGCCTCCTATGTAAATCTCCTTTAGGAAGAACTTTCCTGAATTAAATATTAATTACTTTCAGCATTATTTCTGCCTATCAATCTTGTTCCATTTCAGTAAATTTATTTATTTTATTTCAGTTGCCTTTGCATTTGTCATGACTTCACAACCATAAGATTGTTATCTTGGCTGTTTGTCTTTCTGCTTGAAATTCTTTCTTGTAAGTACCCATATTTATTTTTCTTTCATCTGTAATCTGGCACATCAAAGTTGTTCCCCTCTAATTGGCAGAGCTGCTGTTTGAGTTTTGTGATCAAATATTTGGATGCACTTAAGGATAAATGAAACAAATTGCTAGGGAGAAGCAAGAGAGAATACAAAAGCTATTATAGAATACAAACAGAGGAAACAAGTGACAGAGATGCCGTGTAAGAATATGAGGATGAATTATTTGTACTCATGAGTTAAAAGAATGCAAACTACATACCTCTACTAAAGTAGATTTTGAATGAATATTAATGTAGCTTTACAGGCAATCTCTTTTTAAAATGGAAATCACTAGAGTACTAATATGTTGCATATCCACCTCTATCCTTAAATGTTTCGTACAAAACCCCAGCAAGCCTAATCATTTAAGATCACTGATGTACTGACATGAAAGCAAACAATAGTTGTTCAGTGACAGGCAAGAAAATAAAAAGAAGACCCAAAGTATAGATCATATTTCCCCTTAAGTTAATAATTTTACCCTTGTACTTAAATAAATTTATACAATTTTACAGACTTGGAACAACATATTCTACGCTTTCCAAGAGAATAAGCATGGAACACAGCCTGTGGTTGGTTATGGCCAAGTCCACATCACTTTTGTATGCAAAACAATTACAAAATGAGCTGTGTATAGAAACTAAGAAATCCCTTGGTCAGGCTGAAATTCTGTTTCATGTGGCCTATTGTAATAATCACTTCTCAGTATTCATAAACCCACGTTTCCCTTCATTCAAGGTACAGCCCTAAGGAAGACAGCTAAAATTTTTAAGCACATTAGGTGGAGCTAATATTGTCTTCTGCAGAAAGCATAAAGGATTAACTTAGTTCTAGACAACAAGGAGCTATATCTGTGTGCAGTAGCAGAACTCCCACCTAGACAGAGTCACCACACATCAGGAACTGTCACTGTTTTGTTGATGTCCAACAGCAATAAACTAACTTTACACTTTTGAGTTTTATGCCACTTTAAACAAACACAAACTATTGACAAATAGGAAAAGAATGGAAATAATCCAGTCCAGAAAGGATGAGGAGTTGGAAAACACAAAAAAGCAAGATAGAGTAGGTTGAGAGGAAGACTGTCAGAAGACAGTCTGAACACTGCCTGGGAAGGAGGAGAAACTTGAATTGAGCAGATATTTTTCCCTGGTTGTGTTGTCTCTCTCACATTTTCCTTCTGAACGAGATGAAGCTTCAGGCTTCTAAGTTTTACTGGCTCCCCAAAGGTGGCCCAAAATGTCTGTGAGAGTAAACATTGAGAAAAATCGGCATGCATGATGCTGGTGCTGTTTATGATGGTTCAGCATTACCTGCTGTCTGCCTGTGTGGGATCGGGGGCTGGATCAGCTGGGCAGGGGAGTTGCATGCTCTGTGAAGCAGAGTTTACACTGAAGATTTTAGCCTTGGAGGGTATGTAAGGTGTTGTGGAGGTCCACTGAGATGTCTGGGGGAACTGGAGCACATGACATACAAGGAGAGGCTGAGGGAAGTTTTTCTCTCCCCCCCCCTCCCCTCCCCTTTTTTTTTTCAGCCTAAAAGAGAGAAGGCTCAGGGGAGGTATTACTGCTGACTGCAACTATGTAATGGGCAGTTGTAGAGAAGACAGAGCCAGACTGCTCTTGGAGGTGCACAGTGATTAGAGGAAACAGACAGAGGCTTTAATGACAGAAATTACCATTAGATATTAGGAAAAATAAATCACTATGAGGGTAGCCAAACACTGGAATGTGTGATCCAGAGAGTCTGTGGGATCTCCATCCTTGGAGATATTCAAGACCTGATTGCATGAGGCCCTGAGCAACCTGCTGTAACAGGCTCTGCTGGATGGATGTGGTGACCTCAGGGGTCCCTTCCAACCTACACAATTCCACGAGCCTTTGTATGATTCTCTGATTCTGTGCCATGCAGAAATGGCCGCTACACTGTTAATGAAAATACCAACACAGCTGCCACGATATTCCCCCTCCTCTTCTCTCCCTGTGGGATTAAGTTAAGGTTAGTGTACATACTGTTTTGAGAATACTGATAGTGCACAGGACACCACAGAATAACTCACGCCATCTGTTTTTCTATTGTTAAAGTTTAAAAATAAAACCCTGTGAGCATTTATTATGTTGGCAGACTGAAAAACACGAATCAGTACTTTGTATTCCCTCACTTAGGTAATTAGCAACTGTTAAAAAAAATAAGTGGGTAAGGAGAAGAGAAAAGGAGAGACAAAGCCTATCTCGCATCACACTAAATGGTAATTTTAAAGCAATTTACACAGGGTTTATCACATTCCCAGTCATCCTAACCAAATCTAGCAGTTCTCAGCCTGCACTCTGTGCGCTAATAAACTAAGAGCTGATCTTCCCTGGAAAGTGCAGAAAGATAAGAGGAATGAAAAGTCTGTCAGAGGAACTGAAGAATACAGCCTTGCCCAGTAGATGATGTCACTCAGGAGTGAGGAGCAGTGAGGTCACTGCTGTGCCAGCCCCCTTCCCCACCCTTCCAGCAGAGCTTGCTGCCTGCACAGGGAAGGGGATGGAGCAGGACAGAGGTCTGCATATGTGCTTCCAGTGATAGCATGCTTGTGCTAACATAGCACATTGTGCAGGGAAGGCAGCCAAGGCAGGCGCCAGCAGTACTTTAATTCCTGGTAGCCAAAGGCTTCAACTCTTGCCTATTAGTCCCCTAAGGAATTTGGCATGGTAAGTATGGGCAGAAAGGGAGCTTGCTTGTAACCCTGCATATTTACAACAAAGACATCTCCCTAAGTTTCTGACAGAGAGCTAGTCAGTTCAAGGCTCAGTCCTCCAGTGTTCAGTGTTTCCCCTTTGTCTATTCTAGCCATTTTTATTTTAGTTAAAAACACTTCCATTCAGCACTGCCTTTTATTCTTCCCTTTGTCTTCCAGTCTCTGGAGTCTCAGCACATTCAGCATACAGGATGTGAGCCCAGTGAATTATGCAGTTTCCTAAGTTCACAATAATGTATGCCAAGAGCAGACATTTACAAACAAACATGTTGGAAGAATGGGACACCTGAATTAATGGTGCCCTGTCAAGGCTTGCCTCCAGCTACTGGCAGCACACGTGCTTCCAAGAAAATTTGATTTCTTGCTTTCTGTCCAAAGAAACAGCACTCAGTCACTTCTGTCTCAGGATAAGGAGTCTTTCTTCTGCAGAATGTGCAGCTTTTCACTAAAATCCCCATCTTAACAAAGCATCACTTATAGGACAGCCAGGTGTGGGTTCTTTATATAGATATTATACAGACTATCTGTGAGCAGCCACTATGTCCTGCACTGCTCCAGCCCTGCCTGGTTGCACTCCTTCAGCATCCCTCTGCATGGGCTTAGTTAGCTGATAACCTTGAATCCTTTCCTGACTGGCAGTGATTGCCCCATTTTTTTTAGCATAGGTTGATCTGTTTAATTCCTGTTTTACAAGAAGCCAGCTTCCTACCCAGTCTTTCTCTTTCAAAGAAGGTTTTCCTTATGGAAAGCACTTTCCAGTCTTCATTGAATGTTGTCATTCACCCGTGTCATGTTGTAAAGGCAGCTGTGCTGATGAGGAAGGCATGAGGCTTGGGGGATTTCTGCTGTGTGTGGCAATAGGGAAAAAACACCCCCAGGTGCAGGCATCCTGCACCATTCCCCAAGTAGATTCACCAGAACAAGTTAAAAACATAAAGATCCCTTGTGGCCAAGGAAGCTCTGACTTGTGAAACTGGTTTGCAGTAGTTCTTAATGGCATTAATCTGATGTGGATTTCTCTTCACCTCCTTCCCCCTCTTTGGCTTTACCAGTTATGGTATGATGTAAAATGGTTAAGAATGGGATGTAATTTTCCACTCATTTATGTTTGCTGCACAACTGCTTATTGCAGTAGGAATGTATGCATAGTGAGAAGTATGGCTGTGTTTCAGGCATTTTAATATGAGACCACACAAAGTCTAAAATCAGGGTAATCGACTTTACGTTAGATTTTCTCTATTCAGTCTGGCATTAACAAGGTTGGCTCAGTGTTAGTGAATATACTCTGGATTTTTTTTTTTATAATTTATTTACGTATCTCCTTAGAACCACTTTTTAGAACAGAAGACAAAAACCAAGTTTATGCAGACAAGCTGTTGTGCAAAAAGGATAGGGTGAAGGGAAAGGAATTCTTTGACAAATTAATTGATATGTACTAAATAATTCTTAATAAAATGTGATTTAATGAGAGCTTAGGCATTCTCTGTCTGGAAGTGTCACTTAAAGAAATGTAAATTCCAGTTAAGTAAACCTTTTATGAGCAATTAGCAATGACATTTTCTGTTTCCTTGAGCAGAATAATGTGTGCCTGCAATATTCATGTGATTAGTCCAAGCATGGGGCATGTTTTAGATACTTGCATATATTCCTTTTACTATTATCAATGAGGAAGTGACTGTAACTTTAGAATATTAGCCCTTTGAATCTAAAAACTTGTATGACTGTAAAGCCTTTGAAAGGAGCTAGAAGTATTAAGAAGGTGCTGCACATTAAGTCAAAGGTGAGGTTAGGTTATATACATGACTGAACACAGGGTATTCAAAGCAACATCTCTGCTTACCTTTTGCTAAGATAAAACTCTCCCAGCCCTCTCCTCAAAACAGAGTAAGAGTTTAAGTTTATAAGAAATAAGGTTATCCTTTCCTTCTCTTTGACTTTCTTACATAACATATTCCTGTTAACAAATTGTAGTGCTGTTTTATCTCACTAAGAGCTTTGCGCTTATGCTTTCAATTGTGTTTTGACAGTATGCAGATAAAACTTTACACTCATTTGTTTCATCCATCTGCATCAAGGAAAATGTTAAAGTATGTTTTATCTGAATTCATTAAAAAAAAACAACTCAATACCCCTAAAAAAGATATCAGTTTAAATATGCTAGGGATGTGAACCGCTTAGAATTTATTCCATTAATACTTGCTTATGTATTTTTCTTGTGATTATGGCTATCTTATTTCACAAGGGTCTGAACTGAATACTCGTTGCCTGCAGTAGGTTTTAGACTAATTCTGCAATTCCATGCAGAAGTCCTTGAAGTTATGGTCATCTAGCAAAATCCAGAAATGCATACAAAAGTAGAAGTAATCTCTGCCAGCATGGATCCATGATACTTTATTTCTTTGGACATGGGTCCCATGTCAAAGAGATAGAGACATAGGAGTTGTGGTGGAGACAGTCTTTGCAGAAAACCTGTGACCTCTGCTTCCACAAACTAACCCTGGTTATATTTGCTGCTTTTAAGAGGAGTATTCCTACCTCTCAGAGGTCACCCCAAGTACTTTTTCATCATGTTTTAACATTAATACTCCGTTGATAAAAAAATCACTGAAATTTCCAACAAGCTTACCTTTTGTGCTCATTAATGTATTTTATCTTTCATTGAAGTTGTTTATGAGCCATTAGGTTTTTGACCTGCAGGCTGAACTGAATAGCTCTGGTTCCTCAAACATGTATTATAGAGTATAATAAATTCATTCTTAGCCTTGTCTTTGATAAGCTTCACAAATCAAGTATTCATACATTTCCATAAACCATGCTTCCCATGTCTTAATTTATTCCTTTATTCTTCTCCAACCCTTTCCTACATTATCAACATCTTTCTTCAACTGGGGGTGTTTCAGTAGCAGTTGCCACAATGGTAAATACAGAAGCTCCAACCTGTGCTTCTCAGTTTTGCAAGATTGAATTAATCCTTTTATGCCAGCTGAGTATCAGTCATGACCTGTGGGGTCATTTCAGGATGGCTCTGAGATCCTGTTCTCTATTGTTCATGAGTGGCCATGTTATTTCCTTCTGACTTTACACCTGAAACCTTTCTTGCTCTACTGATCAAGACATCTTTTTGTACCTATTAAAATGCCTTACACAGGTCTAGGGATATTGTATTGGTTTCATTTGTATCTACTGAACTTGTAAAAGTGATGTCAACATAGGCTGTTGAGATCTATTTTCTGGAGGTTTGTGGTATTTGTTCTACTCTTTCTTTTTTTATTATGGCACTATTTTTTTTTTTTTTTCTGATTTGGATAGATGTCAGATTGACAAGCCTGGAATTGACTGGATCATTCAGTTAACTTTTAAATTTCATAACAATATAATCTTTCAAATTTCTGAAGTGTATTTTAATTCAACTTAAATGACTTAGGGAGTTCTTAAGCATATTTAAGCTCCTATATGCAAATTGTTTCTATCTACTGTTTAAACATTTATTGTTTTGGCTTAATATAATATTTGATTAGTATCACTATTGTCAAAGGACAGGAATTCATTATCTATATTTCTCCAACCAACAACTAAGTATGTTTAGCAAATAATTCTACTGTCTGTGCATCACTATTGACAATTCTACCATATTCATGATAACAGGCTAAAAAAGCATAGTTAGAAATCTTCCCATCATTGCTTCTTGTTCTACTAGATAATAGATGCCTCTATTATCACATTTCTCTGTTATTCTGACACAGTAATTAAGCCATTACTCAAGAGTTTCAAGATAAACAACAGACTTCTTCAAAAGCTTGAGCACACAATCCCAGTATAGCAGCATATAATGTTTTTATTCTGCAATCAGGCTGCAGAAGTCATACTGCACACTTCACACTCAGCAAAAACACTGAGGTGTTAGCTGAATCCTTTCAGTTGTCTTCTGTGCTAAGTGCTATTAGCAGCTCAGCTGATCTGCAATAGTTGTTCTTTTTGAGCCCCAACAATTTCACTTGGGTCTCTTCCTCTGCATTAGTATTTGGCAGATATTTCAGCCAGAGGAAGACAGCACTGTTGGAAGCCTGAGCTGAAAGAAGTACAGCTACAGAAAAGCAAATGGTGAAATACAGGAAGGAATGTGCACACAGAAAAGCAGGAAGACTTCAGGGAATTGCTGGAGGAAGGAGCCAGGCGAATTGCACGGCTATCCTTTGAGAAGCAGGCTGAAAGAGAAATCACAGGAGAGTATGTTGCTTTGGAGTAAGAAAAATTAAAAAAAAAATGCTTAAAAGAAACTACAGGTGATGAGAAAAGGAAGAACACCTGGTATTTTATAAAATAACTTCCAGCCTCTCCAGTTCTGCCTAAATCATTTTATATAAGCATTGATTACTTTGATTTTCTAACAAGGTTGCTCAGGAAAACAGGACTTTGAGGGTAATTAATGTGAACATCCCAAATGACAACATATCATCAGACTTGACTTCCTACAGATTTTTTTTTCAAATTTATGTAAAGCAGTTACTTCTATAAAACTTTGAAAGTCAAATTACAGAGGACACCAGGTTCCTGTAATCGTTGCTCAATCAAACATTACTTTCCAAAAAACTTTTATAAAAGGCTTTTACCTGTGAAGATTTTGGAAATGTACATCTGCACTTCTGCTGCATCCTACTGCAAATCACATAAACATCACTGGAACCAGCAGAGAGAACAGGTGAACATCGATCAGTTGTAGCCAAGCTGCTTGTGGTAAACTCACTTTGACTCAGGATGGTTGTCCAATTAAGTATGCAGGAATTGCCTCTCTTGAACATTTTCATTCCAGAAAGGGAGTGTGTGAGAATAAAAAGGAGAAGATTATCTCTGGAATTTCCATTGGTGCTATTTATAATCATAGAATCATAGAATCGTCTAGGTTGGAAAAGACTTCATGATCATCAGGTCCAGCTGTCAACCTGACCTACCAAGTCCCATCACTAAACCATGTCCCTTAGAGCCATGTCCACATATCTCTTAAATATCTTCAGGGATGGGGACTCCGTGACTTCCCTGGGCAGCCCATTCCAATACTTGACCACCCTCTCAATGCTTGACCACCCTCTCAAGGGCTTTTAAAGAGCTTTGTTTTAATACTTTCTTAAGGTCTCCTAAATCAGTCAGGCATCATGCAAGATGAAGTTTCTATATAAGGGATGTGCTACAGCTCCTATTAGTGAGTTTAGTGCAACTCATGGGATGGACAGCAGACTCGTTACCAAAGCCAATCTATGGATGTACTGTTGGCAGAAGGTACTCTAGCAAAGTCCTTCTTCATTCACCATGTCTTGTGTTTGGGCTGCCCTTGGCAATATGAGAAAGGTCTAGCTGGTAAGACTGCCAGGAAATTTACAGAATACCTAGCCCTTGCAGGGCATTTCAAGAGGCTCTCTCAAACAGGAGGAGGAAATCCCAAGATTAATTTGATAGATGGTAATCTCATGTTTGACGATGCAGTTTAGCATAGCCTATGTGCTCAGGCTCTCACATCACACCAAGGCTCTTCCTTGCCTGCTCACCTCCCAAACCCTGAACAAGTAAGAAGACCAGCTCTCTCCATGACCATGCATATCTAGGCTGTAGAAACCAGACTGGAAAACACAGGTGATGAAAGTAAGAGTATTGCAACGGGCTTGCTCTAATTCAGCTTGCATTATGTTTGGGCTTTTGTTCCAAAACCTGTCCCTGAGTGAGGTGAGATGCAGGTGCACTGGCAGATGAGGAAGGCTGATGGTCTCAGCAATCTGGACAAGGTTTCCATCCACTCCTGAGTTAGGAAGTGCTAGTAGATAGTACTGTTATTCAAGTGGTACCTATTATTTTGGTGGTAGGATACCACAGCATAGATAGAGCAGACAAATGATAGCAGACTGTGTGACAGAGGTGCAGGAGCTGTGGGTTAGGTGCCATGAAGTCCCAGTCTTGGATGTGATTGGGAACTTGAACTCTGGGAACTTGAGATGGACTTAAAAGGCAGGCAAGGATGGTCTCTTTCAGCCTTGGTGTTATTCCAGGAATGGCATTCAAGAGACTACCGAGAGGGAGAGGTTGGTGCCAGACTACAGAGGAAAGCATAAGGCTCCTTCTAGTGTTACTGTTGCTGTACTGCACAGCAATTTCATCTGCAAAATTCTGCCCAAGTCACTTTCCTCACTGTCTGCAGGGTGTGAGTGACACCCAATCATAATGCATCTGTATTGCTAGAAATTAATCAGAAAGTTAGGATTGCATAAAAGTATTCCAATATTCAGTCTTCCTTCGTTGTCAAACTGAGGAAGAAATTAAATATTCTCTGCCTCATCATTGATTATATATAGAATAATCATGAATACAGAGAACTTCTTCATCTTTACGCAATGGCAATAGGAAATAATATAGCTTCAACTATCTCTCCGTACATAGCCTTATGGCAGTTAAAATGTCTCATTACAATGATGCAGAAAAGCACCGAGCTCTCCTAGATTGTTATATTTGTCTACTTATATTTCCCTATTCTCAGAGACAAGGGATAAATGGAAAATTCTGTTTCAAGCCTATATAGATAATCTGTAATAATTTATGAAAGGAAATTCAAATTATCAGCCTCCAATGCACCACAAGTGTTTCTGCAAACACTTTGTAAAGGGTTAACAAATAATGTTCCTGTTTTCCATTTATTTGTATATTACTGATGGTGTTAGTATTATTTAAATTTGCTTATGAGAACACTTGAATCTCTCTTATTAAGATTAGGCCTATAGATATTTGAAATCAATATTCTTCTAAATTTACATTACATAAAGGAAAAGAATGTGAATTCAGGAATGCATAGCAATATTGCAGTTTTAAAGATATCTGTAGTATTTTTTCTTTATAACGACATTCCTTATCTCATGTGTATAAAAAATTCAAACCATTTTACCAACTGGCTTGTGCTGTATGACATGAACAGATGAAAAGCTAAATGGAATACTAAGTACAGGTGATGCACTTTTTTCCTGTCTTCTGCAGGTTATATTCTTCATTAATTTATAGTCTGGAGGAGATTCTTACCATGAAGATGTAGGATAATGAAGAATTTGCATTAGTGTGTACTCATTAAATCTGACTTTCTGTGCTTATTTTTAAATATGCAAGTGAAGTCACTGCTCAGATTAATGAAGAACCAAGCAGGTAACTTTGCCCCACTGTGGGCAATAAAACTGTAGTCACCGTTTTCAAACAAGATGATTGCGTGTTAATACAGTCTGACTGTCAGATGGTGTAAAAACTAGAATTTTTCTTATTTCCAGCATCCTACAATACCGTTCCTGCTATTACTTTCTACTAATGCTGGGATAGTTTCCTTGCTCAGTTTGACTTATGCAATGTGAAAGAAAGAAAATTACCTCCAATTTCAAGACTAGGTTTCTGTCTCTCCTGTTTTGCAAAGTCCTGGTACAACACAAGCCAGAACAGCCGCCATCCCAAACTCACATGAGGACATGGGAACTGGTGGGCTTTGCCCAGGTCCTCCAGCAGCCATTGAACACAGCAATTATCCTGGAGCCCATTGTGGACCATGCACAGAGCTGGGGAGGGGAGCAATACATTATTTCCAGTGTGGTTCAGGGACAGAAAACAAATATATCTGCAGAGATGAAATGTGCCCTGGCGCCAAGAAGCAGACCCGACACAGATCTTGATTATAAATAGGGATCGGGAGGGTTACTGCACAAGCAGGTCTGCACAGCTTCCGGAGAGAGTCCTAGGGCTGTCTCAGTGTAAGGGCTGGGAAAATCCATGTGGTCTGTTTAAAATGCCACAAGTTAGATGTTACAGAAAATCCAGCATTTCAATGAGTTGTTGTTATTATATATCTACCCATTCGAAGCATGGCTTTTCCCTGCCAGTGGCAATCAATTAGTGTCTTTAAGAAAGTTATTGCCGAGACCAAATGATATACATCACAGCTTCAAATATTATCCCAAAGGAAAGATGTGTGCAGAGACTTTCCTTTGGGTGCAGGATGGTACTAATGAATTGCAAATATGTGATTTGTCAAGTCCGACGGGGATGTAGGAATGTCCTAACTGAAATCCTACAAAACCAGGATGAAATAAGTACTTTAAAATAAGAATAAGCATAGATCTGCACTATTTGAGTCTATACAGAGGCTCAAATGCCACTCTGAACAGAGATACTTCCCTGAATTGGGGTCTACAGAAGATATCTTATCTTTAAATACATATTTAAGTAAAAAAAGATAGAAGTGAGATTTTTCTAACTTTAGTCCTTTTGCTACAGTTTCTATAGTTTCTCATCTTTCCTTAAATATTAATGGTGATTGCTCACTAACAGCTTAGTTTGAATGTGATTTTGCAGTTCTTGGACTAGGTTTGGAAACTACTGGCCAAAAATTTATGACCTGTCTCAAGGAAATTGGTCTTTCAGTGGCTTTATAATCAGACTACTTAATTACTTTAAGATACCTGAATACATATTAATTAACGATATTTGCTTTGCTGCAGTGCAGCACCTTGTTTGGCCACTTATTTTTATTCCACCCAAGTATTTCTTCTTGTTCAACTTAAATGAAAACCTACTGCAGCTAAGCTATACAAGAGACTGTCTATACAAATTGTGGGGAATAATTATAGTGGAACAATAGGATTTAAAATTGCTGATAATTTCAAGGAATAAAATGTTAACACAAATGCACAGAGACTTTGTAAAAGCATTGTATGCACAATACATCCAGATGTGAATCCATAATGAGTGATAGAGGGTGATACTGAAATACAGCCAAAAGTCAGGAAAGTAAACAAAGAAAATCTCTGCCTAAAGTTTAGGAAATTTCTGCAATTTACATTTCAAATATTCTCATGCTAGTGACGAAGCTGTCTTTTAAATTTATAGATTGACAACTTGTGTGTGGGCTTTGGCACGACTGTGTGAGTTTGTCTCCTGGTTATCACCAGGATATTGCATGGAACCAGCATTTGTCAGGAAGGTGATGTGCCACCTCACAACAGGGTAAGAAAATTTGCCTCAGTCACAACTACTGTGGCACTGAAATTATATAACCTCCTGGGCTGTTGTTCAGACTGAAATGAAACCTAGAGCATGAGGCTAACACTAAGCACACAAAAGGGAAAAGCGAATTTCTCAGCAAGCTACCAAATCTCTGTGAGGCAAATTAAAAGTCAAGACCAAAGACTGACAGTCAAAATAAGAAAACAAAACGCAAAATGTTAATTGGAGAAACACTTCCTAAAGATTCTGTCAAATATTAATGACAAATCGTTTGTCTTCACCCCTCTTCAACCAATCCCAAAATCAGATTAGGAAACCAAGTTAAAAGTGATAACATATCCAACCTTACTGGAATAGTCTTTTCCAGATACCAGAATAAAATTTAATTAGCATCAGTTCCCATGCCTCTTTCTCTAGCTTGTTTGACATGTCAATATGTCAGTGACAGCTAGAATCTGTAGGCCACTGTAGAAAGAGAAGAAGGAAATATTTTATGTATTCATGTCACTTAGCAAATTGTTCACCTGCTCTGGGAACCTGAATAAAACCATCTTGATTCAATATTAATCTGATCATCATTTTCTGTCTGATAGGGAACACACAACACTTTTCATGAGTTTATCTCAGGTTGCTAAGGTGACATTTACTTTTTCAGCTCTCCACCCCCAGACTGATTACTTTGTTGTCTGATAACAAAGTCCTGATTCCTCCACAATTCTCTTTATTTCGGTACTACTGTTTTCCCCTTTGGGGAAAATGTTGGGCTGCAGTGTTTCCAAGCAGTCAGGAAAGCAAAATGCATATTGTGGGAAGGGTAGGAAATTCCACTGAAGTCTGTCCCACCACCTTGCTTTTGTTTTCCCATCCATGAAAGGATGGCTTTTACTGGGGCAGTCTCTGGGAAAGGGAGGTCAACACCAGGTCCAATTCTTGCTGAAGTTTCTCTTTTATCCTTGTAGGCATTAACTGTCACTTGCAGAGCTCCGGTGCCTGAAATTCCTCCCACATGCACGGGTGACTTTTTGAATTAATATGCTTATTCATTTCAGGAATTTCTCACACTTTGATAGCCAGTATACAAAAATTTGTCTTTCACAGTCTGGGGAAAGCCAGCTTTCAGCAGCAGCAAAATTAGACTGACGTAAATTATTCTCTAGTTTCTGAGGCTCTGCTAGTAATTCTCTTGCATCTCATTAGATGCTTTGCATCTCTCAGGCACTGTTCAGCCTCTCTGTGCTCATCATAAGGAGCCAGGCTTACCTGCATATGGGAATGTTTTTTGTTGTTGTTGTTGTTGTTGTTTTTTAGTGGTTTTTTTTTTTTTGTATAATTCAGATCAAAAATTGTTGAAAATCTTAGTAGATTATTCTTTATAGCTCCTAAAGAGGATGCTTGTCAGTTTAATGCCACTGTAAATTCACTGCTTTCATACAGACTCTAGAAGAGAGTAAATTGCTTTTGATCACTTGACAAAATGTAACATCACAATACACACATGACAGAGCTAGAAAAGTTTTCAGCCACCTCCCCAGAGTCACAAATTTCCGGGGTTCAGTTTGTTTCTTTGCTTCATTGTAGGGTCAGTCATGGGGAATTACAGATATTTTCAACTTCTTGAAACAAGGTAAACATCATTCAAGAAATGAGGTGTTGTACATTGATAAGAAGAGAAATATCAAGGTGTGTTTATTCTTTCTTCAATATAGCTGCATTAAGTACAAATTGTGTAATTGACACTTAAGGCTTTTAACGTAAAACCTAGTTTATATTTTAATTTTAGTATCACTTACCAAAATGTCTACAAAGGCAGCTATTGACTTATGTATAAGTTGGATTGTGCACCATTTTGTGTTCAGCTTAGGTTAGTTCCTTGATCTTAGCTTAGTTCCTTATTCATATTAATAATCATTTCATTTAGACTAGCAGAGTCTAAATGAAACCACTGAACCACTGAAAATAATGGCCTTTCTTATAATTATGCTCCTAAGTGACCTCTTTTCGGCTAAAGTTAACCTGGGTTCAAGATTCTATATAGTGGAATCAAGCACTAATAATGGTGGTGATGAATACTGTAGTTGATAACTAAATGAAAGTGTTTTACAAGTGGGAGGATACTATAGTGTTTTCTAACTAAGGCGTTGCTTGCTGGTTGGTTTTGGAAATTACATTTTACCTTTTATTTTTGCATCTGACGATGTATGAATTTGGGAAGGTGGGAGGCAAAAAAAGAAGAAATTATGTGTTCTGCTGTAAAATAGTTCTCCTGTGTCTGTTGTCCTGTATACAGAGGGATTTCTCCCTAAGACCATAATATTCAAGGCTTTTTGTTCTATAGAAGAAGAAGATGTATTAAATGATGAGGAAGAATATCTAATAGTCTCAGAGTGTGCATCCAGTAGCCCTTTTTGAGGCTATTAGATTTATATTGACTACTAATTCTCCTATATCTGGGATGCTGTTCGTCAGTAAATAACATAAACATGTGATTCCTCTAGTGTTATTGTACCAAAGCTGTTGCAACTTACTTTAGATTACTTCTGTCTGTTCACTTTCAAAGTGGTTAAACATTTGAGCTGGTACAACTTCAGTTCTTGGGCATATTAACAGACATATTTCCTGCTCAAATATTTGTCTCTTTCATTTGATAGAGCTGCCCAGATGGGAACAAACTGACTCAGAGATATCTTTGTGAACAAAAGCAGCAAGAAGGCAGAAATTACACTACTCATATTTAGTTTACTCTATCCAGAAAAAATAGTAGTCAATTTTGAAAACTTCATAGATTTCAGTTTTCACATTTATTCATCTGAAAAATTTCAGCAAAAATCCGTTATTTATTAGTCCCCGGTTTTAAAAATTCAACCATACTTTTGGAGAGGAAGAACAATACTGTGGGACCTTGCAGATGTTTGAAAAATGAATAGTTGAAGCAAACCGTACACAAACAGCCCAAACTACAAAACGTTCAAACACATTGGCAAGTAGTTGCCAACAACAAAGACACTTACACACTACTGTTTGAAATCACCGTTTAGTTTGACCTCCTTATAGTAGCACAAACTAAGAAGAAGAAGGGAAGCAAATAGATTATATGAATTTAGACTCATTATGGCTTGGCAAAAAACTTTCCTTCTGAAAATGTGTTGTCTAAATATTAAGACACACAATAGCATTGTACTCTTTTATTATGCATTTATTCAATAAACTTTTCAGATTACAGGCACAGGAAATGCAAAAATTCCAATGAAAAAGTGGCACAAACTGGGGCATGGCCGTATCCACAACAGGTCGTGGTTTACCTGGTGTGGGTTTGAAGTTGGGCTTGAAACATTTGAGACTCCTGATCCATTCAGTTCACTCTGTATACAGTGACATGAAATTAACTTTTACCCTATGGAGTTCAAAATCACCTGTTTCAACCAATATCTGAGACAAAAATATGGTAAGCACATTAGGTAAATTGAAATTAATATTTTATTTACATCAGCTGCAGGTAAAATGTTAATATGATATCATACATCAGATAAAGTTGACAGGGCACACTATTAAGCTCATTATGTGAAAGTTGCCCTCTCTCTGTATCCCACAGCTTATATTCTGTTATGGGGAATGCATTATCACGTGCTTCAGAATGGTTCTCAGGCTCCCATCTATTATCTTATGTACAGAAAAATCTTCTCGGTAGGACTGGTGGTTTTAGGAAAGGATGGTGTAGGTAAGGGTGGAAGAGGGATTCTGCAATCACAGCTCTAGGTTTGGATTTTATCTGATCATCTTTTTTTTTTTTTTAATTCAGATCAGACAAAGGGCATTTAACAAAAGAAAACACTGTTGGGTGCTTTCTCACCTATAATTCTGGGAAGAAGTTTCAATTTTTTTGAACAAAAATTTTAAGAGGAAAATGGAGAACCTTTGAAGAAGAAAGTACCCCAATGTTCTTGCTAGAATGTTAACAAAGCAAAAGTATTTATCTTTGAAGAGAAATAGTACTCCTTGGCTAATATGGCATTGCCACTGTTGCATTCTTGCACAGAGCAGAAGGGAAAATATTCTTCTAAGAGTAAATATCTTCTTTTCTGTTGTCTCAATGAGACATATCTGTTCTATAAAAGTGCAGTAGAACCAATTAAAGTTATTAAATGCAGTAGCTAGAGGTGGCACACAACTTCTCTGGGAATGTAGTTTGTCAGAAGTCCACACTTTAAGGGAAACTGATAATGAGTAAGTTTTTAGGCTATGGCTAAGACTATTGAGCCATACTTTCATCAAATTTATGAACAAGTACCAGGTTTGTACTTCCTTCTGTTCCATCTAATATTTTTTAGCAAAATATTGGCTAGAAGAAAACCATGAAATTGAACCACAGGGCAGTATAGAAATAAGAAACCCAATAACCTTGTAGAAAATAAGTTTCATGTCTTCAAACTTAGATGTGGGCTGCATTTGCACTTTGTTTTTCTTCACACATGGCTTAGGGTTCCTATTGCATATTATCTAACATTTTATGTTAGACAAAATGGCCAAATTCTGTGTTCAGGTGGAGCATATTTGTCTTGTCTCTGTGATGCCACTCACTGGAGCAAGGCCTGCTCTTGTGGGAGGTAGAGGCAAATCCTGTGCTGAGAAATTAAACCCAGAATTTGTGCTGTGGTATTACTATGCCCGAGAGAAAAATCATGTTCATGTGGCAGATGCTTACAACTCTCCTATGATAACAGTTCTCTCTTCCTAGTTCTTTATTTTATACAGGATTAAATATCCAGAAGAGTCCGAAGATAACTGGTCTGGCTTGCCACATGCATCTCCTGTTAATTTTATGGCAGGATCCGGATGTGTGCCACTTCCAGCCACACCCATACACATCATGTTATCCCGTGCTTGCTCTGGAGTCTGGACATCACCTGTTAGACCTGGGGCCTGATCCAAACCAATTTAAATCAATGGAGATACTTCTATGGATTTGCATGATTTCTGGATCAGGCCTGTGTCCTCCTAACCACACTGTGATGTGCTGAAACCAGTGTCTGAAATGCCAAGTCTCTCAGTGGGGTTTGAACAGCTGAGTAACTTTGATTCCCATAGCAATGCCTCCTAGCCATGTCACTCCGGTTTTAAACATTTTACACTTACTTTGTTTCTTCATAACAGAATCTCTGTGCATATGTATTCAAACCAGAGCATTAATCTTTTCCTCTTAAAAAGAAGTCCAGCTGGGTCACCATGTCACATAGAATCACAGAATCATAGAACCACTGAGGTTGGAAAAGACCTTCAAGATCATCAGGTCCAACCATCAACCTGACCTACATGCAACCACATGCACTTGCAGCTGGTCTTTTCTCACAACAGTGTGTGTTGCCCTCTGCTCAGCTTTCTTCTCCCTTATTTCAAAGGTGCATCACAAAGACTTCTGCAGGGCTGGACTGTAGCTCTGTTCCTACCTAAACTTCTTTGTAGAGGAAAATAACACACTGTTGTCTTTAACGCAGCCTGCTCCAGCTGGTCAACATGTTTTGCAGTTTAAGCCAAATCTGGTCTGCTACCCAGGCACCTTAGCCAACAAGCAGCCTGTATATTCACTGGAGAATATTAATTTCAACATTCTGCTTCCACTGTGCATCTGATGCCCTGATATCATGAGAATATCCATTTAGCTGTTCCTCTTTTTTCAAATCCTAGACTACTACAATTACATCTAACTGCTCACAAGTAAAACACAGGGCAAAATCCAGCTAAATTTATATTGAATGATGCCCATTGAAATGTATGGGACTATTAGGCTAAACTAATAGTTTACTACATTACTAAGAGTTACTACGCATTACAGAACTGGTGGGATGAAGTAGTTCTTACAAATCCATCTTTACTCCCCTTAGATTTTGGGCTTCCCAGCCAGTCCTATCCTTGCACTTCCATGGGCTGTCAGCTGCCTGGAACACCAATGTGCTACAGCCATGTGTAATGCATCAACTTGCACCAGCTTTCCTTGAATTTACCGACCTTCTTCACACTGTGCATTCAATCATTCCTTGGCTAAATTGGAGGCTATTAAGACCTTTTTTTTTTTTTTTCCTACTGTGGCCTATTACCTGATTATGAGAGAATTCAAGATGAAATACCTTAATTATTATGAATGAAGATCCCAGAATTCAGTCCCCAGGAGGCAGCCATTAAAACATTTCTAGCAGTTAACTTTTCAATCTGCATTTAACATTTTTAGTCAGCAAAACTTGCTTTCTAGTTAGAGTATGTATGAATTATGGTGCTTTTCAACCAAGGGGGGTTAATCCTACTTTCTTTTAACCTGCAGTGCTTGAGACAACAATAATTAAAAATTAGGTGATATGTGAATACATTTTTCAACATAGGTAATTCTTCAGAAACAACAAATCATTTTCTTGAGTTTAAAAGAAAATCCTCTGGGTGTAGAATAAATTAAAAAGGAAAAGAAAGAACTGACTGGGTCTGTTGTAGATTCCTGCAAATGTTTTGGAGGAATGTGGCTCCTTTTCCCTCTGTTTACACTCCTTGTCCTCTGCCTGTCTTGCCCCCTTGCTTTCTGCTTTATCTTCTCACAGCTGCCAGGTGCTGCCTGAGAGCCACTTTTCAGTTTTCTTCCACATGCATGTTCCCTTGACTAACAGTACAGACCACTTACGATGCACGTTCATTTAGAGATGAAAAGATTGTTTGGGAGTCTTTGATCTGTATTAAACTGGCAGTCAAGAACAGGATACTTGGAACCCCCCAGTGTACCAGTACACGTCCTAGCCTGCCTCGATGCCAAACCTAGAAGAGACAAGGTCTGGAGTGACACTACTGAAAGTTGTCAGGTCTGAGTTGCCCAGAAGCAAGAGGACTCAATCCCAGCACTATACAGCTCACAGCTAGTTCATTTCTAGTATTTCTCAACTTGAATCTGAACTGAGGTTTGAGCTGGCAGCTTTCTGATGTGCCAGTCAAGCTTCTTCGTCCAGACTACCAGGACTAATTTAAGCCCAGTATTTAGAAGCAAATTTGCCTGTTTCACAAGCACATTGTGGTGTCTTCACCTTATCAGTTGTTCTCAGCTATGGAGATGAGAAAGATTGAATCTTCTTAGCAAATATTCTTAAAAAAATTAATCTGCTGTATGTGTTCCTGTCCCGAAATGTCTCAACTAGCTCTATATCCAAGTTATATGTGTAATCATCATCTTCACCTCCTTCACCACATTGCAACAATGAAGAATTCATTGAATTGAATACTTTGCAACATGGACATCTTTTCTTTGTGCACTATTTTCCTTACCAGAAAACATATTCTTGAATTGTTTAGAGAGACTCCTTCCTCCAGCATGTGATCCTGAGAAACTAAAATATATTCCTTGACTCTTATATTTTGTATAACACACCTAGAAACTATAGCAATAAATATGGTGATGAAGTTTATTTCTGTAAGATATTTGCAGTTGTGTGATTTATTTTTTAAACCTCAGCATCTGTCTTTTTTATGTCAATAAAACTATTTTCTATCAAAATATTTATCGCAAAAATGCAAACAGATCAACTTTATATTCTCTCTGGCATCTTTCTTCTTGCTTTCTTCTTTTCCCTTACCCACTTATCAGATGTCATCTGCCTCCTCCTTGTTACAAATTTGTTTGAAGTGATCTCATTTTTAACAGCACAGATTGTAATGCCACATAAATACTATTCACAAGTAATGAGCCCATTTAAAATCTCTATTTTTGCTCTTCCTCCTAGCAGCTTCATGCAGTATTCTTGCACAACCAAATCTGAGATTTTAAGAAAGTGATCACTTTTAACAGTGCATGTTAGGATTCCAACAGTAATATGGCAGCCATAAACTACAGTAAATAACATCTAAGGACTTGTGTCATATATATAAAAGATGACTTGGCAATTCCCCCCTTCAGCTACTTTTAGAGATGTTTATATCCATTTACAGAATTTGCATTATGTTTCCAATATCACATTAGGTTTCAACTTAAGTGCAGTTCACATGCTTTTGAAATGATCATTTCACCTAAAACTGTATTTATCAGAAGTTGTCTTTGTTTCTTCCTGTTTGGCTTATGGGTAGTAAGAGAAAGAATGGAAGAGTTATAAAACACAGTACTGAATATTAAAAGGAGAAAAAGATAATGTTTTTTTTTAACACCTACTTACTGGGTGTTTCTAGAAGGGAACAAAGCCAAACTTAATATTACAGAAAAAATTTAGAGGTGGGGGAAGTATCTTCTCAGAGAAAAAAAAAAGAGTTCTTTCTCAGAAATTTCAAGAAAGTAATACTTTTGTGACTTCATCGGAGAAATAGATATATTTTTTTTCTCTCAAGCTCACAATAATGTTCATTATATTATTCCGAACAGCCTGCCTTTTTCTCAAAAGAATTAGAGGGACTATAAAGTCATTCATGATTGTTGACAATTGAGAACCAATTGCAAAGCAATCAAGTTACTCATATAAAAAGAACAATTACTATAAATAACAAAATTATTTGTGATTTCTGACAGACTTTTAAAACTTGTCCTTCTCAGAAGGTTTCCTAGAATAACTTGAAAATTTCAGTGGTAACAATTCAGTAACCCTGGATAGCTAAGGCTAGTCAAAATCAAACATTTTGATGTGGTTTCATGAGTCAATATTATCATAAATGAGAAATAGGAAATGACCAGATAATCTTTCAAATCTGTGTCAAAGTTTGGTGGTAGATTTAAGAAAAATTAAAAATCTGTTTTGTCAGTGAAGGTTGAAGAAATAAATGTTTTATCCAAAATGATGCTCTGAAGAAAACACCATAGAAAATAATCATTAACTCACGTTGTTGCTAAAATTAATATACAAACAATTTACAAACATACAATACAATATACAAACAATTGTGACTGCATGAATTTGTGTTAATATTTCAGGTCCACTATATAGTTCTACCTTATGAGAAGACAGTTGCAAGTAATTGTCTTCAATGCAAATATGAACCTTTCATATCTGGGTTTTATTTTTTAGAACAAAAATGGAATCAACTAGCTGTCAAGGCATATGAAGTCTTAACTAATAGAAAGTTAAGCAATGCTTAAATCATTTCAGGACCAGAATCCAACTCTTATTATTCTGTGTTTTTCTGTAAAGAATCCTCACCAGTAAAACCAAGTCCTTTAATCAAAATAAAATCCTTGTTGTCAAGGACGTGTCAATATTACAACAATCTATTAGAAAACAAGAAGCCATTACAGATAAACTCTCAGATTTCAGTGAGTAACTAATCACAGTTAAGTTTGAAATATCTTAATATGAAGTGAACCTGCAGTGCCCTTCCCTTCTGCAAAGATGCAAGCATGCAGGCACGGGGTAACAGCAGACATTCAAGCTCTGATGGGTGTGCTTGAAACCCACACTGTTGGACTCTACCTGCAACACAGTTCTGTTTAATCATCTCCAAGGGAATGTGTTTTATTTGCTTCAGTCCTGTTTTTCTTACCGCATGCTTTAGAGAGTTGTGTTTACTGTCAGGTGGAAGCTATTATCTTTTTTTCCTGTTGTATACATGAATGTTTTGCTGGTTCCTTTCGTCTTTTCTTCTGACAATATCACGGAGAGCATTGGTGACATTACTGAGAACAACATCTATCAGAAAATTGAATAAAATCCAACAAACACAACAAAATTCTCTGTTCCAACACAGAAATAATAGGTTTGCATCCTCTGTTGATGCTGTCTCTATCAAGTACTCTGGTTTGAATAAGCTGCTAGTACTATTGTTTGAAAGAGAACATGGGCTTCTTCAAACACGGCTCCACTGTCCCACGCAGAGGGCAAATGAGCTATATCTCCGTTCTTCTGATACAGCTGCAGCATTATAGGCAGAGCAAGACCCTGCTTTTACAATGCCTGAGTAAGCAAACTCTTGTGTGGACATAGCTGTGGAAGAATAAATAACAATGTTAGAAGCCTCCCTTTGCTATTATTATCAGTCTGTAGAATGGGAAGAGAGACAAGGTTTATTTAGAGGGCATTTCTGTGGTGGGACAGGAACTATGAGGACCTCTAAGAATTGTTTTTGCCTTGACTCCCCCCCAAGAACTTCCCTTCCCTGTAGCCTGGACAGGGACTTGGTTGTGGCTTTCATCAGTGTGATGAGGAGAGGCAGTGACTCTCCACATGATGGCTTTCCTTGGGGTGGCAGGTTCTGCATGCTCTGCTGACTGTAAACTAAAGTAAACCAAGGTAAAAGTAGCAATTAACTACTCTAATACAGCAGCCGTGTGAACCCACCTCACCCCTGTCCTGATTTGCTATATTTTCTACTTTATGCGTCAGTTTTTAATGTTTTGTAAGGATTTACTGGTTGGGAAGCTGTAGGCACTGGATAGCAGTTGACCAGTTGGCCATCCTCTCCCTCCCTGATGTGGCATGTCTGTAGGATGTAGAGGCACTGGGGGTGTTTGGCTGCATCTGTTTCTCTTGCAGTGCACTCCAGTAGGGGAGGGTCTGTAGAGTGAGGCAGTTGGTGCTCAACAGAAAAAAAAAAAAATGGTAACAGAGACACTCCTCATTTTACAGTTTGGGAAGAAACACAGTAAAGATAAAAGTAAAGAAAAAAGGCAGTTTCCTGTCATGCCCACAGCATATCCTGCAGAGCCAGCACTGAGTGTCACAAGAAGTGAGTGTGCTGGAAAAAGAACATCAGAAAAAGTCTTCCCTGACACATTGGGCACATTTGAATTCCAGAGCACAACAGCTGGGTAACAAAGTTGTCAAACATACTCTGTCTTTAATCCAAACTGATTTCTTGATTACTCGAGTGGAAAATTAGTCGAGAGAAAGGGAGCAGTATAATCATTGTAAGTAACTGCATAAGACCTTGCCAAGTTTACAATCAATAATGTGCCAATTTTCTTTCCAATTGCTTTGCCACCAGTTCTGGAGAGCTCTAATGTGCTGGATGTATGTTATTTTCAAGAGGAGTTGCATGCACATCAGGAAGCCAACTGTTTGTTAACAGTGAGATGCTGAGTTGTTCATCTGTGCCAAATGGGGAAGGACAGATGACTGATGTCTGTCGTGACTAGATATTCTCCTTTCTGGAGAGCTAGGATTTTGCTTCTCCTGTAATTATCTGTAGAAGGTGTGCTGTATTTTACAGCATTTTTTAAAAGGGTTTCAGCTGATATTGAGAGTCAGTTCTTAGGAGTGGAAAAATCATAGAATATAAATGTATAAAAAGAGGTAGATTGGCATGAAAACAGCAATTTTCTCCACTCTTTAAACATCTTGAAAATGAAAGTGATTCCATGATGTACAAAGAGCATGCTCAAATGTATTACATTCTCCTTTCCCACAGCTCTTTACCCTCCCACCTCTTATCTTCCACCTTTCTCAATGAGTTATCGCCTCTTCAAGGTCTGTCTTCCCTCTTGAGTGTCTTTTTCAGCCTCCACCACCTCACTGTTAAATAGCTCATCACCTCCAGCTCAGCTGCGCTGTTTCTCAGAACCACAGCATCACAGAATGGTTGAGGTGGGAAGGGACCTCTGGAGGCCATCTGGTCCAACCCCCTGCTCAAGCAGGGACACCCAGAGCAGGGTGCCCAAGACCATGTCCAGGCAGCTTTTGAAGATCTCCAAGGAGGGAGACTCCACAACCTCTTTGGTTAACTTGTGCCAGTGCCCTGTCACATGCACAGCACAGAAGTGCTTCCTGATGTTCAGAGGGAGCCTTCTGTGTTCCAGTTTGTGCCCATTGCCTCTTGGCCTGGCACTGGGCAACACTGAACAAAGCCTGGCTCCATCCTCTGCACTATCCCTTCAGGAGGGAGTTCTCCAACTCTTTTTTTGGTTCTCTCTCCACCTTTTCCCCCTTGTTTTCATGGGCTCTGGCCATTTCTGCATGGGCTAGCCAGCACTGCCCTGCATGCCAGTGGGACAGAGCCCCATGATGGGGTCTTGGCTTCTCTGCACGTCACATGCAGCTAGCATGGCTGTCCTTCCTGAATGCAGAGTGACCCCAAAGCCCCACTCATCCCTCTGAGGCATTGCCTGGTTTGTTCATTTTAGGACAGTGTTGCCTCTTCCTGCACCTCTGCATGTGCTTGTCATAGATCAGCTCTGTCTTCGTCCTCCTCACTGGTCATCCAGCAGTTCCCTTCCCTCAGCCTTTGCATGGTTCTGCTGCACTTTCAGCCATGTCTTTCCCATACTCACCACTGTACTTCTCCATCTTACAGGTGATCATCCTCCAAGCTGACAGTACATTTTGCTCCTTGCCTCCCTCTCATTTCTGATATTTTTGTTAATAAATTTTGACGGCTCTATTTCCATTAACTGCCAGATTAAACCCTAATATCTACGTCATTCTCTTAATGAGGGGAACACAGGATTGCAGAAATGCAATTTTTAAAATCTAACCCTGAGCAATTTGATGTAAGATTCTATGGGAAAATTGCTTTCAGATGTTCACAATGAAGTGAAAACTTTATTTGATGGCCAGTGACAAATAAACAAATTTCACATAGCCTATGACAGCCATATTGAAGCTTTTAATTCATATGTGAGTTTTTTTTCTTATTAATCCAAAATTCTTTCCAGACACTTTTCAATACTTCAAAGCACCATGTCTGATTTCAAACTCTCTCACAGCAGTGAGACTGCTTTTTTGTACAGTTTGTGAACAGCAGTGTTAGATGTAAAAAGAAAAACTGAATAAAAAAAGTCCCACAACAAATGACCTGGTTAGGTTAGATCAAATGCAGACCACCAGAAAGCTTCTGTGTGAAGGGAGAATAGGAGATAATTACTCAAATATCCAGAGAAATAACACGGGCAGTGTTCAAATAGAATTAAGTCCTCGATTATATTACATCCGCATCAAGTTCTCTAACTGGTCTAGGAGGACTGAGGGCTCCAGCCTGGTAAGCTGTGAGGGAAAAGAGTTTCATCTAATTACTTAGTAGGTCACTTTATTAAGGACATGAGGTTTATATGACGTCTTTCCATCTGCTGATCAGCTGTTCAGCCTCACTTCTGGACCTGCTGCTCAACTTCAGTCAAATATGGCAGGGCAGCAGTCTCAGAGGTGTGAAGCTGCTCCAAGTCTCATAGAAGTGGATTGTTGGGTAGAAGAAAGAGATCCTCTTGAAAGCAAGGGGATCTTGACATATGCCTTTAATGCCTCTGCTGAAGGAAAGGCTGCTGTGCAAACACAGTGCTTATCAGATGTCTTTCCCAAATGGACAAGAGAGCTTCTGACTGCAGGAAAGGTTTCAGTGAGGGTTCATGCTGTACGAGACAGCAGACAGTTCAGTCAGAGGACACAGGGAATGCAGCTTTCACTTGGTCTACCAAATTGTGTACTTACTGATTATAGGACTTCTCAAAGCATGCATTTGTAAAACTGTGAGCTGTGTCCTAATTTAAGGTGTGTGCTTGACAGAGCCCTTGTGTGTGTTTTGCTGATATTTAGATAGTCTTTCTAACTCTGAATATCGAATTCCTCTATTTGCTACTTCTGTGTTTTCAGATTAAGGCCACCATGAAGATGTTATGTTCTCGGGAAAATGGAAAAAGAAGGTGTATTTCTGCTTATTTAACAACTGGACTATCTACCAAAGCTAAAGCAGACAAAGGTGGTTGAATATCATTCCCCGCATAGAATAGCTTTTTTAAGTAACGTGTCTTGTGTGCACTTAACTCTTTTTTCTGCTCTCTGAACATCCTACTGACAAGATTTTACATTTCAGTGCTTCAGTCAAGCCAAACACCAGTGCCAAAATGGTCACAGATAATGATGTCCAGTAACAGGTATTTGTCCTGGAATTGCTATTTTACAGGCAAAGAGGAACTCTTAGACATGAGAAGAGAGTAGTGGTACTAACCTTTTGGCCAACACTCTGACAGAGAAAATGAAGTGAGATAAGTGAGTTACGAGGAGATTTGACTGTTCTGTTCAAAACCAGAAAATTCAGGCCTTTGTATTATCTCTGGGAATTATTCTGGGTAAGGCACCACGGTAATTCTGTTCATTTAAGTGTCACAGAGGTGTGGAATCCTGTTGTATACTTCAAAGGTCCAGCCAAAAGTGAGGCAATTCCTCTGCCACTTTGTTCTTCAGGTTGGGCAGGTTATAGTTGCAGTTAACTTGCAACTGGTGTGCAAGCGTTAAATTTAAAGTTGTGTACCTCTAGAATATAAAGGTGTCACTAAGAATCAGGTCTTGGGCAATCTTTGCATATTCTGGAAGAATTTAAAAATGTTTGCCTAACTTATCTTTTCTGCCAGACTCCTTGGACATTCTATTAATTATAAGCTTGATTTCTCCATGTAATTAAACATATAAATAATGAAACTCCAGTTTCTTGTAGTAAGCGTTGCTATTGAATGCCTGTGAACAGTTTGGTGTTTAAAGAAAAACAGCTCCTCCCTCCCACTGATCCTTGCAAAAGGAATTCAAGGAAATTAATCCTCTGATCTGTATATTCCATTATCAATCTGAGTTACATGTGATAGATATAAATATTCTCTCTAAATTGTTTGTTCTATTTAAAATAATACAGTGGAAATCAAAGCTATGTGCAGGAAGGGGAGAAAGAAATGTCTGAAAAAATCCTCTCTGACAATTTTGACTCTGCCTGTTACTGGAAGTAATTGCTATTTTTTTTCCCTTGTGATCACTCCAATTCACAGAGTGACATAGGTACCCATATTCACACCAAATTATTTAAACTGCACTCAGAAAAACATTAGAGTATTCCATTGGTTTCCCCTCTCCTGGGATGGCTAGTCATTTCCTTAGGCTTGGGAACCACCGAGCTTCCTGTGGGTGCCAGCACAACCAGAGGTCAGATAATTAATCCACAGCAATGTATGTGATGGGCTGTATGGGGACAGCCAGAGTGCAGATCATGCTGCCTGCTCAGGTGCCTGTGCGAGGCACGTTTGAGAAAGAGAAGACAGGGTAGGATCTATGAAGATACCTGACTCTTCAGGTTTTTTTACTTTGTACTGCCAGAGTCCAGTTAACGAGATTGTATGTTAACAACAAGATTGTATAATGGCTCTTGTATCTAATTTAGAGATTCATTTTTCTCCCTACAGAATGTGCTCAATATGGGGTTCAATCCAGGGTTAAACCCTTGCTGCTCTGTATTGTCTATGTTATTAATGCCTGCAAATAAAAATGACTGGAGAAACTTGTCTCCATAGAAACTAGCATCTAACTAAATCTAAGAAGAAATTTTCTTGCTTCTTTCTCTTTCACCATACCAGACCAAGAAGAACATAATGTCTTCACAAAATGAAAGGACTTTGTTGTTTAAATATGTTGCCTTCCATCCCTTCCCCAGCTAACCAACGAAACATTAATTTCTCTAACATTTATTTATCTTAACAATGTCACTGTTGCTCTCATAATACTCCCAATGCATTAGCATCTCTTTATTTATTCTGTAAAAGAACAGGGAAATTCAGATTATAAAATGTGCTAGCATTGTGTTAGGATCCTGCAGCCTCTTCTAAAAGAGCAAACAGAAAAATTCAGAAAAGTCACATGAAAAATTACTTTGAAAAATTTTGTAGCTATTTTCTCTGTCATGACACTGAATTCCTGCCAGAAACAGAACATTGCACAAAACCCATTATTCAGGCCACATGGTGTTATTTTTCATCTATATTGACATAGGCAAGATTGAGTTCTTCTAGGTTATGAAAACTGAAAGTCAAATAATGGGAAAGAATACAGCATAATATAAGCAGAGTGGAGTGCAAAAAGCTTTTTTGTCTAGGGTTACATTACTTGTGTTTCTTTACATGTCCTCTCTTTCTTCTCCTAGAAATTTTGTCCTACCAGAATTTGAAGACTCCAGCCATTTTTCTGTGTTTTCCAGATTCTTGGCAAAATGGCCAGAGTGGTAGTTCTGTGTATATATATGGAAGTAATGCATGTCATATATGGATTTCCTTCCGGTCTGTAAGCAACCTGATGCATTGCATTGGACTGCTGAGATTAGCTCCATCATGCAAGTGCAGTAGATCTGAGAGGCACTGAGATGGCCTGGTATGTGGTAAATGGGTAGTCTGGGACACAGCAAGCTTTCTGTGTATGTGCAGAATATAGCTCATATGGGATGTGTCCCTACACCCAAGACACATAGATTACACACATATTTCTGTATGGGACTTCTAAACCAAGAAATATGCCACCTACAAATTTTTATTTCGCTCAAATAGCTGTTCTCCTCTGAGACATAAAATTCAGTTTTCATAACAGATGTCATACCCCTTAATTTATTTTTTTTTTTTCACATTATATGCAATCCTGAATTAAAGTCATTATAATACATGACTTCTAAGCAGAAGACTTATATCATGACAATGAGTTCTGAAAACAGGAAAGGTCTACAACGTCTGTCTTTTTCTGTCATTGTAAATAGTGTTGCAGAGACCTTTGTCACTTAGATGATCTCTTTTCTTTGAGTTTAGCAAGCTGAGTTTTTATGTATACCAGTAAAAGACTCTATACAGGGATTCTGATATCAGTGGATGTCAGAAACTGATGTCATGAGCTTGGGTTTTAAAATGACTTCCCATCATTTTCAAGCAAATGATGAGCAATGTACTTATACCCTACAGCAAATAAAAAATGAAAATTGCTGAAAATAGCTTAAAATCTATTTCCCATATCTGAATCATAATTAAAGTATTATATACAGAGATTTGTTTTTGAGGCTTCAAGATGTCAAAGATGTCTCTGTCAAGCAGAGATTGGGATGAATAGATCCTTCTCAAAGAAGGCAGAGCATTTGAATAGTAATGACCATCTCACTGCCAGAGGTCAAAAGCACGTGAATTCAACAACTGGCCACATTCCAGTCAACTCTCCAAGGCTTCCACATATGTTAGTAAGCCTGGTGGTGCCAAAAGGGTCTGGAAGAGATCAGTATTTCTCTTTCCAGTCTGTTAAATGTTTCCTTTTCAGATTGAAATATAATTGGTTCAGAGTGACACAGAAATTTGGGGAAAAACACTGTGGGAGGAAGCACTGTCCTCATCCTTACAGCACTTTGGATTTTGTCTACGGTGTAGATGCAGAAGACAAAAGGACAGCAGAAATGAGATTTTCCAGCTGTTCCCTGACTCATCAGTGCCACATGGTACCATCATGTCTGGCAAAGACTCATTCAGGTATTAATTGATTGTAAAGAAAGTTTATTTGCTAACCTGATCATTCTGGATGAGTCTGTGCTAGATAAAGACAAAAGGTGAAATATGAGTATACAGATATAGATGTTTTGGTCCTGAGTTCCTGGTCCTGAGGTCCACTGTCCTGGCCATGTGCCCTTACAGCTGGGCAGAGGGGAAAAACTGAGGCAGCATGTGGCCCTGCCCATGATGCACCTGTGCTCCACGGGGTCCACCTTCAGCTCTTCTGCCTGAAATGTGCCCCCAGGCCATGCCTCAAGGTCTGCAGTGCTATACATGGTGCTGCATTTACTCCGTAAACCGACTGTCCTCCTGTGAATGTTTCTGCCTCTGTGCTAACTTGGTGTCACTGCCCCCTCATCTGTAAACAGATGACACTTCACTGGGCTAAGCAATCCTACCTGAGGGTCAGCCTGGAACAAAAAGAAGATCCACATACTTTCCATAGTGGAGGAAAGGCCATTTTTTGGAAATTCCAAGCAGAGCACACTCTCCGGCCCAGCAAGAAATGGGCCTTGTCCCCTCGTTTAGCCAAGGAATCTGTGGAGATGGAGAGCAGAGGTCTGTTGTGCATTTGCCAAATACAGCATAGACTCAGGGCATGCCAGCTCTGCTTGCCAAGATGGACCTGGATGAGTTCGGCTGGCCATGAAGGATAGCTCCTGAAAGGTGTGCAGAAGAACGAAGTGCTATTGCTAGGAAAGGCAATGAAAAATGGCTTTCTGTACTCAAGAATATCCAAGAGAATAAGGTGGAAGGCTGTTAACATCATGAGTTTCCCAGCAATAGAGACAGAACAGAAAATTTGTAATCTCTGGATCTGTCAGGAAAAACACAAGACAATCCTTCCATCCCCATGACCTTGCCCCTGCTCTTTGGTCTTTGAGCACCAGAAAGCAGATTCCCTGGCCCCCCAGGACCTGTGGGATTCAAGAGCTCTGGGAAGGAGGAGCATCAGCATCTGATGGATAGACCCAGAGACATCTGCAATATTGTCATTGTGGCAGTTCATTCATCAGCAACAGTGAAGGAGCTATGAGGAAAGAGAACCATCTGTGGGGTTACAAATGCTGGGGCAGTGGGTTTGCTTGCCTCCAGACAGAGCTCTCTGGAGGCCTTACCCTTCTTCAGTCCACAGGCTGCAACAGGTACTGGTGCAAATGCGATCTACAGAGACCCTGATGGGTGGTGCAGGGTAGGGCCATGTGCTGGATCACTGGGATATGCCTTACAGAGGGGAACTGGGAACAAAGCTGGTCTTGAAATACTGCTAGGGCTCATGGGATCGTTGTTGTTCCTTGAGGTACTCAATGCAGAAGGTAGTTGGGGTGTGTCTGGACAGGCTGGAGATGTCCTGTGAGCTCATGATTTAGACTTGGTTGGCAGTCAGCAGGGTAAACCTTGAGAAAGCGCAGTTGGACAAATATAAACCAAAGCATTTTGATGGAGAAGAGCAGGAAATCAATGGATTATGTTTTTGATTAACCCACACAAAGCAACATTTCCTAGAGACAGCCAAAACGTTACAGCCTTCACCTTCTTCCTTAAAACTTCCTTTGCATTTTCAGCTACCTGTGTGGATTGGTTTTATTATGCATAATACAGTACAATTTTCAACATTTCAGTTCCTGGTTATTTCAAGCCAGCACAAAGCCAGCACATCAATATGATCTGAACCTCAAACATGAGAAAATACTGAATATGAATCTGTGTCTAATTTACTGTACAGTTGTTATTACAGATTGATAAAAAACTGTTGCACAAATACATAATCTCTGAATTTTGTCAGTTTGAAATTTAGTCACTTGAGAAAGAAAACACATCAGTAGATAATCATATTTAATCACCACCACAGCAAAGCAGATGACCAATGAAGGAGCAACATTTTATTGAGTTTTGAGCATGTGAGAAAGAAAGAAATCTATGGCTGTCACAAATGAATGTTTCTTACAAACAGATAATTATTCATAATGAGTGCCATAATGATTTCTCTCATCTTCTCTGGTAAGTTGCTTCAAGACATCAGTGGTGACAGATTATAGACAAATCCATAAGCAAGGCGCACAATGGAATGCTCACCCTGTTCAGTGGGTAGGTGTTTGAGCTGTATTATAGCAATGTCTTCTGGGTTTTGCAATTTAGTAGACAGACTCTCGAAGCTTTCCATCACTTTTGAAATACATTTATTTTCTTTATGAGCTGTCATTTCTGGAAGGGATTACTGCTAAGTTTTAATTGTAAATCTTAACTGTTTGCACAAGAATCTCAAAGGCTAAGGGCAAAAATTGAACTGTGGATAGAAAATTAAAAACACCCAACCAAATGGATGGAGCTTATCTTAAAAAGACAAGAGGAGTCTAGGACTCATAGTTGTAACAGTGGCCGTTGGTAGACACCTGTATTTTCTTTTCTATTTTTTTTTTTTTCTTATGAGAAACTGCCCAGCCTCTTAACATCAACTGTGTCAGCTTACATGAAATAAATATCAGACTAGATACCACATGCAGTTGCAGTTGGTCCAGGTGATCTTTGAAGGCCCCTTCCAACTTTTCTATTCTATTCTATTCTATTCTATTCTATTCTATTCTATTCTATTCTATTCTATTCTATTCTATTCTATTCTGCTCTGCTCTGCTCTGCTCTGCTCTGCTCTGCTCTGTTCTATTCTATTCGTGTATCACAATAGAAAGAAGGTAGTTTGGAGGGGACTGAGGAACATTTAAAAAATTTATGGCGTTATAACTCATTAAATAATTCACATGTCATATGTTGTACTTCCATCTTGAGAAGAAGCTAGTCATCTTTACAGGATTGCAGGTGTTTATTGAAGTAACAGAAACTGAGGGCTCCAACACTTAACTGGACTGGGTCTTTTGTGAACAATCATGGTGAACAGACAGTAAGCCAGAACTGGTGATGATAAAGTAAATGTGAAGTCCTGGGAGACAATCTTCCTCTGTATATAAATAAATAGGCATGGAAAGAATTTTAAACATTTAATCAACCCTATCAAGTAAATCTGTATTCAGCAATTAGTGTTGTTAATGCACTTGATTAATAAATTGCATCAATGTTTTGCAATGAACCTGGAGGAATTTTCCTGCATATGAAAAGTATTCTTTTAATTTTCACGAATTGAAAAGAGAAGAGCATTTGTTTAATTACATGCATTATTTTTTGAACAGAACAACAGTTCTACAGCAGAGATGCTTCTGAAGGTCACAGTAACTAGAACAGTCTTTATTTGTAAAAGTAAATAAAAGCTGAAATTGAAGTGTGTGGTAAAAACAAAGACTGAAGATAAAATTGCAATATTGAACAGAATCAGAAAAGGCAAAATTAAGGTCAAGGAACAACATGGTTTAATTGTCCTGGTTTCTACATTCTTAGCTACCATCTCTTGCTGTCATAAAGAAAAATGAGAAAAGTTTAAATAAACAGAGGCAGTTTTATTTTTCCTTCATTCTGTTCTTTGTGCTGGGGAAAAATAGCAGACATCATTGAAAAGCCAGTGCAGGATACTAAGATTTAGACTGCAAACTATCGCTGATTCTGATGTTACCGTATTACAGTGATTTAGGCGAGTAGAGTAGAAGCCTAGAGTCAAAAGCAGAATGCAAGGGGTCATCTACTGTTTGCAAACAACCTCAGTACCACTCCAAATAGTTGCTTATGAAGTTTATTTTCTTGATCAATCCATCAAAATAGTGCTTTTTTTCAGGTTGATGATGCAGAGCAGGTCTCAGTGCTGTATGACTGGCATTTTATTCCAAGATGTTTCAAAATCTTCCCCAGGGGGCTCCACAGCCAAAAGAAGTTAATCAGTCAGTGTCACTAGATCTGTGCTGCATGTACCTGGGTCATGACCATCTGGGAGGACTGAAGATATTGGCATTACCACAAAGACTTGGCAGAATCCTTTGGCAAGCTTCTCTAGAAATTTGCTCAACAGAGAGAAAAAAAATACTGGCATGCAGCTGGTGAGATCTGTGCCAATGAGAAGGACTATTGCATGGGAGACAGGTACACTGACTTCATATCAACATCCCAGGAGATGTAGCTGTCAATCTCATTAGAAAAACAAAAAGAATTTTACTTTCATTAACTTCCCAAGAAGCAGAGGTGTGCATACTAACTGGAGAAGTAAGTGATTCAGTTTTCCTGCAGATACTACTTCTGTTTAGACGTGAGCTGAATTCAGAGCCCAATCTACTTATCTTGGTGGTAAGTGATGATTCCTTGGTATCCCTAAGTTATGTTCAAGGAAGACTGTAACTGAAGCTGAGACTCTCCATGGTAACTCAACAACTGGCATTATCGGACTGCTTCTTGGGGGATGTTACACTAAGGGATCTTTCAAGCGCAGGCACATCTTCCCGTCTCACATTGACTGTCAATGATCAGTAAGTAGCCAGGCAACCCAATAAGTTACAGGGTTGTCAAAGGACTGTGTCTCAAGGTTGTCCATGAACATGGGTTCTTTGATGTCTGGAAAGGGTTGAACTAACGTGTTGGCCTGAAAGTTTCTCTTCTTGACCCAGACATGTTTTTCCTTTAGGCATATGGAAACATCAGCATCTGTTGAATTTGTTTAAAATTGACCTATAAGCTAAAAGCTATTAGGGAGAATAAGGAAAGAAAGCTAGACAGACATGCCTCATTTTCTTAGGAATCCCAGTTAAAAACTACTGGGACTTTCAAAGGCTGCATTTGCAACTGAAACCTAAACATTCAATTTCCTGACTAGGGGTGGAAGATGAGGAAAACAATAACCATTGAGTCTCTGGAATGGTCTTCTGAAACAGGCTCATGCAGCATGTATTATATGGCTTGCAAGGCTGGAGCAGCTGGAGTTTTCATTTGGAAAAGCAATACAGTAAAATGAGCAGCTGTGAAAAGCACATGGGATGGGAACTAAAATGAATGTAAAATAAATGTATGCACAAGTTTTATTTTCTCATTTGAATATGACACTGAATTTAAAGAGGAATCTTTGCAAACTGTTCAAGCTAGAAGAGAACATACAGAAAGGAAAAAATCTGTGTTGAACATTCATAATTTTACTGGATTTAGGACAATAGCTTAAGAAAGAGAAATGAATAGCAATCTTATATTCAAAGCCAGTGTGCAAAATTTACCAGGGAAGTTCTAGGAAAACATTTTAACTGAATCACATTATGTAAACCTCCTATCTTATGTTTTCCGAATAAAATTTCCTTACTCAATGGCTAGATCATAACACCTGACATATTAAAAAGTCATTAAAAGTTCCCCCCAAAATTCTGTACTGGCTCATTTCTTTCTCAGGTTGGTGACTGCCCACATTTAAGCATTTGTGGGTTATCTCAATTTGTGATTTTGCCATTATGTGATTAGTTCTTACAGTCATTGAAGCTGGTCTTTGAGGGCAAATTAATTCGTAGGAAGTACTAATTACAAAAGCATTCATCTTTTAGATTAATTGTGAACTTCAATGCTTGTTTCAAAAATAGCTGAACTGAAACAGAATGGGTTTTATTGGGGAATCCTGGAATATATAGGTGAAGTAAATTAGAAATGGAAATCTTCCTTCTGGAAATGGACACATAGCTGACAGAAGGAATTTGAGTTATATGATCTCAGGAAATGGAGCAAATTTAGATCGTGAATGTAATCCATCTCTTTTCAGCGTGAGGAATATTTGACAAGCTCTCCAGTAAGCAACTGGTGTGCAGTCACGGTCAGAAGAGCCTCCTTGTGCTTAGAAACTACTAGAGCTACCTTCTCTGGTACATTATCTGGTTCCTTCATGTAGCAGCTTGAAGAGCATCCACTAAACAGTCAAAGAAGAATGGATGTGACGGGATTGTTTTATTTTGTGTCACTGAGCAAGTGTGGACAACACAGCTCTCTTTTGCTCTTCCAATACTATAGGCTAAGACCCATTTTTCTGACATGCAGCATAGCATTTTGCTTGTGGAAATATTGCCAGTGTGGGGAGGCTGACACTTATGAAAAAAAGTTTTGTGAAGGTATCAGGACAAATGAAAATAAGTCAGAGCACAGGAAACATAAGCAATTGAGATGACAAAATACCACATTGTTGACATGGTCTTTATTATTTGTCTTAATTTATTTCATCTCAAATGGCTGGCAGCAACAGAAGAGGAGTAAATAATTTATTCTTTAAGTTTATTGCTTTTCACAGATAACATAACTAACTACCCATAATCAAGCCCTCATTTCTTATTTGTTCCCCAACCAAATTTCTCCTTACAGAGGGGAAAAAATGTCAGACAGCACAACACCTCTTTTTGCTTGCATTGAAGATTTCAGAAACAACTTGTGATGTGAATGGGCCTTGAAATCTCCCACTGTTCCTTTGACCTGCTTTTCCCCAGCTTTGTTTACTCCAAGGCTCTCCTGCTTTGCTACCACCACTTTCCTGTGGTTTGCATAGCTTGACTAAGACTGGCTGAAATTTAATAAATTAAAGGGGTTTGTGTGCATTGTTCTCTTTGAATGACAACTGCCTACTCTCCCCTCCCAGGTAGCTGTGAAAATCTCCATTTGCATAGCCAATGGCAGGACATCTGAGGTGCAACTCGTGATCCCTTCAAAAAATCCCCAAACACCTCACCATTGCTTGATGGTAGGTCCTACATTCCCAGCACACTGTGGCTGGTGTTTTAAACCCAGAAAAAATACTTCTAGAAGGATGACCAGTTACCTAGTTACTTCTACAAACTGTTCCTGCTGACACTGCCTTCAAAGGATAGTTTGTTTTGTTTCAAAGTCTTCAAGACTGAATGCTGGGTAATTCCCCCAGCATTTTGTGCAATATGGATATCCTGTGTGGGATACTCAGCTAAAATCAGGAGCATTCTTAGATCCTCTCTGTCACTTCTGCAACTGTGAAAGAGGCACATAGGAGGGTGAAAGAGAGAACTGTATGGGCAAAAGCAATCTGCTTCTGAAAACACATAACTTTGGATTGAGTGTTGAAAGTGCAGGCTGGTCCATCGGTGTCCTTTCTGGTCCAAAAGCATGAGTTCACACTCAACTCTATACTTTAGAGAATAGAAGTATACTATGAATAAACTGAGAAGAGTTAATTAAGACACACTTAGTATTGTAAGAATTTAGGAGATTTTAGAATTTATGAGATTTGGTAATATTTGCAAATTGGTGGTTAATTTCCATGTAATGAAAAAGAATATATAAGCTTTTAGGAAATTCTGACACATTTAGCATTGGGTTCTCTATGTTTTGAATTGTTAAGGCTTTTGGCAAAATAAAAATGAGATACATCACACAGTCTTACTGTGAGAAAATTAATTTTTCTCTTTGGTCATCTCTTGCTTTATTTCAGATGAACAGTAACAACAGCACAGTCAAAATTATAACTCCAACACCTATTTCCAGGCTGCTTTTTGACAGTGTGATTCTGTGCCTGATATGAAGTCTGAGTCTTGTATCAATACCTGACATAGTTTTGAATCTTAACAGGTGTATAGCACACACCAATTTTAAGACTACCCTGGTTTCAACCTGGCCCAAGAGGTTGGTTCAATAATCCCCAATTTTTAGAAGGAAAATCTGATTAGAAACTGCAAAACAGGTCGTCTCTGTTTTTTGCTCAGAATTCATTATAATGGGTTTCACAGAAACTGTTTAAAAAAATATATTTTGCAGAATTTGATAGTCCTTGGTTCTGCTTTAAGTATTGTGCAATTATGTAAAGAACACCTAAATGATCTTTTCCATGTCTATAAGAGTTGCACAATATAGTGCACTTCATCTCTGTGCTTTGACAATAATTAGGAAGAACAGAATGTTGCACAGCAATAATGCTTCTCCCTTTCATCTAGTCTCTATTAAGTGCAATAAAATTCATGTTCTCTTTGATGCAGCTGAAGCCAGTCTCTCTGTTTTGCATTTCCTACCTGGTGCAGTGCTGTCCTTAGCAGAAAGCCTTTGAGCTGGGTCCTGGAGGAGTAAACCCACTGCAGTACACAGGGAGAAACATGGACAAATCTTATTAGAAAGAATGAAGTGATTAATGTATTTAGCTCCCTATGCATTGCTTGTAAAAGGCTGTTCTTTACACACAAAAGAACTCTGATCTTAGAACATAATTATCTATGTATTTGTTGATACCTTTGCTTCGATACAAAGAAAAAATTGTACTTTTCCTTCTGCTTCTGAAACTTATATTTGAGAAAAACTCATCTTTTGCAGAAATCAATCTAACTGTTTTTCCTTTGATGATTCAATGTAATAATAGGAAAGATCCATGAATAAACATTGCAGGAGCCTTAAAGTATAATTGTAGTAAGCAGTTTAACTTCAAAGGTGAAACACCTAAGAAAAAATGATATACTGCAACCTACTAATAAATTCACTTGAGAATTGGTTGTTCACTTAACTCAGGAAAATAAAAAATAAAAAATGCTAGTAGCTCCATTCTGTGTGACTTTGCACAGAAATCTTAGTGGTAACATTCAAATGTGACAAAACGTAGATTCTACTTAAGTTAATTTACCCATGAAACTTTTCACACCGAGGTCTTGCAATTTGTTAGGTTTCTTGAAATCCAAAGAAGTGACCTTCTAGAATGGACTGAAAAATAATCTTTTTAATGCAAACCTTCCTCTTAAAGCTTAACATAGGAATTCTCACAACCTATATTAAAGCAAAAACTTGTTATTGCCCCTTGATCATTTAAGAAAAATAATATTTGCATAGCATATATTGGATTTGGAAGTGTTGAGGACAATCAAACCTGTGAATTAACAGAACAGCAGATACTATAATTTTATGGATTAATAGAGCAGCTTTTGATAACCTTATCTATTCTGATGATGTTGAATAAATATGTCTTCATTTTCTTTTATATAGTTGGACCAGTTCATTAGCTAGCCAATTCCAGCTTTAAAAATATGATTGCAGTTTCCAAAGGCAATCTTCCCTTCTAGACATAGAAATTAAGTGTCATTTTCCCTTTTGACCATTACCAAACAGGGAGGTGTAAGAGCAGAAATAACCATAATAGAAGTAATGGGAGAAGTACAATGCAACGTGAGTGTAGCCTCCCATCCCAACCTGCTGTATATATGGAAGATTTCTAAAATCTACTAAGGATTTATGGAGAGGTATAATGTAACATTTTTCATGTGCCATAGTTCCTGTTTAAGGTGAAATGGGCACTGTAACCATAAAGGCAACAACAGATTTAAAAGGAAATGAAGGCTTTCAAGAATGCATCTGTCTCCCTCTGAAACCACTGTCCTGCTGTGCCAGAAGGGGTGGGCAGGCATGTTACAATCTGAGAAATTAAATAACCTTCTAAATACATACAGTGGCCTTTATTATATTTTATTATAAAGTTGTCCTTTATTAATAGGTTTTTAAGGTCCTTGCAGACTTTTTTGAGTCATTACAGTTAACCACCTCATTTGATCAGGTTCTTCCCTACCCTGTAGCTTTTGCTGGCTCTCTGGTCATACAATCATAGAATGGTTTGGGTTGGAAGGAACCTTAAGCCCCCCTGCCATGGTCAGGGACACCTTCCACTAGACCAGGTTGCTCAAAGCCCCATCCAACCTGGCCTTGAACACTTTCAGGAATCAGACACCCACAACTAGACCTGCAGATTGGCGGAGCTCATCTCTATCTTCTGCTGCCTAACTTCTCTTCTTCTTCCCAACTGAAGCTCATGAGTTTTGCTGGTTGTTTCTGGAAGTCACTGTGAGTTATGAATAACTCATCTGGTCTGGCTGCTTACTTTGACTCTCACAAAGAGCTTCAAGTGGTCAAAGACACTTTAGAGCATTTTGCACCTGTTGGATATAGAAATTCTCCAGAAATTGAGGATTTTGAAGGCAGTATCTTGTACCACAGAAATTCTCAGATGCTATTGGAATCTGCAAGTAATTTTTTATAGAACATTTGGAATTGCAGATATTTTTGATCTTGGAAGATTGCTTAGTTGTTGAGAGGATCCATTTTGTAATCTTTGATGTAACTGTCAGAAGTGTCTAATGTGTCTTACCTTTTCTTTGTACACCTATGCTTGTCTGAATGTAAAGCTTCAGTGACAATAAACAAAAAAATAGAAAGTTTTTTCAGCATTTTGTATCCTTCAAGAATAGAAGAGTATCTTACCAATAAATGACTTAGCACAAAATTACATAAAATCCACCAAAATTCTGTTTTTTAGCACCTTTAATTTATAAAACTTTTCATTTGGGAAAGCAATTTAGCTGTAATGTTTTCATTCAACTGTTACAAAATATGCACAAGCTCTCAGCCATGCAAGTTGCAGCTTTCTCTCCATCCGTCCCATAATATTCATATAATTGCAGCATATTTAGCAGAAACAAACTTTCCCCAAAACTAATGAAGCTACACAGTCTTTAATTAGTGCCTGTAGTACATCACAGTGCTCTCCCCGATACAGTCAGCCTTGCAGGTTAGAATACAGCCATGTAAGACTTTGCTGTGTGTACTCAGACTTGCATAATCAGATTGAATGAGCTGTATACTGGGCAGTAAAATTTAAAAATTCATAAAACTTCCTTTGCACCAAAAGCAAACTATTTCAAAAGGCAGTTGACTTTCAGGTTTTCAGCAATGCAGATAACACTGAGACTTATTGAAAAGAGTAGCAGACGAAGACCCAGTGTCAGAAGTTCATTAAAGGGAAACAGTAACAAAGCTCCTTTTACTCAAGTCAGATACAACACAGAGACTATGCTCAAGTATAGGGCTCCAGCAAAGGAAAGGTATTTCATTGCATCTGGCTGCTGCTAAGTCTTAAAGAGGATTGCAGAAAAAGGCTCTGGAGAAGCATAGTGCCTAGGTTTTCATGAGAGCAGAGTTTTCACATGTGGTCATCAAACCAATTCCTTCAAGTGATATAGCCAGGTGGTCTATGACACATATGAACCAAAGCAAGAGACAATTAACAGTTATTTTTGCTTTGAAATCATCCCAAGTAGCTCTCAACCTCTCTATTTTCCAAAGCTCCAACATGTTTTCTCATACACTATCAGGGGTTTACTGCAGATACATACAGGAGAGGACCCGACCCCCACAGATCTGGATATTCAAATTCTGATGAATGCAGTTTTTGTACACATTCTTTTAATATCAGGCTAGCAATTTGTGGATGTTCCAGTGTGCAATATTTAGGACAACTAAGAAAGCAAATTTAGGGCCCAAGTTTATAAGCATAAAGACAAATAATTGTTTAGATATTTGCAGGAAGGTCTATGGTCACAAATACCTCCCTTTCTAAGCAGACTTGGAATACATAATCTGTTTGGGTAAATTAACTTGCCATACTCAATGAGACTACTTACACTTTCTGAGGTGTTTTTACGACCTAGAGCTTTGATTGTGGCTGAGAAAATATGACTCCTATTGACAGACCCAGGAATCACTTCTAACAACATGTAGTGAAAGCGTGATTATGTATACACCTGCAGACATTGTGTAATGCTGCAGTCTGGCTGTTTCTGCAATTTTATTTCATCACACAAATGTTTAAGCAGGGCTTTGTGGCTGTGCTTTAACTAGGCAAAATATCAGTATTTCTTAAGCCCCTAAACCAAAGCAAAACTGCTGGAGAAACATAACAATGTCTATGTGTTTCTTTTATATATATATATATATATATATATATTTATATTTATATATTTAATCAGGGCCTTAAAGGTCTGGCACCAGCTCTCAGAACTCTTAGATGCGTTTACCTAGGAGTGTAATAGTAGTACACAGCATAAGCCTCTCCTTATTGTATTAAAAGCATTAAAGAAACCCACACTTCATTAACTCCTACAATATTAATCACAAACGCTGCAACACCAACAAGATTAACCGTTGTGTAAAGATAATCAAATACACCCTAAAGGCTCTGTAATCCAGTTTATTAAATGCATACTATCTTTCATACTTTGCCTTTTTTAATTGCTTGAGCTGTGGCAATAGTTTCATATGAGCAAGCAGCTTGTACTTAGTGAAATTACTTGCACACTGAGTACCTTTGTCTTTTATGGAACAAATAAACTTGTCTTATGTATATTTTTTTCTGAGAGAGAGGAACAGAAGAAGCAACTGTGAAGGGAAGGCTCTCTGTAGTTGGTGTTATAGTGGAAATAGAAACTACCTTGTGAAGGGAGAAACAGCTCTTTGGAAGATGGTGTGATATTCAGGTTATCTTTAACAAGGCAGATTAACATCTGACATTGTTCATAATACCTTTTTTCTTTCTCTTTTTCTTTCTTTCTTTCTTTCTTTCTTTCTTTCTTTCTTTCTTTCTTTCTAAAACAAACAAACAAACAGCAACAACAGCAACAACAAAAACCTCTTATATGGCTCTTTTTTGAGTCAAACTAAAAGGAATTTTTGGCTGTCAAAATAATAATAATAATAAAAAACCTTAAGCCTCTTTCTGTTTGCCCATTTCCTTTAAAAACATTGTTTTGTCTTTTTAAATATCTTCCTCACAAGACAATATGAAGCTTACAGCTCATGAATGTATTTGCATTTTTGCCATGACTCCGGTAAATCCAGAATTTGAAAAATAAGACAAATAAATGAATACTGTCTGTAGAATGCCCTACTGCTTGGGAATGAGACATGAGTGTCATCCCAAAATATTTAGGTGATATTTATGTCAACTTTCAAATAATATTGATAAACCAGACAACATGAAAGCTCATGGAGCTGTATTTTTTTATTATTATTTTTTATTTATTTTTACTCCTGCAACATTTTTTTTTCATCTTTCCTGAGAAAAAGAGTAACAGAACAAGTCTTGACAATGCAGAGGTTGTCAAAATTACTACAGGCATTATATCACCCAAAACTGGTGATATTTTTAAGGGATATCATTTTGGGGCAAGCTATCAAATTAGTGTTTCTTCTCAATTATTTCCCTACATGCTTTGTTGCAGCAGGGCTGGGGCCAGAGGTTTTATTTCCAGCTGCAGGCTAAGAAACAGAAAGTGTTAGAGACATTGGGGTTAGTGAACGTGGGTGAATGAGTTGTCCTTCCTAACAGAACATTTGGCTCTTTTTCTTTGTTACTACTAGGCCATAAAGAAAGGCTAGTGTTCATCAGAAGAAATGGAGTCCAGTCCTTTTATTTTTTTACATGTGAATTTCAATATTTTTTTCTAAAAACATAACCAAGTCAGGCAAACTTTGAAGATATTATAAATGCCTCCACTTTCTGGCCAAGGTGGCCACACTAACAACACAAGTTTTGCTATCTAGTTCAGCATGACTCCTGAGCTGGAAATCTGAATAAGTCAAGTGTTCACTCCCACACATATGCTGCATGAATTGCATTTTTTACTAAGTGGCTGCATTGCAGGAAATTGTATGTCTTGGCTCATTTGATTTCAGAATTAAGATATTGCTCCTCTACCCTCAGTTCAGGACTTACTACTTTTTGGTCCAGGTTGATACCTGTGGTTGTGACCTTATAAGGAAGAAAATTGTGGATCCTTCTGGAAAAAAAAAAAAAATGAAGAGAATTGGCCTTAAAATTGTTGTGCAGCTATTGCTGTATTTTTAACTGGTATCTTATTCCAAAAGTATAACACCTTGGAAGGATATATTTGTTCTGGAAGAAAGTTTGACATTTCTAGAAATACTGTATTGCTGACATGTCTGAGAATGCTTTCTCACTCTAAGCTTGACACTGCTGTGTCTTTTTTATTAACTTCACTCATTTGAGTATTTTGCAATGACTGTATTATATGTGAGTATACAACTTTTAGCCAAGAAATCTTTTAGAAATTCTTAAGTAATGTATTTGTAGTCCATTTACAAGTGCAGATTGAAGACTACTAGTATAGGAGCTATTTGGAAAGCATATTTCAGTGAAAAAAAAATTCTCCTCCCTCAGAATAAAAGCCCTTTCTAATGAACGTAATGACAGAAGTGAGCAGAGACTGTTGTTTGATCAGAACTCCAACAACTTTCACCCTATCTGTCATCCCCAGGCATGTTTCCTTGCCCTTGACACACAAGTGCAGATGTTCTGACAACCCTGCTTAGCTCCCCAAAACAGAAAAGGGGAGAAGAGCTGAAGATGAGGACAGGAACTTCTAATGGGCAAATAGAAATGGATAAAAAAATATTCTAATGCTTTTAATTATTTATTTATTTTTAAAGATAATTCCACTTCAATATAATCAAAACATTCCTGGGAAACAGATTTTGCCAAGTGCTTTGCTGAAGAACATCCTGGAACTTGCTCCCGTTTACTCTAGCACATCCATTTAAACTGCAGCCCACCACCAGGATGGTCAGCTTGGTAGCGCTGGATCCCTTGGGTGACCTAAGCTCTCAGGTTTGGACGTCTTTTTGAAGTGGTGTTAGATACATGTGATGTGAGACTGGGACAAATCTGCAGAACGTGGGTGGTGGAGTCAGAGGCAAGGGGGTGGCAGGGACTGAAGAGGTGGAGCTGTGTGCCTCGTTACTGTTGCTTTGCACAGCTGTTAGGAGAGCTTTGGGCTTAGGAGAAAAGGCATCGGTGGTCAGAAAATGAGTTTGCTGGAGGCTTTTTCTGACAGCTGTTGCAAATTGCTTTCTGGGACTGAATAAGCAGGCAGGGCTATAGAGCGTCTTTAAACACTATATGCCTGCAGTTGCTAATTAACCTGATTTTCAGAGTAAACCCTTATGCCAAAGCAAAATTGCTTGGGCTTATTTACTAAATTACTTTGTAATAAAGATTCTCTGTTTAAAGAGCTTAAGCCCAAGCAGCTTATTTTGACTAAAAGTCAAGGATCAAACACCCAAGCATTTCAACTGGCAGGTCTGAGCAGCACTGACCTCGCGCAAGCAAAGTTTTGCCAGTACAGCAGCAGCCTGGAGCAGATAGCTGCCTACCCGATCATAGCCATTTCTTTCACAAAGTGATACTCAGAAAACAAACGGAGGTTTCACATGGGTACTTCCCTTACAAGTGAGTGGACTGAGATTAATACTGTTATTTCTGATACATACTCATGGGATTTGAAACTTTGTAAAAGCATCAGTAGGGTTCTTTCCCTGTGCACTATTGAGGGATGATTGCATAGTGAAATGTCCCTGCAAAAATATTGCATGTCACAAGGAAATAAACTGTAGAGAACGCTAAAAGAAATCAAAACTAGTGAAAAAGCTTTTACTGAAAAACATTGCATGCAGAAAATTTAGCATGGCATTAGAGGGAAAATAAAAAGGAACTTTGGCTATAACTATATACATTAAACTCTAAAACATAGCTTTAAGTTGTTGAAAAGGGGCTGCTGGTCCTTTGTGTCCCAGGCACACAATCATCTCAAGGACAGCTACAGAAGGGAGTCATGTAATCACAGCTGTTCATTATTACAGGTACTGGGAAAATCACAGAATCACAGAATATCCCGAGTTGGAAGGGACCTATAAGGATCGTCGAGTCCAACTCCTGGCACTGCACAGGTCTACCCAAAATTTTAGACCGTGTGACTAAGTGCACAGTCCAAACGCCTCTTAAATTCAGACAGGCTTGGTGCAGTGACTACTTCCCTGGGGAGCCTGTTCCAGTGTGCAACCACCCTCTCAGTGAAGAACCTCTTCCTAATGTCCAACCTAAACCTCCCCTGCCTCAGCTTGACACCATTGCCGCGGGTTCTATCACTGGTGATTAAGGAGAATAGGTCTCTAATTCTTTCACTCATCCTGATGAATTAGTAATAGGTGAAAGCAAAAAAGTGATCCCGTAGGTGGAGACAGGCTATGTAGTGGAATCTGTACATTATATTAACTCACTTTTTTATTTTTACACCTGTTTAATGAGAATCAGCAGTGGATACAATTTTTTTTTTCTTGTTTATTGGATAAGGTTTGTGCAAGGCTCTATTTTTGGCATAGATATAAAAACTATCATTATGCTTATATTTTACTGTATTCTTACAACATTTAAAAAGTAGTTATTGCTCTTAATGTTAAAACAAAAAACCTACATACATATGTTTTAGAACTATGTAGAATTTACTATGCAGCATAACTATAGCCTACATTACTGTCAAGGACTTTGTTAGGGCTACTGGAAGAAGCTAAATAAATGTGATTAATTTCGGACTACTGCTAATTTCATGGCTACTAACTAAATAAATATTCAGAGGAAAATATATCCAGAAGGAATAGATAAAAGCCCACCAAATCCCTGCTGTACCTAGGATACTAACCTGACATTTTTAACATTGTCACTGATTTCACCTGCAAGATCCATAATCACCATGCTATTTTGACTTTCTAGATGCCAGGAATAACATAACAATGCCAACAGTATATTGGAAAAATCCAAAGAGCAATGATTCTCCTGCAAATCTTGCCACAATCATAGGACACCCAAAAAGCTGTTAAGCAGCTAAGTCCTAAAGAATACCATATGAAGACAAGAGACTAGTAGCTTCCTTTACAGTGCTTACCATATCAGTTCAAAAAAGACTTTAACCAAATGAGGACAGTTTTCTAAATATCTGAAGATGCCACCAATTATTACATGCAATCTTACCTAATACAAAAACTACCCTATCTGTAAAGGTAAGCCCATTCTATATTATGACACCTCAAACACCTTATATACTAAAATCTTATAGGAAGTCATTTAGCAATTAACGCTTCATTTGAAATAAAGTTAGAACTGGCAAAATTTTTCTCTCTCTGAAGTTTTGAGCAAAAATGCAAACTCTTCAAACAAACTCCAGGAAGCAAGACCCTCAGGGGCCAATGTATGCCAGACAGACCAGTACTGGAAGTTAAAAACCTTCTTCACAAGAAATACCATTTATCAGCAAAACCATCAAGATCAGTGCATCTTTGTGACAAAAATCTACTGGCACAATTCCTGGGCATGCACAAGCACTAAAAAGCAGAGTAAGTTGGGGGCAAACCTTCAAGCAGTAGGTATTGCCTACAGGGTTTATGAAGAAGGCAGGAGAAGGCCTGGGAAATGAGGTCTAGGTTAATGATGTCAATGCTGGAGAACAGCTCAGACTTTACACGAATGCTTAAACATAGAGACTCGGTGCAGATAATGGTTTGATGACATACAAACACTTTCACTGAGTCTTACCTCAACTAAACTTGCCCTGAAATGATAATTTTGTGTTATAAGCAGTAATTCTTTGTCAACTTTTCTCCAAAAGAACTGATAAGCTTACTGCTTCTCCCTTGCTAACTGGACTAGCCTTGCATTTTATCTTGTCTAGCTGATGAACATAGTTAAGCTAAATATAATTAAGTTAAAGTCAGAACAAGTGTTCCCAAACACTATTTACTTAAAAGTTTGCTGATACTGGTTCAGACCTGAAAAAAAGGTACAGAGATACCCTTGTTTTTCCAACTCTCTAGGTTTTTCAACAAAGAGATAGTACTCCCTGCAGACATGGCCTCCCACGTGTCCTTAGGTTTATCAAAACCTCTTCAGTACCAGAATAGAAAAAACAACATGCATGGTCGAATCAGCATAGCCAGGAGGAAGACTGTATTACAGTATGTTGTCCAGGGAAGAAAAATGGAATAAATTGCAATGAATTAATCAACTGAGTATGCTTAAGATGCTAACAAAACAGGAAGGAAAAAAAAAAAAAACCACAACCTCATTGCCATATCTGAAGGGGATATAGAAAATCTTAAAAACAAAAACCAAACGAACAAAACACCCTATTTCTAATGTCATTTTCTCTGGTTTTATATTGCTGTCATTCATTGATTTGAACCACCTTATAGGTTGTACCACTGGGGATGAGATTAGAATTACATATACAAGATTAAACATCATTAAGTTTGAAATGTTTGCAGAGAAGGGCAAGAATTGATTTCACTGGAGGCATCAACTGTACTTTTCAAAGCTAGGCCACTTTTATTTATTAGTCTCTCTATAGTTTTAGTATTTTAATTTAATTTGAGCAACAAGATTAATAAATTTAGCCTATAGGTGATCCCTAAATGTAACAACTAAACCTAAAGAAAAAATATTCTCCTAATTATTGATTGTTACATGAATTTTCACACAATGAGCTCAAAAGAAAATAAAAATATAGCAAAAAAGTTTTTTTTTTTAATTACACAAAGCTCAGCAAAGGAAGGAAAAGACAAACATATAGAAGTTGTATTTGTTCAAGCTGTCCAGCCAGGGAGAGACTTCCACCAGCCTGTAGCCTTCAGCTCACAGCAGCTGTTGTAACATCCACTTCTGCCCCTTCTATAATATTCATAACTCAGTAGTACAATACCAATATGAGGTTGAAATGAGGCTTCTCAGTTTTAGTTAAGAAGCAAGCTATGCATACTGAAAGGATTTCATTGGAAAGCTTCCATCTGTTCCAGAAACCAAAATCTGACAGGAAGATGGCACATCGTATCCTGCTTGCCTTTCTCAATGCAACAAACTCCAAGTACTCTTCCATGCAAAACAAAACACAGGTTATCCAACATGCATACTTGAAAGTGTGTATTCATCCATAGCATTTATATATGCACAAATATACACACGCTTATACTTCTTTGTCCTTACATGCAGAGTTTGTAAAAACATTGTTTTTCAAACCATAGAGGACTCCTGTGAGTGTATGTGAGTGACATGTGCTTTCATAGTTTTGAAATATCCTCTCTTGCAGTGGTTGGTTACTCATATTTTCCCAGCTTTCAGACCTAGCTTTGGGCTTGTACCACTTTCCTCTCACATTTAACACCTCATTCTTTTTCATGGCTCTTCCCTGTTCCTTTTCTTCAGAACCACTTATGTCCCTTAGCTCCAGCCTCCAGCCCCCGAGGTCAGTGTCCTCTCCATCTTTCATGACTTTCTCCAACAGATTCAAATCCTTCCTGCTTTTGGACCAACCACAAACTATCCATTAGGTTCACAGCATCCTTACTGCAGAAATATCTCTTTTCTGTGCCTCTGAATCATGACTCTACATTCCTTCCTGGCTCCCCTATACATCTTCTAATCAAGAAAGTGACTAATTTTTATTATTGTTATTTTAACCACTAGCCTTTTTTGTCTTCTAGCAAAATGTCTAATAGTGAATAAGTGAGAGAAAGTGTATGTGTAAGTTTCAAATAAAGTCAAGGCAGACTCACTATTATCCAGTGCAGGACCACAGCTGGTCTAATAGATCATTTTTAATAAAGATAAATGTGTAATAGGGCACTGAGCAAATATCAGTTCATTGCCCAGAATGGGTGTGTCTTTAAGTAATTCCAACTTTCATCTAACGACACTATTCAACAGAACTGGCTTAATTCATCGAAAGAGAACTTTCCAGATAAAACCACACATTTCAAATTATGCCATAAAAATGGACTTAAAAAACTGAAACTTGCAGAAAGTTTCAGTCAAGGAGTAGGTTGTGGCTGAAGAGGTTAAAAACTAGGGAATTACATTTAAATTCTTTAAGTCACTTGGTAAAGGTGGCAAATTTATTACCATTGACTTTTCTGGGCTGGATGCTCTGATATTGTAAGGTGACAAGGAGCTAGTGGAACCAGTTCTGATGGGTTTTGAAGCCTCTGCTGATGTCCAGACTTTCAATAACTGAATTGAAGGGAAATGGCAAGTGAAAAAAGAATAGCCAAACAGCTGTTTGAAAACATACCAATGAACCAGACTTTGATACAACCAACAGGTGATGGTGACATTGAGAGCACCAGCTTGAAGGGAACAAAATAAACTTGCTAATCCTTCAAGCACAGACAGGTCACTTCACATCTTTAAGACAGGTGCATATAATCTTTGTATTCATCAAGAAAATATTCAGAGGCATAGCGTGAAATAAGAAACAGTATTAGAAACACTGCTTGCACTTTTGGACATTCATTTCTGTTAATATATTTGCAAGCTAGAGGAATGCTGGGGAGCTCAGCAAAAATGATGAAGCTAGAGGAATTAACTAGTAAAAACAGAATAATATATGAACAAGGCTGCTGTTTCAGTGGGTGGAAAGTTATATGAACAGTGCTCAGGAAAAGTTCTCCTAAACTTCTTCCCTTTGCTGTGTTTCAAACCTCACCTAGTGATTGTCTGCCATTGGATTCGAAGAGATTCCTCACCTCTAGTTATTCACTCCCGTATTGGGATTGCCCTCAGGTATGCTGATCACTGAATGTGTTTTTTCTTGACTTCTTCTTGTGTGATAGGACAAGATATTCCTGAGACATAAGTTGGCATTGCTTAAACACTTCAGTATACTGCTGACTCCTGCTGGGCTAAATTCAACATGCACAGAAACATTTCTGGATTTAGGCATGATTTTTTCAGCTTGTGTTATTTGTTAACGCTTTAAAACATGCTTTTGCTTATAAGGTCAGTTGTCAAAAATTTACAGGATTATTTGCATAAATCAATGATTGTTTTTCTCTGAATTGTGGCATTTTGATCTGCTTTCAAACCATAAATAATAACATATACTACAGATTTTTCTTAAACTACATCTAGACTTACATGACTGTGAAAAGCTTGGTGAAAGAGAAGGGGAGGAAGACACATGGTTCTTACTCTTGGTTCACCTCAGGGTAGAAGTGGAAGGAGATGGAGGGAGACTGTTGGTTACGGGGACAGATGATCCTCTCTGAGCTATTTTTTGCCCTGATCAGAGATCTTGTCAGTCTCAAAGCTGATCTACATTTTCATCCCAGTAATCATGCTTGGTGTACAGCTGTGGTATAATCAGAGTCTTTCATGAGAAAATGCTATTTTTCTTCAGTTCCTAATAATGAATATCTGGAAGCAATTAGGAAAGGACAGTCAGTGCATGTCACAGTGGCAGCCTAGGAGAGTCTTAGCTAAGAAACTCTTTCGTCAAAAGTGATGTAATGTCTGTTCTTTCCAAAGAGTACATTGCTGCTTTGGTTTAGATCCCTCCATAACGCTAATGGATTTATAACAGATGTTTCCAGATTACCTCCTGTCCAGGATCCCAAGGCTTTTGTAGGATGTACAGTGCAGCTTTCAAACACTGCTGCACTGAGACACCTCCGTTGCATAGCTTTACCACATACCTGCCGTTCTGTTGCTGCTGACCATAGCAGAGGCTGTAGCACCAGTCTGGCAAAGAGGACATGCACATACATTTGATAGCAACTAAATTAAATTATCATAGAATCATAGAATGGTTTGGGTTGGAAGGGACCTTAAAGATCACCAAGTTCCAACCCCTCTGCCATGGGCACAGACACCTCCCACTAGACCAGGTTGCTCAAAGCCCCATCCAGCCTGGCCTTGAACACCTCCAGGGATGGGACATCCACAGCTTCTCTGGGCAACCTGTTCCAGTGCCTCACCAACCTCTGAGAAAAGAATTTCTTCCTGACGTCTAATCTAAATCTACCCTTTTTTAGTTTAAAGCCATTACTCCTTGTCTTATCACTACACTCCCTGACAAAGAATCCCTCCCTTGATTTCTTGTAGGCCCCCTTGGAAGGCCGCTATAAGGTCTCCCTTTAAACCAACTTTTAACATACTTTGCATCATTGATACAAAACACACAAATGTACTGTTGTAGGAACTCGAAGAAATCCATCAGAAAAGAAGGAAAAAAGAGAAAAAGACATTTTTTTTTCAAAATAGTTAGACCTTTGCATGTTGAAAATCAGATGGTCCAGATAGACCCTTAATAATTCTCACCTGTGCTGAAGAAAGGCAAATACTGACAATTAGCTATGTGAATTTGAGTCAGTCAGAAAATTTCATTGGGAAAAAAAGACTTTCTTTTTTTTTTTTTCAGATTTGGCGTGTTCCCCAGGTACGTCTATTTCAATTACATTTTCTGTGGACACTTCTTTGTGCAGATGTTCCCTGCCAGCTTACCCCATTGACTCGCATAGCTTCCCCTTTGTTCAATAACCTGTCAGCTGAAGAGTCCAAGTTTCAGAATATTCTGAAAGTTTAGTCTCATAGCAAAACCCTCTATTCTCCAGAACTTTGTACCGTGAAGCTTGCAGCTGATAATCAAAAACTTTCCCTTTTTCACAAAAAGTGAAAGTTTTAGCCTTGCCTAATTGTAATGATAACAGATTATAGAGAGCAAAATCTGAGCAAATGAAATAAAAATGATGGTGGAGGAGGAGTGTTCTACTGGTACAGGTTATCATAACACATCATTAATGCGGCAACACTTTCCTGAACTATCCATGAAGCATTTTAAGTGTGATTCATGCATGTTATTCAGTTTTGTTTTTTTTTTTTTTTACTTGTAAGATTTCACTTTTTCATGTTTGAAGATGTTTCTGAAGATCTAAAAATTGATCAAGAGAATTTTTAAAAAGCCTGAAAGTTAAAAACACAGATTTGTAAATACAAAGAGCTGTATTAGGGCATGGGTCTGTGAGACTTTGTTTCATTCATTGTGTTATGGAATCTCCATCCTTGGAGATATTCAGAATGTGACAGGACTAGAGTCTGTGCCACCCAATCCAGCATCAAGTTTACCCTGCTTTGAGCAGGAGTTGGGATTTGGTGACTTCCTGAGGTCCCTTCCAACTTAAATCAGTCCATTATCCTGTGAGTTTATTTTCACTTGGTGCTTTTCTAGTGTCTTGTTTGTTTGTTTTTGTTGTTGTTGTTGTTTTCATGTTTTGTTTTCATTGTCTCTGTTGTTAACCAAAGAGCAGTAAGTCAGAATCTCTTGCTCTTTCTTTTGTCCTCTAATATGTCACTAAGTATTTAAGATTTTAACTTACCCATACACACATGAATATCTTGGCTCTTATGCTTCTTTCTATTTTGCAGGTTCCAAAGTCATATGTATCAGACACAGCAGCAGTAATTTTATTACAAAACTGTAGCCAGATGGCTTGGCATTTAAGTAGTTTCTGTTGAGATAGCCATGTGATTTAAGTGCTGGTTACAGATGTTTGGCAGTATGTAGCAGTAATTTAAACCATGAACCAGAAAACATGAAGATCTGTCCACAGCAGTCTGTGCCATGTTTAGCAGTTTCAGGCCAGTGTCAAATGAGATGCCATAGCTTGCATCTTAGGTGTAATTGTGATGTTTTCTTTTGGTCTGATAGGCAGGAAAAGGTGTCAGCCTTTGCAAGTTGGATGATTCACTCAGCATCATCATTTCATTTCTCTTTTCTTTGCCAGTGCTGTAGTATTCGGTGATATAATGCTGGGTTGTCAGTCTACTGCCAGCTCTTGCATTGAAAATCTTCAGAACAATCAGTTTGTTGGATATTAGATAAATTAATTTGCCTAAGTTTCTGAATTTGTTCTTTGTCATTTCAGTGTTGTTCATGACTGGAGCAAAAGTAACAATGAACAAAGTGCAAGGTTTGTGTTTCAGTGGAAGCTATGGGAATATCAGATGCTCTTCCTCCTTTGTTTCAATTTTCAAAATAATCATTCAATTACCTTGTGTCAGAGACTGAATGACCACATGAAAGGAACATCTAATCTATAATGGATCGGTAGCTGATTTCTACCAGAAAATTTTTTTCCCATTACAATTTAGAATTGTTGCCTTTTATATTTCTTGTTCTTGCAAATGCAGCAACAGTTTACAATGTTTTAAGTCACAGTGAACCAACGGGAATCCAGCACATATGGAACCTAATGTGCAATAGGGCAACCTGCTTCAGGTGTCTCTGCTTGAGCAGGGGGTGTTGGACCAGATGACCTACAGAGGTCCCTTTGAATGTCAAGCATTCTGTGATTCTGTGAATATCTTACTGTCAGCAGGTTACATGCACAGAAGGTATTATAGCAGAGCCTGCTTTGTTGAAATTACTTTTTTTTTTTTTTCATTCTGTTTACTAATCTTTCCACTATGGTATACCAGATAATTTTGGGTGTTAGGGTAATGAGCTTTGTGGTTCCTGGTAGGGTAGGTAAAATGGTCTTGACAATTCAGGTTTCCTTCAAAGTATTGACATACTCTGCTATACCCCACTGATCAGTAGGCATTTAGGAAGCTGTGCAGGCTTTTGGAGTGAGGAAACACATGGACAATTGCATTAAATGTTGGCATGCATCTCTGCACTTCTTCATCATTCCTGGTTATGACGGCTCTGTGAAGGAAGGTGAAGGCTAAATGGAACCCAAAATGTTCAGTGTAGCAAGCAAAACAAAACAAAACAAAACAAACAAAAAAAAAAAAAAGAAAAGAGACTATCACAAAATGGACTTTTTTTTTTTTATTTCTCACTGAAGAGGAAAATTTGTGATTTCTATTCATAATCTATAAGTTTATGAGTTTATATCACATTCTAAATTCATTCTATAAATGGTAAATGACAAGTGGCTTCAAACTAAACAAATAGCACAAAAGCAGAAGTAAATCATAATCTCCATTTTATTGTGAAAATCTAATTCATTTGTTCCCTGAACCATGACACTCCATCTCCAGGGTACTTCATTATTTCTGAGAGCTAAGCTGAAGCTGGAGCAGCACAGTCAAGTTATGGCTCTGCCTTGCTGAGATCACGCAGAAATCATCAGTATTACAATACTCTGCATATTGGAGTAAAAGTCAGTAAATTTCTTGTTAAAGGTGTTGATATTTAATTTGCCAAATTGCTTTAATTTAAAAGCAAATATATTAGTTTATTTATGTTCCAGACCATTTGAGTTTGGTAAACAGTCTGCAATTCACATTGTACAACAGGAAGGATTCTGTGTTTTTGTTTCTCAATTGCTTAGGAACACAAACCACGACATTCACAAATGAATTAATTGATTCAAAATTTACCAAATTATTTCTGGAAATTAGTAGTGAGCAGATCTGCTCCCTTTCCACTTGTCCATTAACAAGATAAATCCAGGGAATAGATCAAGACTCTGTTCTTGACCTTGATAAGCCATATTCAGTGAAGAGTGGTGTAAAAGAAGCAAAGCTTGAAAACATAATCATATGAGCACAACATTTTCCCCATAGCATTGTAACGGTTCTATAACATAGTCTTTTTCACATCAACACCTTCTTTTTGCACTGTGCTGTTTCTTACTACTATTAAAGAATATTCTGATTTGTCCTTCACTAGACTCTAGGATCATAATGTGTTTTTTCTCCTAAGAAAGAACAGAAGATATATTTTTATGAAAAAAAAAAAAGCTTTTGAAGGATTTTTACCTTCTAGAAAAAATTTATTTTTTTTTAACATGTCATTTTGCATTGTAGATATAAAAATCCACATGAAGACTGTTTTCTTATCTGTATTCAATCTCTTGTGGTATATAGTATAACTAGAGTTGCATTGTTAATATGCCACAGAATTAATTACATATGCAACGTGGATTAGTTATGAAAGCATTCATACTAGACACCGAAAACCTTTTTTTACTGCAAAGAACACAGAATCACAGAATCACAGAATCACAGAATATCCCGAGTTGGAAGGGACCCATAAGGATCATCGAGTCCAACTCCTGGCACTGCACAGGTCTACCCAAAATTTTAGACCGTGTGACTAAGTGCACAGTCCAAACACCTCTTAAATTCAGACAGGCTTGGTGCAGTGACTACTTCCCTGGGGAGCCTGTTCCAGTGCGCAACCACCCTCTCAGTGAAGAACCTCTTCCTAATGTCCAACCTAAACCTCCCCTGCCTCAGCTTGACACCATTGCCGCGGGTTCTATCACTGGTGATTAAGGAGAATAGGTCGGCGCCTGGCCCTCCACTCCCCCTCGCAAGGAAGTTGTAGACTGAACACCATTTTCACCCAGGCACATTGGTGGAATGTTGCTTTGTCAGCAGGACAGAAATAGAAAACTCAAACAAAATCCATTCTACAGATTTGAAAATGTTTAAGAGGCATAGCTAATTACTACTGCGCCCCAAATCTGGTGTCAGAAACACTAGTTTAAATCAGGACAAATTTGATGGAAACTACTGACATTACTTCTACTTCACTTCATGGTAACTAAAAGAAAAAAAAATCTCCCTTAAGTAAAAGGATCTGGGTTTCCCTGACGCCTTTCTGAGATCTTTAGTGAAATCCAGTAACCTTCTCTAATGAAAAAACAGGGAGAGATGAACAGATCCTAGAAGCCAAAGTTGTGGTCATTTTCATTTTTACTGGTGTTGCCTATCTGGTACAGAGTTATAAATGAAGAGATGAGATCCTATTACCATGTGTAAGCTGGTAAGTAGGTATGTGTCATGACATATCATAGGGTCCTTCTTCCTCATGTATCAAACTGGTAAACTGGTTGATGGCCCAGTTTAGATGTTGCACCTTTGCTGTGACATGTCCTGCGTGGCGGTCTAGGACAAGGTGTTCCATCTAACAGGCTGATGTTGAGGAAGTAGGGTGATACCTACTTTGGTTTGAATGCAGAGATAAAAGAAGATATTCTGCAGCCATCACTAGAATTTTTACTCTTCCTAGCTGGGAAGATTTCCCAGCTGCTTCCATATCCATCCTCAATAATCATGCATACTCATCCACCTGAATGACTCATCTCCATACCCAAGCAGCTGAATGGTGGTTGATCACGTCTCACAAACAGGTGCTGGTGCTCATGGTATGTTATTTACAGCCATTCCAGCTCAAAAGCCAGGTAAAAATGATGTTGACTGGATGTGACTGGGAAATCTGTGGTGAAGGGCATGGCTCAGTTGCCTGTATAGTGGCACTTGAGAGGCTCTAGCCTGGTATACCACCTGCTGCCAGCCCAGAAGGCCACAGGTCTCTTAAGGGTCTGGTGTCACCATGGCCATCCTGATGTGGATGCTTGGATAGCCCAGTGAATACAAAAAGTTCTTGTCAAAGGAAGGATCAGATGCAGTCCTTTCCAAACCTTGTTTCAATCATTTGCTATTGAGACAACAGAGACGGTCAAGAAAGGTTCACAAGAACTGTTTTCAAACCCTCCTGCTAGTCCTCCAGCTTTTGAGGTTGTATCCCTTTTTATACATATTTCTGCATCAGAACTGGTCTTTGGTTGAGAACAGATATGGACTAGTTTGTCTTGAGGTAGAAGCTGTTCAAGGTGTGTGAATCTGCATACATATCTAAAACAAATACTATTTTGTAACTTTAAGTGTTTGCTTACAGCAGCTATACAGAAAGCTTTAAATACCATGGAAAGTTCACAGCGGTTTCTCCTTTCTACCTTTCAGGTTAGAGTACATAGATTAATGTACCTCAGAATCAAAAAATCTCCCACAAAACTTCTCAGGTAGAAAAGTTGCTGTCAATTTAATATCTTAACAAGAAATAGAGAAGTCCTATGTGACATACAATAAAGAATTGTATACAACTGAGAATAAAAACTCTTTTTAATCTTTTAGTAAATCATTTAAAATTAAAAGTATCTAATTAAGGGCAATTATGTAAATATTTCTTCAATGAATGAAGGCCATGATGTGTTTAGTGTATTCCATTAATGCAAATTTCACTCCGTTTTTGTCTGGTATGATTGAGGCTGTCACTTGGAAACAGGAAGGTATTCAATAAACCCAGAGTATTTGTACAGAGTGCTAAGTATATTCCAGCACCTGGTGAACCTAGAAGTAAAAAAGTGTGGAAAAGGGTGGGCATTCAAATCCCGTTCTACCTAACGAAGTATAGCATTATTATAGTTTTTAAAAGTAATATTTTTGGTGGAAAAGTTTAATTAAAAGGGGGGGGGGGGCAAGCAATTTATTGTGCATTTATGCTTTTCATGTTTCTCCTTTAAGTGCCATTAATACATCCTGATCTTTTTTTTTGTGTGTGTGTGTGATATTTTTTTCTGTTTCTCTGACTTGCCATTATTTAGTTATTAGTTATATCACTTCTGACATCTCCATTGCTGTCATAATGGGACTGTTCTGGAGCCTTCTGCCTAACTGGAGAAAGATTTTTCAGCACTTCAAAATAGGTGTGTGTAAGCTTGAGGAAACATCTCTCTTCATGTCCATGACTTAATATATTGCTTCAAAATGTGTTAGCTATCTTGTAATCAACATTTAAATACAAGATCCCCTTTTCAGGTGGCTTTGAATTTGAACAAGCAATAAGTAGGTAAAAGATCTGTTGGAATGAAAACACCAGAAAGGTCTTCTAAGTTTATTGAAATATCTGCTGTGTGCTAACAGAGTTCTTCAAGATATGGACTTTTTCTAGGAGAGTTTTAGAAAGCTACATCATTTGCAAAGGTACAGGGAAAGTGACTGGTGATAACAGATGACAACATTTAGAACAATTACATGGCAAAGGAAAAAAAAATAATTACATGAAATTTCCCCACAATTAATGTAGATTTTGTTTGCCAGGGATTTTTTTTTTTTCCTGAAGGAAAGCAAAATTCCAATCTGTTATGTGCACTCCTTCTTTAAATGTATGCAGAAGGCATGAATTCCACAGAATTGCCTGTTCCACAGTGAAATATTGTCCTGAGTCTATAAACCAAGCCTGATTCAAAATCAAGCATTTCATTCTTAGATACAAAAAATGTAAAGGAAGATATACACAAGAAATAAAGGAAGATGGCTCTAAAGTTTAGAGAGGACACTACAGAGAATATCCAAGAATATCTATGATACAGATTTTGTCCTTTCTTAAATGGACTCTCTCCTTATTTTTCTGCGCAATGACTCTATCTTTTAGATTTCAATAACATGAAAAACAAAAAGGTGCTTGTGTTCCCATCATACAATATGTCCAAGACATTTTCTAGTTGTAATAATTGCTGCTTTTTAAGGGACTTCACGGGGAAAACTGCAGACAAGTTTGAATTATAGCTAGTTCACAACTGATCTCCAGTTGGTTCACTCATCCTTACTGCCCTCTCCAATTGCCTGAGATGAAAAAAAGAATGTTCCAGGCATGTACTGGAAATAAAAGTCCCCTCTGGGCACTGTGTCAGCTAAAAATCCCAAGGGATAGCATTGGCATGATTTAAACTGCATCAGAAAACTGTTGTAAATCTAATTAGAAAATGGCATTTTGGAAACACATTGAAGGGAAAAGGCCAATTTATTCTAATCAAGAAAATGAGTGTATCAGAAGGAAAACAACAACAACAACGACAACCCTTCATCTTTGAAGAGCACCTTCAATTCCTGGAAAGAACAATGAGACAGACTAGGAGAGTGCTCAGCAGTACAAAACACAAGAGAATAAGCCTTCTTCTTAAGAATATGCTCATGTTAACCTAAAAGGTGTATTATTGAGATACTAAATGGAGCTAGAGTAAAACAGCAGGGATGGAAGGGGAAATGAATGAATTTATGTGTTTTTCTCCTTCATATAATCTTTTACTCAAAGATGGGGAAGTGGCAGTGGAACTGGATGGGTGGCTGCTGTGCAGGCTGGAGGGAATCATCGTGATACTTTGCACAACACACTCACTACTGGTGCTACAGCTGCTGCCACTTGGTCCAAAGCAGAGCTCCTATCCCTCATTCAGAAGTGAAGTACTGCAGCATTACAGCCAGAAAGTACATTTCTCCTCTGCCACTTTTGTGTCTACATTATTCTATGTGACACAACTTTAAATGTTGACCAAATCCTCTTCTGGGTGCTGTTGTTCCCTGTTCCTTTGCTGTCCTTCGCTGGGCTCTGGTAGCTGGCAGTATACAGAGACCAGTCTCACTCTACCTACAGAAATAACACTTCCAGGAGAGAAACAAAATGCTTTTAGGAAACTCTTTAGAAAATTGGAATGCAAAATATAACCAGAAACCACAAGAGATCTGCAAAACAGTGAATGGGGATGTTTCTACTCAAAAAAAA
>VXAA01003585.1:506458-583592 GCA_013399115.1 Anseranas semipalmata
AAAGTACAAAGCACACAGTTCTTTATTTTAGATTATTTTTATATGGAGTCAGGTATTTTCAAAGCATCAGGAAATCTTTCAAGGAGGTGAAACACTGGCTTAGACATTAATGTCTTCTAAAAAGCCAGTTAATTCCCTCTCCTCTCCTCTCCTCTCCTCTCCTCTCCTCTCCNCCCCTCCCTTCCCCTTCCATCCTCTCCTCTCTTTTTCTTTCCCTGTGAAAATTTCTAAAGTTGAATATCTCCTACTGGGTCCTGTGGAAAAAGAAAAGGGAAAGGAAAAGGGAAAATGGAAAGAGAAAAGGGAAAGGGAAAAGAAAAAGGGAAAGGGAAAGGGAAAGGGAAAGGGAAAGGGAAAGGGAAAGGGAAAGGGAAAGGGAAAAAGAAACATCAGTTTGGCAACAGCCAGATGTAGAAACAGCATATTACAACATCATAACAGGTGCACTCAGGGGACATTGAGCTGGGAGGAGTGCACAGAAATGTCATAATAAGAGAACAGAGGCAATGTCTGACTGCTTACATTTCTGTTTTAAGGTATCCTTTGGATTTGTGCTTTGGATTCATGCTTTGTCATGGAAGTTTCTATTTAATTGTCAGTATTGGACAAGAGGTATTGTATTAATATAATGACATCTTTAGATATTGCCATACCTGCTATATTGAGGAATCGTGTTAGTGTCCTCAGAACTATGAATATGCAAACCCTACAGGAATTATTTTGGTATTGCATAGGCAAGTCTGTTAAATAAGACAATAAGATGCAGGATTGCACTTCAGTGACAAGTACGTTCATTGTAATCACAATTATTGCAGTTAAATAACCAGTAAATCCTACGATTTAGAGTAAGTTCTTGGATTTGGTATATTATAGTAATTTTTCATGTTAATTGGACGTATTCATGTTCACCAGGACAACTATGCATGCTTTTGAACTGAGCAGTTAAACGCACAGACTTTTATAAAAATGCTGAAAGGCTGTATTGGTTTATTGATACTTCCATAGAAAAATTACGTGTGGCACCTCATATTGCTCATGTGCTTCATTTCCTCTGTGATCAGAGACAGAAAAGGAAAGATTTCTCTTCTATTTCACAAAAACAGTTACAGTTGCAAGTTGCAGTTCTGTTCATGCCAGATCACCCCTAGTCTAGAGACATAAAACTGTGTGAAAACAGTTATAGCATCTGCTTAGACAAATGCAAAGTCTTACATTTGTCTCTGAGTCTATTTTTGTCACCACCCATTGTTTTCCCAATGAAGTTTTCTCCTTCCCAAATTTCACTTAAAGGTTTCTGAAAACCTCACTATCTGAACTTCCTGGTAGGTAATAATCCTTCTGAGCAGGTATATGTAATGCTACTCTGAAGTGTAAAAAGTGTTTAGGGAACATATTAGATATATGTTCCAAAAGATCGGAGAAATGGCAGCTGCTTGTCCAGACATATCCCCCACCCCATTAAAGACATCCAGGCTGTGATTTTCAATATTTGGATAACTTTATTAAGAGACAAAAGATGATTGGTAAATTTGCTTGGATGTTTTAAATTAACAAAGTGGGGAATCACACAGGTTATGAGCTGAAACTTTTTTTCCAGCTAATGTTATATGTGCTTAGGTTTTTTATTAACTTAGGTAGGTTAGTAATTTGTGAAAAATGTCTGTGAAATGGAAAAAAACAGCTATGGCTCTAAGTAGAGGATTCTGGGTAGTAATTAATAGAGCCATTATTTAGGGCTGAGAGTACTCAACAACTGAATAGATCTGATTCTGTAAAACATGAATTCAATTAATATATTTGTCTTACGTTTTGGCCACATTCAAGTGGGTTGAGCAGAGCAAAAGGCACAGCAGATCTCTATTTTTCTAGTCAAAGCACTTATTTTAGTGGCAGCTGCTCTAATTAAGGATGTCTGAGTAAATGCAGCTTTCATGCTTTGTTAAAAGAAAACATTTTCTTAATGTTACATTTGGATTTATCATGCCTACATACAATGGTACAGATGGACGAGTCCTTGGGCACCAACATCTGAGACTTTCTGCAGTGATTCAGCTGTCCTGAGCTGTCAGGACCCAGCTGTGGAGACACAGGATCTGGTGGCTGTCAGATAGCATAAAGTGGCAGGGGGCTCCCAGCAGTTTTAGGGTTCTCACTTAGGCAGGCATCACCCTCTGGGAGGAGAGGGATTTGTGCCAGCAGCTTTAGCTCCTCCAGCTGCTCTCCATCAATGTTAGGAGACAAGGACAGAAAATGATAAGAAGGGAAAGTTTCTTTTATAACTTATGCAGAACTGAGTTTTCAGGTGGGTTTCTGAGGGAAAGTGGAACCTTTCAAGGAATGTTTCTCCCCATAGTTTGAGCAAGTTCTAAAACTCTTGAGATGGAGGACAGTAAAGGTGGATTTTACATCAGTTTTGAATGATGACTACGTAGGGCTTATTTGAGTAACTCACATCCAACAGAGAAACTCTGGTTAAAATTTCTAGTCACTTCGGAGTTAGAAAAAAATCCTTCTTGAACTAATTCCCTGTCAAAAGGAAACTCAGAAATGAACACAGAAAGAATTCCACCTCTTTCAGCCTACTGTCTTAAAAACATTTCTTCAGATTCAAGATTCACATGTATGGCTCTGATAGTATGTAATCACAAGTTGACCAGGAATATTCCCCTCCTTTTACTCATCTTCTTGGTTTTCAGACTTGCTCTTAACCATTTTCACAGGATAACACCTGTCTGTAACTGTCTCAGCTCCAAAACAGCTGAAACATAATCCTTGCTTGCTTCCACAGCTGCAGATTTCTTTCTGAACTGACTTTGTGTTTATGGAGCACCAGGGACTGCAATTTTCTTGTGTGCTTATGGGGTGGTGTTTTTTTTTTCTGTCTTTTATTTTTTTTCCCCATCATGTTGTTAACTCTATATTCAGGAACAAACCTGGATATGGCTGGTGATAGTTCTTGGTGATAAACCTGCAAGGTAAAGCCCAGATGGCAGAGGGACACTTAAAACTCCTAAGAAGATGTGATAAGTGACAAAGCCAACTAAACTTTTAGGTTCCTAATGTCCCATTTAAATACTCTGGGGTTCTGATAACCCAATCAAACCATTGTAGGACCTTGGGACTGTATTTGTTGCACATTGATTAAAGCACAGATTGATTTTCTGTTTTTCATCTATAATGGCATTTGGACTTAGAGGAGCCCAAATGACTATCTGATCCCTGTAATAAACAGAGCAGTAAACGTCACAGACCTTTTGAAAGCTCTCTGACCTTAAACATTTCTGCTTAGCTAGTTCAACATGGGATTTATGTGCCGTTTTCTGAAGAATCAATTGCCAATATGAAGAGGAGGATGTTGAAGCACAATGGTTCTGGGATTAAGAAGACGTGAAATATAGATATGGTTAACTGTTAGCAGTGCCACTATTGATATCTTCTTTCTTTTTCTTTTTTCCTTTTTTTTTTTTCCTTCAATTAGTATGCAGTCCACTAACCTACAGGTCAGATTCATCCTGAACTTAGGTCTCGTAGGCAGGGATATAGTTAAGCATATCTAATAGCACTTATCTCTTCTGTCAGGCATCAAAAGGAATGACATAAAGAATTTTTTTTTTATTCAAGTCCAGAAAATACAGAGCTTTACAAATGTGTTGGGGCTTGGTAGATTGAAAAAAAAAAAAAAAAAGTTATTATATTTCTTTGAATACAATTATTCTTAGAATTATTGTGACTGACTTATGGAAACAGAGTGGAAACATAAGAAATAATCATGGAGCAATATTTCTTCCAGATAAAGAAGACCATGGTCTCCAATGTTATCAGTTTGATAAGTCATATACTGAATTTATTCTAAAGAAATGATAAAAACAGCTAACATTATTGCTGTAGAAAATGCAAAGCATGGTATATACAGAGACAAACATAATGGGACCTATCCCAGTCTCTCCTATACCATATTTTTTCTGTTTATTGGTTCGGGCAGTGTCAGAAATTATTCAGATATCCTCAAGATTTCCAAATTCATTTCACCTCTTTCTATCTGATTTCACATGTAGTTCCAGAGCTGTTTGCTGAAGTATTCTTGAGGACTTTTCCTAAACGGTTGTCATTCTGAACAGCTCACAGCACAACACCCCAGATTAATACTTCTCAATCTAGAAGTGATGCTTAAGGAGAAGAGGAGAATCCCTAAAGTGCTGTACACTCTCCACTGAGATTGAAAAACTGTAGCAGAATTGCTCTGAAATTAACTTTTGTTCAATGCTTTACTTTAAGACCTTTCATGATAAAAGCTGTGCTTTCTTTATTGCATTGTCTAGATTTCAAATGTCCATGGCCATTGTTCTCAAATAACCCTCTTTTGCAGTTACAGTTTCATTCCCCACCTTCATGTTTCTACAGAACCAAACAAATGGATCGCAATTATACTCAAAAAAAAAAAAAAAGAAAAGAAAAATTAGTTGTTTAATGAAAGACAGATCCAATCCAAAGCACTGAGGTAAAACACAAAACAAACGCACCTTTTTGACTTTAAAATTCTTCTTCGGACAGCATAGCTGAATCTTCCTATGTCAGTTTACCATGCAGATGTATTAACTGAGATGTGTTAATTCTGAAGGGCAAACAGTTCAAATTTTTTATTTGCTTTCTTGAAAATGGCTCTTTGTCATGGAGAAAACTGAATTTCTCTTAAAATTTGAACTGAATATGTAATATTAAAACTTCACATACCCATAACATTCTGTAATCTAGCAGAAATGCAAGAAAGTAACATTGCACTGTGCTTAAGTGTTTTTATCTCTATCTGCAATAGGAATGTATCTACAATTAACCAAACATAACCAGTTCTGAGTAATTGATTTTACTTAATCATTGTGTAAGCAGTCAGCAGATAAATATGTAGATATATTACATCGGTAGTTATTTTAGTAGAGTCTCGGTTCAGGACAAAGAAAGGGGTTGCTTATTCAGTTGTAAAAAATGCTTTCTGTGTTATGATCTATATTCTGCAGACAGTTTGCTACACAAATAATGGCCTATCCAGATTTCTTTAACTTTTGATTATCTGACAGTTGACTGACTACTGTTTGTTTGTGGCAAATCTGACTCTGAAGAAAGAAAGCTGTGAATCCCTTGTGTGTTTGGTTTTCTCTCCCCAAAAGGAACATTTCAGAAAACATAGCATCTGCAGAACAGATTCACACTTCTCCTCTGATCTCCAGTCACTCCTCCTGACAAATAAAAGATATTGGCACATCAACAGAACCATCAAAAGGAAGGATCAACCTGTGTTTTAAAATACCACTCTGTGATGTGTCCCTGATAGCCAGGAGTAATTAAAAGGGAGAAGAAAGTGAGCAGGCACATGCTCATGTGCTTGAATTTGGTCTTACCTAGTTACATGAATTTAATGAATTTCACCTTGATTTATCTCAAGGTGCACAAGAAGTAAAGCAAGTTTGTTCTTGACTGCATAGAAGGAGTCTTATGAGCAAAGCTGGCTCAAAGTTTCTCAGCAGGTTAATGACAACTGAATCCAGTCACCCCAGCAACAAGATGAAAAGAAGAGCTCTTCTCCATACAGACCTCCCTCTTCCTGGAAGAGGGATGGAGCACCCCACAGCTCCTGCCGGGGCTGCCAGGCTGCTGTGCAGCACACCCAATGCAGAGGTGATGCAGCTGTCCTCCATCCTGCATCGCGTTGCTGAGCCTTGTTGGCACCTGTGGAGCTGAGGGTCAGGAGTGTCAAAAGGGTGTGGTGAATGCAGGTTTGAAGGCTCTGTTAGCCCTGCTCCTCTTTTCTTTTTGGAAAATCCCCCAGCACATTCAATCTGTGCAATTTAGAACAAAGTTAAAAAAAGCTGATCTTTTCATACTATAAAATATTAAGAACAGCCTTATACATCCTGAAAAAGAATTGATTTTTTTTACTTTAATTTAGTATTGCCTGACTAACAAATGCCTCTGTCTATATTCATTTACTTGAGGTAGGCTTTAGGAGACACATAAAGTGTTGCTACTGAAGACCTTTGTGATTAACTGTGGGCTAGCTATATATTAGTTTTCCAACGCTGTTCCCTTGCTGTGCAATAACTTACAAGTTCAGTCTTAATAATATGGTCTCCAAAATAAGCTCTTGCGTGTGTCAGGAATGCCTTAGCAATAACTGCAGCTCTCTTGGTGTGCTGCAGTGGTATAATGATAGCCAATTTTTAGACTTTCCTCACAGACAAAATTACTCTGATCTCTACTGTCTGTCTATTAAACAGTTACTGGTTCCTAGAAAGACATAATGATGTCACTAAACCACTTCTTCCATGCTGGCCTTTGTAGCTGTAGTAGAGACGCCAATGAGAGAAAAAGCTGCTATCCCATTCAGATATTTCCCTAATGTGACAGTGTCTTCCAGTTGGGCTAGAACTGCTTTGATGCATCCTAAAACAACGCCAGGCCAGAAGAGAGTCTGAAAGAGCAACACAGGAAGTGCTGCTATCATGCAGAAATCAGTAGCAAAAGAGATCTCTCCCGGTGCCTTATCCAACCTCCATGTCACAGAATCACAGAACCACAAAATGGTTGAGGCTGGAAGGGACCTCTGGAGGCCATCTGGTCCAACCCCCTGCTCAAGCAGGGCCACCCAGAACAGGTTGCCCAGGACCATGTCCAGGTGGCTTTTGAAGACCTCCAAGGAGGGAGACTCCACAACTTCTCTGGGCAACCTGTTCCCTACTGAAGTTCACATGCCAGCATGTCCTACTGAAGTTCAGAGGCTACCTCCATTCGTAGCACAAAATCATCACTACCAAACAGGTTCCCTTAACCTTAAACCATATGTGGTAAAGTATACCAGAATATGCCAGAATAATTTCTGTGCAAACTTCAAATGGTGGCAAGCATCAGTAAAAGAGCCATAAAATCCTCTGCACTTACCAAGACTGAATGTCCTGGTTTCTGATTCTGTGCCATGCAGTGCATCCACCTGGAGGCCAGGCGGTTATGGAGTAGGTGGCACTGTGGTGAGCTGAAATGCCACCTGTGTTTATTGTGAAATGCCATCATGGGCTTACTGTTTGCAAGGCAACACATTGAAAAGGAAGGCTTCTTATAAACAAACAGCTGAGGGGCAGATCTTTAGCTAGCGTAAACTTGCACTGCTCCAGTTATCCCAGTGGATCTCTGCTAAGTTCTAAATTTGTTACTTAGCCTATTTTTTTTTCAGTTTTATTTGGAATTTAATTTATATTGTAGTAACGGCAAAAAGCTCTTGTAAACTAGAGTATTTGAAAAGACAATCTGGGAACTGAGTGATGACAAAAAAAATACACCTGGTATAACATTCATAGAAGGAATTCCCAGAATGATTAAGCGCAGAAATAGTATGAAAAAGCTGTCTGATAACATATGTGGAATAACACAAAATGTTTTAAGAGTCTCGGTAATGGCACAAAAGAGTTAAATGTTTTTTTCAAATTTTATGTGTCACAAATTTATTGGTACCAACAGACCTAAAGGATTGATTCAGAAGCCCGAGGAATAAGGTTCCTTCCACAAATGATCCACAAATAATTGAAAAGCTTCATTAACAGATTGCAAGTCCTGGACTTCTCTTTTCATTTAAAACTTAAAATGATTTGCACCAAATTTCCTCTTTTGATTTCCCCCCTGAAATATTAGGAAGAACACTAGTACCCAGAGGGCAAGATAAAGACAGCTGTGCTGACATTTAAACTGGCAAAACACTGCAGTGGGAATGCATTGCCCTGGAGAAATTTATGAAATGTGCATATCCAGATTAAGTATATTCTTTTTTATTGTTTTGGACTGTCTCTGAAGCTGTTGGAAATGCTTAACTGCTTACCTATTACATAAATGTGCTTTGTCTGTGGGGAAGGCTTCACATGAAACCAGAGACCCAGCAAATAAGGAAGTAAAATAAAACTCAATAAAACAATAAGCATTTATTCAATATGTATATTAATTTATTTCAGCTGTCCTAATCAGTCACAATAATAGCAGATGCATGTACTTATGTGTCTTATATTCTTAGTGCTATTTTAACTCACTGGAATCTTTTTATGGAGGTTGTCTATTATTTTAGTAATTACTACATACATATGAAATTTAAATATGCTTTCCAGGGACAGTCCATATGGCTTAAGAGCAGACGTTCAAGTAAATATGTTGGAAGTTGTTGCATAAACACCAGTGATGTGACATGTTTGAAGTGATAAAAGTCTGACTTGGTTTTATTACATGAAATTGCTGATAAATGACAGCTGGTAGTCTGGTATTCACTGGATGATGAGATTTAAAGGAGGTGATAAGGAGCTGTTGTGGCCCCCACGGAATTGCAAAGTGGCAAAATGAGTTAGAAGAAATGAGAAATACAAGGAAACATGCTTAATTTCTTGAATTTTGATTAGCTGATAGAGAAGGATGCTGCAACCTTTCTTAGGCAGTGTTCACCTTTGGGCCACAAAATGGGAGTGAGGGGGGATAATTATGTTAGAAGGAATCAAATTTACTATGATTATAATTACCTCAGAAACTAGTAGACTCCTATAAATTCTGTGACATCAGTGGGTATTCATTGATGTTATTATGGAAGGCATTCAAAGCTGGTCAAATCAAACAGAAGAAATGACTTGTTCCAGCATCTCCACAAGTTTGGGGTAAATCCTGACCAGCTCTTGGAACATCAGCCTTCAACTGCTGTTGTTTACCTTCACATCTGTTCTTTCTCTGTTTTGTTTGTCTTTCCTTTCATCTTGCATCTCCAAAACATCTGTCTTAGCCACTCTCCACCCAATCACCCATCAGAACTTGACCATTGTGTGCTTGTAAGTAGAGACAGTTTTTACTGGGATGGCGCCTGCTTATTTAGCCCCACCACCAGAAGGAAAAACACAAAAGAGAATGAGCTTCTCTCTACACAGAGAAAGAGACTTTTCCAAGCTTTCTTTTTGTCTTTCTTTGTGAGCACTGAGCTTGTGCTATATTCTGGGAAACAGGAGGGCACTCCAGCAACAGGAGTGAGAGATCCAGATCAGAGTTTTTCAACCTGTGCACAGCAAGATGCTGGGGATTTGTGGAGTACTTTCAAAAGGGTCTGGGAAAGATGTCTTAAATGAGATTATCATTTCCACACATCAATTTCATTGTCAGTGCTCCTCTGGAAAACTGAGCAGGCACTGCTAGTCTAAAAAGGTTGCACGCAGCAGGGCTTCAGTCCTTGACTCCATCTTGTACCATTGAAGGGTGAGATAAGCTCTTACATGAAGGTGTTGCCACTTAACCTTTAAAGATGCAGTGGCAAGTCTAGCTGATCTTCTTCCAGAATAGATTCTCTGAAACTGAATGGTTGTCTATTCAAGTTACAACACCTGCATGGGCAATAATGGACATTACTTGCAAAGAAGGTAGTTTGTCATGGAATCATTTTAAGTGTCCCTGCGCTGAGTTTTTGGAAGTGGAATTGTATTTCCTGAGGTCAATCTGCTTTACGTGACTCATAATACATTTTTCCTTCTAAATATTGGAAATATTCCCAACATAAAGTAGCCGGGGAAGGAGAATGGTACCTTCAATGTGCTTTCTCTCCCTCTCTCTAGTTCTTCAGATGCTCCTACATCCAGGTGAGAGCCTTTGTCTCATCATAAGAAATGTATCCAGATCAATTCCCAGGGGGGTTATGTTCAGGTTTTGCTGAGATTCAATAGCGAATCCATCTAGCTGAGAATAAATCTCATTAGTTTATAGCAAAATACTGCCACCTACAATAGCAGTGAGGAACAAATAAGGCAAACACGCTGTCTACCACTGAATGTCAATTTTCTGAATGCAGATTATGGTATGTTATTTCATTGGATTTTCTGTGTCTATTCACCTGTTCAGAAAAAGGTGTTCATTGATGTGATCACTCACATACATTTATTCAAGACAAAAGGCTTTGCCTTTTTTTTCTGTTGCATCAAGAGGAGCGTATGCAATCTAGGGGCACTGTTCTCCCTTCTGTGATCACATAGTAATTTCTTTTTAGAATGAGCAGAAATAAACAAAATGATCATTTAAAGTACATGCACCTCTATATGAGCATTTTTCAGAAACACATTAGAAGTAAATCTTATTTTCCAATCTCCTTTTAGGTGGCTAATTCTTTAGATCATGTGCAATGTTATCAATAATACATTTAGCTTCTCGGATAAGATGTCCCGTAAAATTAAAAATTTGGAACTGTATATTTGAGAACTGGGATTTTACAGCTGGCTTTTTAGTAGACAAGGACAGAGGGTTTTTTTGTTTGTTTGTTTTTTGTTTTGTTTTGTTTTGTTTTGTTTTTAAGTAACTGCTCAGTAATATAATCCTCATAAAATTAAAGGATCCCATAACTGTTCATTTGCATGAGCTATATCTAATATACTAGAACTTTATCTACATGGCCAAAGCAGATGTGATAATGTGCAGGTTGCAGTATTATCAAAAAATGGCAAATCCTATTCGGTCTCCAAGTTGTTGAATACAAACATAACACTAGAAAGATGAAGTAAGGAATCATTTCTTTAGGAACCAATGACATTTCATACTGCCCCTTTTTTCATCTGGCAGAGGGAGAGCTGGATGAGATCCAGTAGTGAGGTGGTGGAAGGCCTTTGACAGAAGGCCATGAGGACAATCTCCTGCCAGGAGCCTGGGAAGTGCCAGGAGGGACGGAAAGGGAGATGCGATGTATCTTAGTTGGTCCCACCCTACCACAAAACCTTCAAACCTTACATTTCTGTGATACTAATATCTACCTGTGAAATAGTTCAGAAAACATCATTAAAAAACAGGGAGCAATTGCTATTTAGCTTACCTGCCACATCACCTGGCAGAGAATATGGGATGAAGAAGATGCTTACTGGGAAAGGGTTTTAAGCCCACACTCCCCTTCCTCCCTTTGGGAACTCTCTATTTGCCTGAGAGCTTTGAAATCTCATGCAATGTACAAGTCTGGTATTGACATTTACCCCTGATTTGATGTGGTTATCAAGGCATACCTGAGCCCATAACCGAGGAGGTTCTCCCAGTTTTATGCTCCTGCAGAGTCTGATGGGAATTACTGCTAAGTTCAATAGCAGCTGGATCTGCCTCCATGGTCTTTTTGTTTATCTGTTTGTTGGATCTAAACAGTATGTTCTTCTCTCCTTTTTCTTCCAAGCACTCGGGCTGACTTTCTGACTCCTACCTCATTTCACTTCCACCCCTGTGATTTAATCAGTGTGAGCTGGCTGTGGACTGTGTGCAGAGCTGGGCTGGCCTCAGTGGCACTTTGCTGAGCCTGACCACATGTGCTTGGCAGATGATCAATGTCTTTGATTAGAAGCTGCTTGGGGCAGGAATGGTCATCTTTGGTATTGCTGTACATAGCTGGAGCTGGCCTCCCAGGGCATGCAGCACATGACAGAGCCCAAACACACTTGGTACATACCTCGCAGCCTGCCATACCCAACCTGCACACCAACCTGGGAGCAGGCTCTTGGGCAGGTGGTGGGAATCGAGCCAGCGTACCTCCTTGATGGGCTCCATCTGCAGGTGCAGAAACCTCTGAGGAGCCATGGCTCCTGGTTGCAGCCCAGATGTGGCAGTCACCAAAAGCTTGATGGGCTTTAGCTGTTCCTGAGCCTTTGGGTCAACTGAAGTGATCAGAAAAATGTTTGAGTGACTATGAAATCTTCTAGAAGTGGGTGTGGATTTAGGAAAGAATGCTAAAAAAAGTTTTATCTGTTTCTAGCAAAAAAAAGTGAATTTGGAAATACCCCTTTACTTTCTTTTCTTGTTTCAGTTTTTATTCCCATGTACTAACTGAAGCTGTTAAATCAGAAATTATTTTCAAATATGAATCACTACTCAGCACAAGGCTTGTAGTTAGAAATAAGCTTTTAATTATACTTCCATGAAAAAAAGACTTAAGAAAATTCAGAAAAATCTTTTTTTTTTTTTTTTTTTAAATAGAACTTACCTCTCTGGCTAAACTGAAGATGATGCCCCCCATCCCTACCTAAACACTGACTTCTTCTTGTTCTAGATTCAGTCTCCTGTTCCTGAAAAAAATGAATTTATTGGGAAATAATCCTCAAGAACATAACTATACACTATTCAGTCACACATTTCACTCAGCCTATATATATGTATAATATATATATATTATATAATATATATATATTGTTACCCAGTCTTACAGCATGTCTTACAGAATGTTACCCAGTGTTACAGAATGTCTTAGTTAAGATTTAAAAAATTTATGATCTTGTAAAGGAGGGAAAATACCTCCACATTTAATTCTCTACACTATTACAACATTCAGAACACACCTGTGGAAGGCACCGCTCCTTTTATTTGTTTTTCATCATCTGGACACTTTAGATATGTCCAGATGAAAACAGACCAGGTGATGAACGCAGGCATGCTACCTATGTTACCCTTGATCTGTGCTCCCTGTGAACACTGCTGTGAAGACTGAACACTGCATCATAGCTCACGCTACCTACTGATCCTATACAGCCTTCCTGTGCCCTGCTAACAAGGAACGGGCTCAATATTTATCAGTAGACTGTCAGCAGACATCATGTAAGACAATGTGGGATGTGTAGCAGAAAACTTTACACAGCCCGTCCAGGGAAAAAGCTGCTCGGTTAAAGGCTAACAAGAGCACAAGTGTCAACATGTCCCATGCTCTGGGGTTTGCCCAGCCCACGGCATGAGGATCTCAGAGAGTAACTGATCAAACTTTTGTGACTGTGTGTATATTATCTCAGTGACACAGTAACATTATCTAATACTAACAAAGAATATCAACAAAGATTAAAATGATGCTGTTAAAAGGAAGTTAAAGGAGAATTGAAAAGACACTAAAGCAATCTTGCTGAAACATTTGAACAAATGTTTGAGGAAATTCAGTGCAACATTCCTTTACTTTTAGTTCCCAGAATGAGAAGCATATCCACCTGTGGGTCCATTGAGTTTATAATCATAAACAAACTGTGTTTAGACTATTTGGAAAGACACATGGTTTCAAAAAGTTATATATACTAGATATTCTAACAATGCAGTGTACGCTGATATCTCTGAATCTGTTTGCTTTTAAGTTGTTTTCTTTTTTTGCTAGAACATATTTCAGTCCTTAGATTAAATAGCCAGGATAATTTGATACCTGAACAGAATTATTGTGTTCTGAAGCAAAATCCATGTGGAGTTTCCCATGAAGAGGAAAACAAATTCTCAACTACTGCAGTTTGAAATAATGCATCTGTAAAGGTATTAAACTGCTGGTATTAAAGAGTGCATTAATAGAAAAGGGATACATCACTATTGCGTGGAAAGCTATGTGTGTACTGGTTACGCACATGCTTTTACTGTACCTTTTTTACGTCAGCACCAGTTTTACAACTTGTCAGCTGGCTCTTTTCATTTTTCATATTAGCCTTTATTCATTATGCAAGCTGATGTTAACTAATAGCTCTCAGCAATTATTTATGCTTTGGTGTACTTACATGATCACTTAAAAACAAACAACTTGAACTAAAAAGCTTCATAACCTTTTATTCAAAATGATAATGTGATTTTCTATGTTCTCATGTTGAAAAAGTCATACGACAGAGAAGGAAAGGAAAGAAAGCAAACAGAAGAAATGTTCCTGTGAAAGTTCATTCCTAACTGGCCTGTTGATGCTGCTTGCTTATACTCTGCAACACTAAAATATTGAGCTGTACTGGTCTTCATGTAAAGCTTTAGTCTAAAGACATACTTATTTTTCCATTTAGAGGGTTTTAGAGGACTTGAAAGGTATTTTTCATGATGAAGGAAAATATGAGGCAATAAGTGGCTTATGCGGAGAAATACACACTTCCTTATGAAGTTCATTCATTCAAAGTGCCAGACATATGGTGAAGAGAAGAAGATGCAGCACGGTGCTATTGTGTTGTGGTTGGTTTTTCTTACCTTTTGGTATTGAAATGCTGTGCTTTAGTCTGCTTGGGTTTTCAGTTGCTGTTCCTGCAAGGGCAAGGCTTGGGCACAATGCACATTAAAGGGAAGGTTCAGCTATCAGAGCCCAGGGTGGAAACCAGCTGAAAGTGGAGCTGGTAACTCGTGAGACTGGCCCTATACTGATAACATCTGTGGGGTTTTAGGAAACAACAGAGAGTAGAAATTTCAAGTGTATCCAGGATGGATTTGCTTGGTACTAGCCCACTGGATAAATGGACATAGGATCCGGTAAGAACATAGGACACATCAAGGAAAGGAGTAAATGAAACAGGGGAACAGAAGGGTCATTAAAAATGGAAGATGTTGGTGGGATATCACACCACAGAGGTGTGATAGGGTCTAGCTGAGAAAGTGGGAGCTGAAGTTCTTAGTAACCCTTTATGAAAGGCACAAATGTTTCTCATCAAAAGTCCCCCAAGCCCAGAAACCCCACTGTAGTAAACTTAGGAGCTGTTACGTCCTTTGCTTTGGCTTGTTCAAAGCCTTTCAAAAACCTGTTTGAGGTGAGCACACCTGGGGGTACTGGTGAAGGCGAAGGTCCCTGGCTTCCCTCACTTAAAGCACATGCTGACTCTTGCTTATTTTCCTATAAACTCTCACATTTCACAGCAGAAAGGCTGTTCTTCAGAAGCAGACAGCTTTTCCTTCTGTATATGTGGTTTATATATTTTTTGAAATAGCAGAAAGAAGACCAAAACAAATCTCTTCACATTTCATAGAATCATAGAATCACAGAATATCCGAATTGGAAGGGACCCACAAGGATCATCGAGTCCAACTCCTGGCTCCACTCAGGACCACCCAAAAATCAGACCATGTGTCTGAGATTGTTGTTCAAGTGCTTCTTGAACTCTGTCAGGCTCGATGCTGTGACCACTGCCCTGGGGAGCCTGTTCCAGTGCCCGACCACCCTCTCAGTGAAGAACTTTTTCCTGATACCCAGCCTGACCCTCCCCTGTCACAGCTCCATGCTGTTCCCTCGGGTCCTGTCGCTGTCACCAGAGAGCAGAGATCAGCGCCTGCCCCTCCGCTCCCCTCGTGAGGAAGCTGCAGGCCGCCATGAGGCCTCCCCTCAGCCTTCTCTTCTCTGGGCTGAACAAACCAAGGGACTTCAGCTGCTCCTCATATGTCTTCCCTCTCAACCATTCACCATCTCCATAGCCCTTCTTTGGACACTGTCCAGTATTTTCACGTCCTTTTTGTACTGTGGTGCCCCAAACTGCACACAGCACTCGAGGTGAGGCCGCACCAGCGCAGAGCAGAGCGGGACAATCCCTTCCCTTGACCAGCTAGCAGTACCATGCCTGATGCACCCCAGGGTACAGTTGGCCCTCCTGGCTGCCAGGGCACACTGCTGGCTCATGTTTACTACCTCCAAAACAGATTTTCTCGGGATGGGACTTTTTTTTTTTCTTTCAAAGTAAGAAACATTGTAAAAGTATGCTTTCAAATATTCACTGAATTCACTAACGCATCTGTAAATTGGTCTCAACAGTACTGAAATGGCATTGAAAACAAAAACAGCTACTACTCATAGAATATTTACAAAGTACTCACAGTTATTTCAACAGCTCCAGTTCCTAACATCATTCAAGTATGAGACTCTCAATTGTCCACTTAATGCTGTCATGGGCTACACCAAAGTGTGAATTCAGAAACAGTTCTGGATATTGCAATGAGACTGCAATGTTCTTTAGGAATCAGCACGCTTTCTAAAGAGCATCTACATTAATATTTGGTGCCACACAAGTCATTTAGTGGACTTTGTTACTTATGAAGATCTTTATGAACATCTAAATTGAATGGGGATAAATTGTTAAGAAATAAGCCAAACTATAGAGACATTATTAGAACAAGCTAGGAATAGATAAATGAATGTATTCAATATTGTTATACCAGGTGTGTACGAGAGTATAACAATCTCTTGGACCATGTGAGTACTGCTCGCTTCATCCCTTGTACAGTCTCATCCATGGTTGAGTTAATCACCAGCCACATGAATCAGTATAAATAAGTAACTATGATAGGACATAGAGATTGAGTACTGAACTTAATGCCTTTGTTGACTGGTATAAACATAGGTAAATAGATAAGAAATGAGGTATGTGTAGACAAACACAAAGTATAACTTCTAAAGAAATTGGGAAAACACCAGGTCAAGATACTGAGAAGAAAAGAAAAGAAGATACGAAAACAAACTGCTTAGTGGACCACTGAAAATAGAATAAGAAGAACTTGCTGAGGATGGGAAAATAAAGAACTTTTTTTTTTGCTTGCCAAAGGATTGAAGAATTGGGAACACGGTGGAAGCTTACGGTGGACTTTGGAAATGACATAACTGTTAATGAAAACTATATAACCTGTAAGTTGTGTCTTATTAGTTGTCACACACTGAGGTGGTGGCTCAACTCTGAGTTGTTATGAATAAAAGCAAGCCTAGTGTTGCCCACTGACTCAAGAAATTCTTTAACAGAATTACTGGATAAACTTTTGTGAAAGACATGGGACATTAGCTGTTCTCAGTAGAAAAACAGTCTAATGTGTAAGTAACAACTCCTGGGAAGTGTCATTGAAAAGAATTACACAGTAATCAATAAAATATCCTTCAAAAGCTGGATGTAAAGAACTGGAGAGAAAGGTGAGACTGACAGCGTTCCTCATTTGGGGAGGTCAGATCTGGAAAACACAGCCCTACACAGAGCCCCTTGCCTTGTGGTTAGGCAGGCTGCAAGATAGGAAGCCATAAATGTGGTAGAAATATCTGACAGCTTGGGAAGGCCAGCCTGGATACCAGCTGCCAATGTCAGTTTACAGACCCTAAATGAAAAAGAGTCTGGCTAATCTAAACATACCAGGAGGGAGGCAATAAAGATTTCAAAATCCTAGGATGTAGATTTGTTATTACACGAACAGAGAGACTGGCCTACAGGTCTGTTTCAAAAAATGTTGTAGTATAGAGTACCAAACTACAATAACAATTTTATGCAAAATTCTGTGTTTGTCTGAAAATTTCTGCACCCTTTCCAGCTAGTAAGTAGGAGTTAATAACATTACTCAGATCTAAAATCCATGTGTGCAAAGTGATTCATTATGAACTCTGCTAACTAAAGAGACATTTATTTCTTAACGTTTTTCTAAAGAAATATAAAATCCATTCTTATTTCTCTAAAAATATATAATGATGAACTTAACAATTCTGCTTTTGTTGTATTCTGACAGGTTTACACAGTTATGCCTTTCGCTTCAAAGAAATAGTGTTGGGAGATGACAGAGTTTGCCACAACTATCCCAAGGCTGGAGTCAGTAATGAGGAGTTACTGGGTAAAGACGACTTTACTTAAAATATTCATCTACATTTATATCAATTTTAAGATTCACTTTGTTTGTTTGTTTGTTTTAATCTCACCCGCCTGGAAGTTGCCTCTGTCTCATTTTTCTAAGGAGAAAAAATTACATGGTTAGGGCTCTGTGCTGATCCAGGAGGAAGTGGACGAAATGCATTTCTCAGCCATGTGCAAGATCTTTCACAGTACATAACTGCAGTAATAAACATAAGGCCCATGTTGTCTGTCAGATCTCTCTGGCACTCAGAGGGAGAGAATGGCAATGAAAGTGTGCTGTAATTTCAACAAAAGCAGAAGCCTTTGCAGTCTGTGTTTTCTGACACCAGAGACCCCTGCGAAGAAGGAGGGAAAGTGTTGAACAGGTGTGCTGAAAAGCTCTCTGTCAGTACAACTATTTGTTTGTAAAATATTTTCCCTATAATTTGGCATCTATGCTCATTCTTATTTTGAGAGGTTTTATGATGATGCGTTTTTTCAGAAATAAAAAAATTTCAGTGGCTCCAGCAACATCATTTAATTTATTCTCCACCTGCAGATCTGAATTCCCCACATGTGTTATCAGGATGGCCTCAGATTCATAAAGAAAGCCTTCACACAGTAATGATGACTATCAGAGCTGCATGTGCCTAATAATTCATCAGTAAAGAGGTTGCTCTTTCAAGAGTCTATGAGAAATCTAGCAATGAGCTTTGTGTTACAAACTTCTGTCTGGTTCAGTATCAATGTGGGATCTTTAATGTCAGACTGTGAATCTTCACAACTGACTAGGTTGCCTGAGTTAGGTAATGATTATCTCCTGAAAACTCTGGTAACACTGTCTTTCTCTACTTTCGCACTTTTCTTCAAATGCTCAATATATTTCATTCTAAGTTCAAGTACAAGGTAGTCATAGTTTGAGCTAGTTTCAGTACTAAAATGTCTCTCAGTAGGAAAGTCTAATTAGGAAAGTCTTCACTGACTTCACCAATCATTCTCTTTCATTACATTCAGGATGAATTCCTCTTTTTCTGAAAATTACCTGCCTGCTCCAGCTCCTGTTGGAGTCATAACTACCAACCTTGGCAAGCCTGACAGAAGAGGAGCTGGCGTGTTCCTGATGTCAGACTGTACATGATCTCCATAAGTGGCCGGCTGCGTTCGAGATGCATTAGCCTCCACTGTGCATCTGTGACTGATGGTTACTTTTTCAGTGGCAGTTTGCCCAGGATTTGGGTATTCTGACAGCTGGGACTAACAGGTACCCAGAAAACCAGAGACAATTTCATGAAGTGTCAGGGGGGCAAATTGCTACTACAAGAAAGGCTATTGCTGAAAGTGTCTGTACTTGAGATTTATTTATTTCTTTTATTTTTCTTCTGGAAGAAGAAAATCCTTTGATTTTAAAAGTTTCTGCAGTAGCATTAAATATTACCCCTCTATCTATTTGGTTTTCAGTACTGTGATATTTTCCTATTGTAATATTCATATCCCATCATGACATCCAGCTTTCTCTTCCTCCTATAATTACATCACCTTTCTCAATAGTATTGAGTATATTTTTATAAACCCTGAAGGTAGTGTTAGAAACGGTCTAAATTTGAGTAGGGTGAGATAGGAAGGCTAGTCAATATTTTACTCTGGCAGGAAAGAAACACTAGAGAAAAGGATGTAGAGCTGAGATTCAAATGTGGCCCATAGGGAGAGGCTTTTACCTGCATATGGGGGAAGTATCAGAAAGAAAAAATCTCCCTATCAATCTTTAATACATCTTGAGTGTTACTCCTTTCAAAAGTTTAACTCTTCCACAATGCTACATAGCCTTTTATAAGACAAAGAAATCTAACTATGGTAGCATTCTGCTGATTCCCCTCTTCAGCACACGTGAAAAGATGTCAGGTTAATCTCATGCATCTTTGCCTTGCATCTCATTAAAGTGGAAGCTCCAGCATACCAGGAGGCCAATGTTCATGTGGAATCTCAGCGAGACAGAGACCATGCTGTGTATCTGCACCTGAAGGGGCTAAACACCCACAAAGAGCAAAAAACATGCACAGAGGTGGAGAGTTTTAGATTAAGTTGAGCTGTGTGGTGTTTCTCTGAGAATGATATGATGCCCTCTTAGATAAAAAGTGCTTTTTCTTTTTAAGTGGCTTTATGTATAAGCAAGTTCTTTCAAGGACAGGAGTCTTAGTAGGACTTTAATTCCAGGTGGCTGTCTGACACAAACCCCTCCACATTTGGATTACAAGATTGCACAGTACTTTCTTGGAGCCTTTCAAAGGAGAATTTGCTAACCATAGTGGTAGCAAATGCTGTGAGAAAGGCTTAAAGGAAATTATCTGCTCTCAGGCCCAGGATGAAGGCCTAAAAAAACTTGAAAAAAAAGAGCAGCTTTTATAGAGCTCTGCTTACCACTAGCCACATGTAAAAAGAATGAGAAGCTGAGTTAAAATGTTCCAGGAAAAATAGTCTCATCCTTTTTAAACATCACTTTTTACTCTCCGGGCATTTGAATGAAAGCAAATTATATTTAAATCCATTTGATGCAGATAAATGCCTTTATGCTATTAGTACCACTTGAAGTAGCCGTAGTGAAAATGCAGTTCTTTCTTTTTTTCTCAAGTGGCATGTTATGGAAGGAGGAGAAAGAAGAACGTGTACAAACAGAAAAAAATCTATGCAAAAGCCATGGTCACTGCCCTCAGATTTATTTGCCATATTACAGTGCGTCCCAAAGGTTAGGTTACATAAATTTCTCCTAACAGGAAAACTATTATAATCCCCCAAAAGCTAAGCTTATAAAGCCACAGCAATTACTTTTTTTTTTTGTCATTCCTAGAAAAATAAAAGCATCTTTTTCAATGGCAATGTGCTACTGGAATCGAGTTCATGTCCATGAAGTCAAAGAACTCACAGAACAATATATTTATCATGAAAACTGTCAGTAATGGGTATTTTTCAAGCTTTTAAATGCCTGACATATCTTACCATGTGGCATAGCTTTCTTGTAATTCAGAAGTAAAAATTAGAGATACCTAGTATGTAAAGCATTATTTAAAACCAGCCTTCTACCCAGGTTCCTGATTTACACAGCAATAATAAATTCAAGTCATGGTCTACAACTGTGATGGCTATGACACTTTAAAAATATTTATACACATAAAATCTGAAGATCCTTACTTGTCCAATAGTCTCTGATGATTCTGTGTAAAGCCTTTATATATAAAAAAAAAGTTTTTGATCCATTACTATGTATATGAGCATGTGATTTTCTCAGCCCACTGTTTGCCTGTATGAACTCTCAAGCTGTTAGGTTCTCAAGAGCAGATCCCGGTAACATAGGGAGCAAACTTTGTCTAGGAAAAGGTTAGAAAACTGTGCTCCAAAATCAAAGCTGTTTATTTGTACCCTTAATTTGAGAGAATACTTGCCTATTGTGAATCTTTAGAATAGCTTGAAGAATGAGTCATCAGAACTTGATGACAGAAGAGTTATGTTTCAAGAAAAGCACAAATGTTAAGCTCTGATGAATTTTAAAGAAATAATAGTATAGTCAGAATGATATGTGTTATACTGCAGGCAGTTACATTGCTGGACTGTCATTTAGTATCAGACTCTGCTGTTATTTGCATTGAATAGTGCCACAGTTAATAAGACTGCTTGCAGAGTTGCTCTCTATTAGAGTCTCCAAATGAAGATTTTTTAATATATTGCCCTGTAGGCCATGATCAATGTTATTTTTAATTATTGTATGGTGTTTGGAGATACCATTGTGATAAAATCTTAAGTATTGCATTAGTTATACTAATTCTAATGAGAATTCACTGCTTCCTGTCACATTAATTTCTGCTCCATGCCTATAACTTTCTCAGATGGAAAGCATGCGACAGTGTAGAGCTAGTAAGTTCCTAGGCTTGTGAGATAGAGAGAGGAGACAAAAGAAAGGAAGCAAAAGCACCCATGTAGGTTGAATGAGGTGTGCACACAATGTTCCTGGTGAACCCTTGAGTTCCATGAAAGTGGAAAATCAAATTCTCCATTTTACAGGATGGAATCCCTACCCCAGCTTTTAAATGCAGACCCATCCCCATATGATTGGAGGTATGGACTTTTCCCACCCATTTGGGTTTTGAACAGAAGCTTGATCAGAGCTTCCTAGGGCTCAAAGTTGCATCTTCAGACAAAAGATGTGAAGTCAAAATATGCTGTTTCCCCAGATATATCAGTGGAGTTGCAATAGTGGGAAGCTTTGGTAGAAGAGAAACTAGGCACTCCAAACCAAGAGGTGGTCCAATACTTGTTTTGCTGCTAAACTGCTTCCTAAGGGAAAGCGATAAATGACAAAGTATGGACAAGATATTACAGATGCCAGGGTTAGGACTGAAAAGACTGTTTAAGATGAAATGTGAGTTAAAGTCACTGTTTTTTTGCTAAAGAAGTCGATTCATCACTAAGGAATGCACTAAGATCCTAGACCCAGCAAAGCCCAGAACAGTTTAGGGGATGTTGCAGTGACTGCAACCAGCAGAGCAGTAGTCCTCAGCAGAGGACAGCAGTAGATTGCAAAAAAAAGTTAAGCTTTTAGCGATAGTCCCCTGCAATATTCCCCCCAAGCCTTTGGTGACTTCTGGCCCTGTGTAAAAACTATGCAGCACAGAGCTCAGAGCAAACAATTTAACTGCATATTCCTGCGGCAGGTTTTGTAGCTTGCTGCAAGTTCAGCGCAGCCACCACTGCGCAACAAACAGCCCGAAAGTCATCTGGGCTGAAGCTGCCTGAGATATTCCCTGTACCAAATGGGAGCATAGGCATGCCGCAGATGAACACGGACAGGCTGGGCAGTGCAGCAAGAGCCAAGGCTGGTGGAGCACTGTGGTGGTAAGACACGCAGCTGCTTCTCTCTGCAGAAAATGGCCTGTGAGAGAAACTGCTGAAAGGGGCAATGCGATGGGCCCTGTTCCTGAGCCCATTTCCACCGTCCCAAGTGACTGCCATTGATGTGTTAGTGTGCAGGTTGTACAGTGCAGGGAGTCTCTCCTCTGTGAATCACAGACCACAGAATGACCTTGCTCTAGTTTGTAAAAGTCTTAAGATCTTTAGTGCAAAAGGCCAGAACCAACAAATCTTCAGTGTGCCAAGGGAGGACAGCAGAAGACAGAGAAAACTGGTAATGTTCCATGAATTTGTTAGATAAAATGGTCAGCTGACCTGAAGAAGTTGAGTATGATTTGTTCCACAGAGAAGTGTGAAACCCAGGGATTTCCCTCAGGCAATCCTTCCAGCCCCCATCTCCACTCACTGGTTTAATCTCAAACAAGAAGCAAGAGCCAAAGTCCTACTTTCCCAGTGCCACTGACAGGCCCCCACTGTAGCCTATCCCTGCTGCTTGACTAAAACTCAGGAGTTTTGTTATTCACAAAGGCAGAAGAAAGCCTTCCTGAGCTCTGCATATGAGCAGCAGAGCACTGAAGCATGGAATTAATTATATACAGTAATTATTTGTTTTGGCAGCATGACAAAGACCTGTTAGCAAAGATTTTATTCAGTCAGTTGAGCTATTCAAAAGGTGTTATTACATTTACTGAGCTCTATCTTGAAACAAAGGTTTCTTGCCACTTCTCCAATTAAAAAGCTGCTCCAGAGCCTTCACTACTGTGGTGATTTGAGCCTCCTTGTAACAGTCTAAATTCACTTGTGTTTGGTATATACCCATGTGATGCTGCAGAAACACTATCCTTTAATTGAAATAATTCTTTTTTTTCCCCCTGACACTTGTTTCCCTGGAATCTGTTCAGAGAATTTTCTTTTCACAGAATCACCAAATCACAGAATGGTTGGGGTTGAAAGGGACCTCTGGAGATCATCTGGTCCAATCCTCAATGCTCAAGCTTTTCACTTCATACTGCTAAGCTATGCCTAACGCTTTGCAGATGATGGACTTTCTGCACAGACAATCATCCTATCAACTGTTTTCTGTTTGTGTTCATTTGAATTGATGCTTTCTGAGCATAGGTGTTCCTCTCAAACCATTTCTATGGGGCAAGACAGAGGAGAAAACTGCCCCAGAGAATCTAAGAAAGCCAGGAAGTTTCTTAGATTCTCCGTTTCTTTTCAGTTCTGCGCTCACCTCTGTAGAGCACTACTGGAGCAGAACAGGAGTGGCTGACACCCTTTCTATACAGGTCGACACCTACAGAAGCTGCAAGGCAGGGGAAAAATGCCTTGTAAATACAGTACAAATTAACCTGCTACAGTTCCAAGGTTTATACTGAGCATTAAAACTCATTAATTTTTTTTTATTTTTTTTTTTAACTGCATTAATTTTTTTTTTCTACTGGTCTTCGCAGTTAGCATTTAGTCATCCCCACCCCCCCTTTTTTTTCAGCAAAGCCAGCAATTATAAAAGGCAAATAACCGAAATGAATCATGTTGCTATTGCACATACTTCCAAAAAAAGTGTCCATTTTCAAAAAAGTTTGAATTGAAAGAAAAAATTGAAAGGACCAGATCTTGGTTAAATCAGTACAAATCCTTTCCAGCTGTGACAGTTGTCTATGGAGTTTATAAAATATATGTTTTTTTGACCTTGTATTTCAGTTTATACACTTCTGTTCCAGCCTCTCTCACCTAATCTTTCCTCTTGCCAACCTCTGCCTTTCCGTCTTACCTTCTGTTCTCTTCCCTTTCCCTCTGTGCCTTTCTGTATGCATTCCCACCTGCAGCTTATAACAAGATTCACATTTTTTAACTGAAAGCAAGTTGCACAGTTGCCCTGGTACAGATGGCTTGTTTTAAGTCTGCCCAAGGAAGAAGAGTCTATAATATCCCAAGATAGCTCTTCCCAGTATTTTACCACCATAGTTCCAAACATTTTTCTTTATTTGGTGTCACACAGTCTTTTTCTTCTGAGATTCAGGAAATTCCCTTGCCTGGGTTGTCAAGGATTTTGGGGTCCAGTACTGCTAAACAGTAATGGAGGGACAACAAAGTATGTGTACAATAACTTTGCACAGCATTCTGTTCTGCAAGCACTTTCAAACAAGCATCCTCCGCCTTGCAAATCACCCTTTCTTCCTCCCTCCCTGTGAAATGAAAGTAAATTGGCCCACATCTTCAGAAACAAACAAGCAAACAAACAAACAAACAAACAAAAAACTGCTCCCACTAGATTTCATGGACCTGATAATCCATTGTGTTGGTTCCCCCTTGATGTCAAAATATTTAAAATCCATTATTACCATCAGATCCTATCCTTTGGGAGTCTATTATTATTCATGAAGACCTCCTCAGAGACAGAACTGTTTTTTTAGGATTTTTTTTAGGATTTTTTTTACCTCTTTATTGTCTAGGAGCCACATATGTCATAGCAGTGTAAGTTGCTCAACTGCATGCCTTGACATGGATTTTTCATAGAATTTTCATGAGAAATAAAAGAGGTCCACTTATAAATCCATTGGCACAGCATATCCTGTTGTTAATTTTTTGGTTTGTGTAACAATCATGCAAGAATTGTTGATATCATTTAGCTATGGTGATTAGTCAGCAAGTATCTGCAGTGTGATATGCAAACACCTAAGTGGTATGAAATGTTTATTCTGACTGAAGTATGATTACTCAGATGCAGTAATTTCACCTTTAAATGCAGCAGGTGTTTAACAACTTCCCAGCAAAACAAAGCCAATGGAGTTCATGATTTTTGTGCTGAGAAGTGCTTTTTCTGCAGCTTGGTAGGCTTAGCAGTACTCTAGTGAATGTTCATCTTAGCAGACAAACCACACACATGGACAATCTCCACAATCTTCAATGGCAAAGTAAAGTTAAGCAAAACCATGTCTGCAAGATGAATTGTTTTCTTATAAGAGTGTTAGTTTTAAGAGGTCTTTCAAGATATATATATTAACTTGCAAGCAAGGGAACCTTACAACTTTGTGACAGAAAAGGAATTTGTAGAAGATAGTGAGCTGCATATTTACCGGTGCAGGAACCCTTCTAATCACTTCAGATAAAGAGCAAAGTGGCAAATAACGTAACTGGGTGCTTTTGACTTGCATCCTGTTCTCAATGTATGATTTCTGAGAGCACAACCAGACCTCTTATAAATGCACACAAGAACATGGGAATGGTTTGGGAGTCCAAAACTCAACTCAGGCAGCTGCGAGGCTTACATGACAACTCAAAGCTTCTCACCCTGTAATGAGCTTCCCCACTTAATGCATTAAACACATTCATCCATTTATCCAATGGTTAAAACATCCTGCATGTAGTGTGTGTAATTGTGGGCACATAAGCAATTTCAAGGGTTCCACTGATGTTTCCTTACTTTGCACAAATCTAGAACCTTGGAAAATTCTACTGTGAGAAAGATTTAAATAAACTACCACAATTTTCTGCATCTCAGGCTGGTGCAGTCAGAATTTCAGTAATTTCTGCTATAACTGTAAATCTCCCTAAACAGCTTATTTTCAGTAGTATATTAATTACCTGTAAAAGGACAAGAGTTATGCAGTTGAATTGCTTGCTCCAGTAGGAATACAATAGTTTAAAAGCAATTAACAGGCAAATTTAATTTTCTATTACAAATTTTTCCTTCCACATATTTCATCTGATTTCTTTATAGCCCAAATTGTTTGCTACCCTGTTTTCCAATTAAATCTCCAGCGTCTGAACAAAAAGTTGGCTCTTTGCTTGGATTCTTTACGTTGGTTCTTTACCTGAGCTACACATTTGCCAGCAAGTATTAAAAAAAGGACCCTGTGCATTCATACATAAATTCCTCTACCAGCTCTCTTCATTGAGAGAAGAATCCTATCTGCTGATGATCAGAGGTCTCTAAAAGCAGTCTCAACCCATGCCAGGGTTAGTGGTTTCTGCTCCCATCAGTGGGTGAGGAGCACCGTTCCAGCATGCTCCCACACCTCTGACTACAGGACGGTGTCTTTCTAGACGACAAAGTCAGGCTGTCAGACAGGGGAGGACTCTGCCATGCGGGGGCTGGCTCAGATGCACCCTGATGTACACCACAATGTCTGCCAGCCTTTAATGCTTTCAGTCAAAGCATATCCTGGGAAATTTCCATTTATTTATTTATTTATTTATTTATTTATTTAATCTGGATGGTTGCTCATACTCTATTTTATTCCTGTGTCTATAGAAATAGTTTTGCAATTGTGTTTTCCTGTCCCAATATACTTGCCTAGTTTGACCTAACCTGCTGAAATTGTAACAAATTCAAAAACTGTAAAGATCTTGAGTAGTCGAAGTAATTGAGGGAAATTTCAATCATTTCAGGCATAGAAATTGCAGCATTCAGTAAATAACCTTGCTAGTTAGCTGAACACTGACAATGCACATCTGTATGTGGCAGGGGACTATGAGCTCAAGAACAAAGGCTGTGGCACAGAGACAGTGACTTTTATCCAAACTGCAGGGTAAAACCTCTGCAAGACACTCATGACCTTTCTATTTACTGACAGTTTTCATTTAAATTTTTTGAAGAGCAAAGGTGAACATTTATTGAACCCAGATAAAAAAAGATATAAATTACCATCCAGGGAAGCTTGTCCGCTGCCTCTCTCAAATTTAGCAGATAGAAGATGTTTCTCCATAAGGCCTTTGTTCTAAAAATACCTTTTCCAGATCACAGTCAACTATCTGTACGTTTATTTTAAACACATAGGTATTCAAAGTATTAAATTTTTCACACTTCTAATCCCAAGTTATTGCTTAAAACATGGAAAATATATTATATTGCTGAATATAAGGACATACTATTCAGTTCAATTTTCATGTTTCAGAGTTTATGCTTGCAACCTCAGATCTCAGAGGGCTCTTAGAAAACTGGGAAATGGAGGATTGTGGAGGAGAAAAGCAAGGAGAGCAGAGTAGGGAAAATATTGGATGTATCAATGTGTTTTAAACCTAGATGTTAGTCAAGTATCAATTTATGTAGCTGAAGATCTTAGGAAAAAAAAATCTTATTTTCATCTTTAATGAATTTTATGAATTTTAACAGAAGCAGCCCTTTTATCTCAAAGGACAGCTTCCTTTGAAATACATAATCTACTTAAGAGATAAGTGATCACAACTTGCTGTCACTAAGACTTAAGAAGTTCAAGAGATCGACTGAAATTGCCATGTAGGAAAGTCAATGCTGGTATGGTGTTCTTTCAAACTGGTCCATTTTTGGTACGCAATTTCCAGAAATATGAAACCCAGCATGAAACCTAGTCCCTTATTTTTCAGATCACTACATTTAGCAGAAGCAGAAATCTTGATTAACCCTTTCATATTTGTTACTTGTGTCTTGATAACATTTAAAAATAAAATTTCACTTGCCATTTTTATTTTAAAATACTTTCTGTATTAATTCTTTACAAAATATTTACTTTCTGACATTTCTGCCAACTAAAACACACTTGATGTTCTGAAGGACAAATAAACTCAGTCAGGGTTGAAATCCCTCCGTCATTCCCTTGTTACTCCTGACATCAGAAAGCAAGGAACAAAAAGGCAAATGTTAATAATATAATGTCAGCCTGGATATTTGTCACTAATGTTGAATGTCCTTGCTCTGGGTATACTTTTATCAGTGCCCTGACATTCTATTAAAACATTCGCTAGGAAAAAAACTGTAAGAGAAAAACAGTACAATGTCAGCTAAAATGGGAGATGTCTTCCATGAGAAAATATCCAAATAGTGTAATTATTTTGGAATCCGTACAGGAACCCAGAGGGTTTCTTCAGATTTTGAATCAAACTCTGAGGTTGTATTCATCTGTCCTTGATGAATCCCCGTAACACTAGAATGTTTCTTGTGAGAGGTGCCACAAAAAGGGCTAGTCACATCATTACCAACCTGGCCACATCATTGGCTTACTCAGGTCATTGGCCTAGTCACGCCATCTACATTTGAAGTCAGATCTCAGGCTTTCCCCTCCAGGCATGTCCTGGGATACTGAAAGCAGATAGGAGGTTGGCTTTTCTCTGTACCATGGCCTTATGTCAGCTCCTTTCTCCCCTGTGACTATCACAGGTCCGTTGTCCCATGTCACAGTCTCATGTCTGCATGCGTCTCAGTCCAGATGAAATCCACTGCTCAGGAAGGGTGGGCAGCTGAACCAGCACACTTTGCTGTGGGGTGGGATCCTCCAAGGAAATGGTCTCGCCTGGACCAGATCTTCCCAGATTTTGGCTTTGGCCATTGGGAAAGACACTGGGTTGGCACTGGCCGTATTTCTCTATTATATGCCGTACTGGGGACAACTGCTGAGCCTGCTACGGATGGCCCAAAAAGAAGGGCACTATTGGAAGAGGGTATCTATGATCTGCCAGTATTCTCCAAATCCTACCAGGGCTGTCTACAAAGCATTGATGTTACAACATAATCATCCTCAACTCAACAGTTTTAGGCAAAGAAAAACCGTACTTACGGGAATGGTAGAAATAATGGAGATAAACTTGAGTTTGAAAGTGTGCTATAGATCTACAATGTACTATGTCATTGTCACTTATCGGAGTCTGGAAGAGGGTTAGTGTTCTGATCTGCCACTGAAGCTTTGATGCGCTGGCCATAGTTTCTGTTTGTTTGTTTGTTTGTTTGTTCTGTGTGATTGCACTGGAAATTGTCTTTATTTTTTGTTTGTGATGCACCTCTCCAGTCTGTCTCCTTCAGGTTAATGAAAAGAATTGACCTATGAATAACAGACTCTAGAAGAAATGGAAAAAAAGCCCTCAAAATTCCAAAGATAGCAGTTTGTTTCTTAACCTGAAATAGACTTTCGAACTGTTAAATGGCCAGTGCAGTCTGTGGTATGTTATAGCCTAATCTGACAGTTACAAAACTAGATTTGTTGAAATGACCCTAGGGGAGAAAAGTGCATATTATTGGATGAAGGCCATGCAGTCTGAATGCAAAATATTCCAAAGACACACTCGGATTGTGGGCTCTGCTCCCAACGGTGGGTTAAAAGCTCCTTCCCAAAACATCCCAGCCTGTGCTGCGGTTCCAGTCTGGTATGCTGGTTATCTCTGGAAGGTGTCTGGCACCAGGAATCCCCAGGATGCCTGTGGGTTTTTCTCACCACAAGTGTTGTGCTTGCTGGGGGACCCAGGTGGAGCTGCAGGGGCTCCCATGCACGCGGAAGGATGCTGCATAGGCCCCATCATGCTTTGTCCCATGGTAGCAGCATGAGGTTCTGATATGGGTATTGATCTCTGCAGGCGTTTTTCTACTTCTACATACCAAAACTAAAAGATAAGTGAAAGATAGCAAAGAGGAATGAACCTATAAAAATTCTGTCATGGTTTCTTATTACTGTTAGGGACAAATCTAACAACCACTATGATTTTGGAGTTAGACATAAACAAAAAGATGGATGGAGCCATTAGCATTTTGAAGAGAACGTACAGTTCCTGTGGCTAAATGCCTGAGTGGGCTGGGTTTACTGAAAGATTGTAGTAATTTGTTTATATGTGTACTTAGTCTTCTGAACCAGTCTTTTAAGTTCTTCTGTTCAGCAACTTCTACAAATGCAAGAGAGGAGAGGAATATAATTCAACAGGCAAAACTTTTTATGTGCTTAATCATTTAAAAAACCTAGAGCTTCAGTCCCCAAATCTGTTCTTGTTCTACCAGTGCTTTATAATCTCAAACTCTTGCTCAAGAGGATAAATTTTTCTTGTTTCATCTTATTTTTGCATTCACACTACAGCAAATCAATTTTCACACCAAAGACATATTAATTACCTCAGGCTCCTTGCTTGTCCATGTTGCAATCACATGTTTTCCAAGTTGTCCTGTCTTGGAGATAAATTATTTTAAATGTGATTGTCTTGCATTGATCTCTCTTTTAATAATGTATAGTTGTTTTTGCTTTAACAGCTTATTTATCATTGAAAATCTTCCTGACTGGTTTCCTTCGTAACCAGCAGAGCAATTATGGGCAGCACTTCTAAGTGTCCACACCACATTTTTTCTGAATATCTTGTGGATATTCTGAATATCTTGTGAATATCTTGTGGATATAAAGTCTAATTCACTGCTTATGATTTTACTGTGACTTCTGTGCTTTACATCTCCTTCTTGTTTTATATGCTGGTATTTTGGTTTAAAAATCATGGTTGTTAAAATATCTTAAAACATACAAACACTGATTTTTTTTTTTCAAAGTCTTAAAGTAATGCCAAACAAAAGTGGACTCTTTTCATTATGGGACTTACCTGAAATCCACTGAAATTGCTGTAGATGTACAATAACTCCAGTAAACTCTAGATCATGTCACATCTCTAGAACAAAATAGATGGTGCTGTAAGCACCTGTATGCGAGAAGTACTTACAAAACTTGCCCTGACCACCATCTAAGTGGCTATCAACCTATCAAGACTCAAGAACAGAGGAGGCTTGCAAAAGTGTATCTGAGTAACAACAGATGGAGAAAAAAAAGTTGAAACCAGTGTCAGAACTAGTTACAGATAGCAACGACATATCTTTCAGTAGGAATGATGTATTTTTCCAGGCTTGGAGATTTTAAATGCCACACAATCTAGAGATTCACCATGGTTTTGCTGCCATGGAAACATTAAGTGATTAGTGTTCAAATAAAAAGTCCTCATCAAAACAATATTGCGAAGAAGTTTTCACTTCAGAAAAATGATGAACATTATCAGTTTGGGAAGGAGGCATGTATTACACATTTTCTGGGTGCAGAATTGGCCTCTCAAAGAGGCCTCTCAAGAATTGGTCTCAAAGTCATAATTCCCAAGGAATGAGGAAACTGAAGAGCAAAATTCAGATCAGTATGAGGAAGACATTTTCTCTTCTAGCTGATTTATTTTAAGTTTATTCACCAGAAAGAATGCTTTTAGATGATCAGAAGTATTCATGAATATTTATCAAATTCCCAAACTGGTTTAACAAAAATATGTTACAGAGAGGGAAGCACAACAAAGTAATGTCAGAAAAGTTAGAACATCTCCCTTCTTCAAAACACAAGCACTTTGAGGTTTCATTTTAAAGTTTTCATTACAAAAATCAATTTTAAAAAGTAATGTTTTAAGTCTAAGAAAGCTAAAAAATTACTGATAATTATTTGCGTTTGTTTTTCTTTAAAAATGGAGTTTGTTGTCTCAAATTTTGCAGAGAAATCTCTGCCAATTTTTATTTTGGATCTGTTAACAACTCGCTTTGTCCTCTGCACATTCTAATAATGACATTAAAATATGATAAAGACACAGCCACATAAGTCTGGAAATGTAAACACTGTAAAGATTTCCAGTTTCTTATTTGCCTTCATTGCATTGTATGGATGTGTGTGGAGTAATTACTTACAATATCAGCAAAATTAGTAAGTTATTTTTCAATAACAGTTAGATAGGATTATTCTGTTGGATAGTTACTCTTAGGCAGTTTACTACTCCATGGAGTAGATGCTGTTTTTAGCAGTTCTGTTACAACTTAAAATATCACAAAAATTAATTTGCAAATGTATCTTGCATTCATTTAAAAGCATTAGAAATAGCTTCTGTAAATTAGGCAATAATGTTTCTAGGGAGCATTCAGTGAGTCTGCATAAGCATGATCGTATACCTCTCAAACTAACATTATGCAAAATATTATACTAAAATATTAATATTACGCTAAATTGCATATTAATATTATAATACAATTAATATTATACTAGATTACTAATATTATACTAAAATACATATTTTATTGTAGTACAACTAGATAAAAGATAAATATTTTTGATGATTTGAAATGTTTTCATTAAACTCTACTTATTTCCATTACCTCCAAACTAGCTGGTTTGGTAAAATTACTCCACAATATGTCTATCTGGTTTCTAACCCAAACTGATTCAACTATTCAAATTTCTATATATTGAACATAGATGAAACTTTCTTCCATTTGTTTGCTACTAATAATCCTGGAGAAATACTTCTGACTTTCCCATCTGGAGAGCAGATCCAGATAAAGAACACTGCATCCTAAATCATCTCTATGATATTACAGTGCAAGGGCCAAAATTCTTTTGGGAGAAAATATCTTCACTGATCTCTTCATGGCTTTCTTCTACCTACAGTGAAAACACCTGATCTTCACCTTTCCCAAGAACTGCCAACACAGCGCATTACTGAATTAGTGCTAAGTCCATGCTGAAGCAAACAACACATTGTGAAGGTTTTCATCTGCACTTAAAACAAAACCAAGAAGTCTTTTTTAAAAAAAATTTATTTAGTTGAAACCACACCATGTCTGAACATGCTTATTGCTCCCACTCCTCCAGCAGGACTAAGGTCTTCTGAGCTGTGCAGCATAGTTTCTCTATGGTCATTTAGGTTATACTGCTCTTGCAGCCATTGTTGACATGAAATTAGGTTGTTTTTCTTTAACATAATTCAGCACCATGTCAGATTTCAGATAATCTACCTTGACTGCCAGCAGAAGCTGTAATATGTTCTGATACTGTGGAGAATTGGTGAAGCGGGTGAGAAAAAAGGGGTTATGGACCTCCCTGATGAGAGAAGAAACAGGAGAATACTAGTGAAGACTGAAAATTTCCTTCAAGATCACTGATGGCAATCTAATGTGACGGAGTGCCTGGCTGCCTGATAGCTAATCCCTTCATTAGAAAGTTGCTGAGGATGAGTGACTACAATATACTAAATTTATAGTACAGTAGGAAAGATGTATCATGGTATGGATAAATTCCTCTATATCTTCAAACGTTTATAGACACATGGGAATTGGTAATGCATTGATGTTCATAGTCAGTGCAGACAGAACAGCAACATATGCAAAATAAAAGGTTCAAATTTTCTAGCCATAGTAGTCCCACATCAATGCATTTGAAATGCAATAAATACATTATTTGAAATGAAAGCAATAGTATATGTATGATGTGCCAAGTGAAGTAGTCATGGTAAAGGGTCTGGAGGGCAAGGGTTATGAGGAGCGGCTGAGGTCACTTGGTTTGTTCAGCCCAGAGAAGAGAAGGCTGAGGGGAGGCCTCATGGCGGCCTGCAGCTTCCTCACGAGGGGAGCGGAGGGGCAGGCGCTGATCTCTGCTCTCTGGTGACAGCGACAGGACCCGAGGGAACNATGATCCTTGTGGGTCCCTTCCAATTCGGATATTCTATGATTCTATGATTTGAAGCTACTCCTCCCCTGAATACTTTCAGCTAATTCTTGTTATATGTTGTGACTGGGGTACTGAAATAGAGCCATGCAGCAGATGGCTTTGGTACTCAGATGTGCCCTTATCCCCTAGAATGTACAAAAGCAAGAGAAATAAGGAAGGGAGTAAATTGTGTCTAGGACTAAGCAGCTATCAGTGAGAGAACAGAGGAGAGGAGATGACTGAAGGGTGGTTTGTGACCAAAGCCATTTACTGATGCTCCCAAATAGAAAACTTTGACTAGCATCAGTGGCCATTGGAAAGTCATACCCTGGGAAAGAAAATGAGGTCTAGATTTTGTGATGGGAATCTGTGCATATTTTGTAAGCAAAGCAAAGCAAAACAAAACAAAACAAAACAAAATTTGAAAGCAAAATAAGAATAGAATAGAATAGTTCAGTTGGAAGGCACCTTCAAAGATCATCTAGTCCAACAGCAGTCCACATAAAATTGATACTGGCAGCAAAGAGAGTCCATTCTCTTCTTTGTTGTTAAGTCAGCAAACCTCATAGGAGAGCAAACCAGAGAATTGTTGTTTTTTTTTTTCCTCCTTATTTTAACCTTTTTATTCAATCAAAAAGCAGGCAAATCAATGCCATTCCATTAATACTTTGTTTCTGCAGAGACACTCAAGAAAGTTAAACAGAATTAACTAAAGATTTAAATTTAAATCTCACAGAGCAACTTGCATTAGACCTCTCAGTGGGAATGCTTGGAAACAGGAAAATTTAATTTGCTTCTGAACAATCCAAACCATTTCATTCTGAGTGAATTTATCCAAGCAAAAGTCTAACATGGTTTAACACATGCCGTATATTCACACCTTGGATAAACTTACTGCTACTTCATAGGCAAGCCCTGGAAATTTGACCTTCACAAAAGAGTTTAGATTATTCCTGTGTCATAACAAAACTGCATGGCACATTCTCACTTTTAATATATCCTTTGAGTGATATAGTTTAATGTATTTGTCAATAAGAAAAGCACATCTGAAAATATTACATTTGCCCAGCATCAATCCATTAACAATTTACAGCTATCAGATTCATTAATATTACATAAGCAACATTTTTATAAAAACACTTAGGATGTAAAACATAAAGCCCTACAGGTGCAGATTTACTTTACATTTCTTATATAAGGCAAAGCAGCATTAAAACTCTGTTATGAGATTTCTCTTGAATTTTTAATGTTTCATGAGCCTTGTAAAAGGTAGAACAAAGAACTTTGTAAGGACGTTGCAAGTTATAATCATGGTACATTTTTATGCGTGTCTTGCAGCAGAATCCTGTATAAGTTTCTACAGCCACATGAAAAATCTAACTTGCTAAGACAGTAAATATGGAAACGGAGTAGGAAGGATAAGCAGAAATGAGAGTCAAAACCATGACTTCACTCATGTGCTTCTCATGCAAGTATAAGAACAGGGTGGCACTCTGAAGGGTTTGTATAATGCAGGTTCTATAATCCAACAGTCTCGTCATTTCTCTTCTCCTAATGAAGAAGATTTAGCTCAGAAACTACAGAGAGATTTTGAAGCAAGAGGATGATATTTTCTTTGTGAAGAAATTGGTTTTCTTAATACCAATTGGTTGAATATAGTAGGGGGAATGTCATTATGTTGAACTCTTTATATTAAAACATTTGAAACTCGTGAAAGCAGTCTGTTTGAAAAAAAGATTTTTCTGTGCAATGAACTTCATAGCACCAAAGCAATTTATTAGGAATGCATAATGCAAACTACATGCAAATTCCCCAACATAGTGAGCTAATGTGAAAGTCTTAGGATCTGTTTGGAAGGTAGCAGGACATAATTTTCCAAAAACCTGATCCTGTAGGGGGTTGTCTAAAGTAAATCAACACAGGTTGTGATTTGTGTTGCTTCACTGACCTTAACACTGGAAGGCTCAAGACCTGCTGTTGAGGCATGCCAGGGGCAGGGTGGCACCTCTCAGAGCGGCTGGATGGGAAGGTTGAATAAGTTGCCACATCACCCGGCACATTTTAATCTGTGCTGTATTCAAGAAGCTAAAAGAGCCTCACTCAGTCCCATTGACTTCAGAAAAACTTTTGCAGACAAGGTCTATAGGGCAGTTCATATGAGACAGGCTGAATCTATACACTGAAGCTTTGGATGTTTGAGAAAATATGAATATTAGCACTGACAGAGACCAAAGGACAATTGAGAGCTGAAATAGTGTGCTGTCTGACAGACAGCAATTAGCTGAAAATGGAACTTCTCTGCTTCGCTTCTCTTCATTTATTCTCACAATACAGATCATACATTTTTCATGAGAAGCAAATGTGTATGCAGATAAGCGTCTGCAGAGAGCATTTGGGATGCAAGAACTCATTTTGAACTCAGCTATGAGAGTACCCTTTTGAAGCTACTGACTATAATACAATATTGTAATGGCTTAGAAATAATGTAATAGAATCAATACTGCATTCTGCTTCTCTGAAGATACACCATCCTCTTGACTCAAATGAAAACACAGATCAAGAACAGTGAAAGACATTTCTCTTTTATTCTCATCCCTAGACTGATACTTTTACAATTAAAACAAACTTCACATCTTACCATATTTTATTTGTGTTATATTTGTGTTTCATATTTCTGCAACAGAACAATGAAGAGGAGTAAAATCTGCCAGTGGCTTTGAAAGTCATGGTTGAGCTCCAGAGCTTTATTCACTTCTATCCCTCATGTCATCTCCTGCTCATTTCTAGAAAACGTACCACCACGTTCGCACAGAAATGAGTGTAATTTGCAGTGTAATACAGAGTATTTATATCACTTGGATTCACTTAAGAGCTGCAAACACAGAAGATAAAAACTGCCAACTTCCATACACAGATCACAGGAAAATCTACTCTGAACCAAAATAATTTAATAAATCTACTTAAAGTTTAAAACAATGTTCATAACCACTGCATTGTATCTTGACAGCTGTTTCTAAAAGAGAAGGCATAAAGCTTGTATCTAAAATGCTCCCACAATTTTGAGAAAAATTGAGAGTTCCTGCCAGGTATCCCACTGTACAGACAGGAATTAAAGTGGTCATTTTTCCAGTTTTGAGTGCACAAAGTCCGCTCCTGAGAAGAGCAGATTTATTGCTATATTGACTGGGGAGAGAGGAGGAATGCAGGGAAAGGTAAACTTTATTCTCTTGACGCTCGTATCGGTCAGAGTGATCTTCAGCATAATTTGGGGAAGCCTAATACGATGTTTGAATCTTCCCTTATGCTTGATCACCAACAGTTTTGCAAGTATTTCCTTCCAAAAGGACTTTTGTAGTGGAGAGCAAAATGGACCTAAAAATCAGTCCACAGAGAACTTAACTGATTTCAGTGGAACTTCATCTCAGCATTATTTCACTGTAGAACCACTGTATCAGTAATAGGCCTGATATAAAACTGGTTGCATTGTCTTCCCCAAGCCTCCCAGATTTTTCCTCTTACTATGCCTTTTCACATTATAAAGATGCTGTAAATGCAGGGCAGCATGTGAACCACTTTCCCAGGCTGTTTTAGTCAGAGGGCTTGCTACTGCTAATGCATCTCCACAAAGATTTAATAAAATCAGTGACAAGAAATGGAAACACATAATGTCATTAATAGAGACTAACAAGCCTGTTGTTCTTAACTAATCATATTTTAGGATTGTTTGTGCAAGGATACGTACTCAGAGGGCCAAATAAGACAAGCCATTAAAAGAAACCAGGATTATTATTTGTTAGAGCAGGTTGAAATCTCTTTAATTTTCAAAATGACTTTTAGAGCATAGGAGAAGCACAATGAAACAGAACAAAAGCAGTTTACAGGAACTGTGTAATATGTGAATGAGTGTGGTAACTTTCCAAGAGTTTGAGAAGTTAGTCCTAGCAAACTCACTGTTCAGTGGGTATCACACTTATTATTGCTCTTGGACAAAATGTTGCCTTCACTTTGTTCATAGAAGGAGCTATTGGGCATTGCATTGGTGTTTATCTGCTCCTGCTCATTATTTTCTCTACTGGAGGCTTCTGTAGGAAATACAATCTTCAGTATTCCAAGAAAATTCATCCATTTTTTCTCTAAATGATATGCATTCACTTAGTGCAAACTAAGAAAAGGAAAGGAACAGGATTTTATGTTCTAGTTTTGCTTCTTTATAATTGCAGATGCTCAAAATCTGCTGTATGAATTAATAGCAGAGAGACTTTTTTTTTTCCTGTTGCCAAATAGTGAGGACTACGTTGCTTCTTCTAATAAACTACGTTGCTTCTTCTAATAAACTTCATAAAAGATGTGGGTCCATTGGAACAACCCCAGCCTGCAAGGTCCCTAGAGACTACAACAGAGAAGTTACTTTGGAAGTAACTTCCAGGATGCAAAATAGCTCCAGCCATGTCCAGATCATAGGTGTTGTGAATCCCCTGGAGGACATCCTGACATGCCAGAAATGTGCCAGGTGACCAGTGGTCCGGAGAGACCTTTCTGTGCCTTGCTGTAACATGATGGTAGCAAAAAACTGCCCTAGAAGAAGGGTCACCATGTGGGTGATCTTTCCCACAAGGTCACAATTTTTGATCTGGAAATTTGAGCTAGATAAAATGGGAACATTAACCTTTTGTTTGGGATTCCTGGACATCCTGTAGCTTCACTGGAGCAGAGTGTCTGACTAAGCTGATAGATATCAAGAAGTCCCAGAACAAAGTCCTTAGTGTGTGCCCACTAGGTTCAGTGCATTTTGGATATGTCAGCTGTGTACATTTAAATAATTTGTGCTGCACATGCATGGTTAGTCAAATACATCTACATGACCGGAACTCACTGCATACATGTCACAAAGCATATACTCTGCATATCTGCCACAAGGCATATACTCATGTATTTCTGTCAGATAGGTTCTGGACAGAAATAGGAGAGTCCTACATTTAAGTTTCTAATTCATGCATCTTCATCTTCAGCATTATATATAGGTATGCATGTATGTATATGTATGCTTATATGCATATGTATGCATATATGTATATATATACATACACATATGTGCACACATATACATAGATGTAGGCCATCTATTCATACATACAGGCCTTTTTGATACCAATTCTTAAATTTTGCTAGCACTTGAGATGCTTTGCACATGACCATCATTCTTTAGCAAGTGCCAATGCCCCCAGGCACTTCAATCCTCTAAAAATCTCAATGATTTCACCCAGGAAAAGCAAGGCAGACTCCTGAAGCAGGATTGTAATAAAGCTAAAGGTAACATGGGAAAAGTACTATTGGCCAAATCTTAACCCTTACTTCCAAGAAATTCTTTGGACCATCTATGAGTCAAGAATTTATTCAGATCCAATTATTTCTTTTTTCTTTATTATTTTACTTTATTCTTCTTGTCTTTTGTGCTCAAAACACCTCTTCTGCAGTCTCCATGCTCTGTGACACCTTTTATGCCTGAGCCTCAGTAATTCTTTTCCAGGCACATCTTAATACATGCTTCCTGTCTGTGCACTTTCATGCAAGCTAGCTGGGAATAATTGGATACAAAATAGTATCAGTTCTATAGAATAGTCTGTGCAAAGAATAAGTGAGCAGAAAGACTGGATAGTTGCTGTAATATTTGAATTACAGAAAATACTGACCTAATGCATGAGTAGAGAAATAGACAGAACAACAACAACAACAACAAAGACTGTGGTCCACTTGGAAATTGTCATATTTTTTTTCACTGTTTTGAGATATAAGTTCTTCCACAATTCTGAGACGTTCTTTCATCCAGGACTGACCGAACAGATGATTAGCTCCTTCTAGCTCAAAGGATACATATTTGACACCCATTCAGAGTAAAGAAAACTATAATCAACTAGGACTTTCCAAAATTAACCAGACAGCATAAAAGGTAGTTTGTAAGTGGCACTGAGACTGACACAGTCAGATCTCCAAATGCTCATTTTGACATTGCAATTTGCACTTTTTTTTTAATTATGTTATTTAGTGACTTAAAAAAAAAAAAACTGTTTGTTAAAGACTTTACAATGGCTTGCTTCCTCTTAGTGAAGTTTTTACATTGTCAGAACAGTTTAAAATAATCTGCACATGTATCATAGTCAGGACATTTACAAATTAAGAATGAAATTCTGTCCTTGCCCCCTTTTCACCATGTTTTCTTTCAAAATTTCTAAAGAAAATATGAGAGATGATTCAATGACTAAGGTTTAATAATGCATTAAATCCCCTTCTAGCTATAAAATATATATATTTTATATATATATGTGAAATATATATATTATGCATCTTGTATCAGGCATGATGTTTTGTTTTCTGACTGAGTTTTTTCTCCTTTCAGTTTTCACACATTCTTGCTAAATAGAATTAGGCCATGAGCGTTTATTGCATTGAATATAATTCATATAATATATATTTAAAGTACTGTAGACTTAAACAGAAACTTTCTTTAAAGCTCAAGATCCAAAGAAAACAGAAGAAATGAGAGGATGCAGAATGTTCTCTCAACATTAACTGTGATGAACATCAAGATGAAGAATGATTGCAGTGGCTCAGTTAGGGAACACAAGCTAGGTTTATTCTAGGGGATTCATGTTTTTTTTTTTTTTTTTTTTTTTTCTTTTTTTTTTCAAATGGCTCCTTAATCTGATTCATGTAGCTACTTGCTTATTTTTAGTAGAAGAGGGTAGTGCTCTTAATGACACTTGAAGGTAGAGCTTATATTATTAATATGTCAATCACATTTTTTCCCCCAGTGTGTAACACCCTCCGGTGGATTGGAAACCATTAGTAAAAGCCTAATTGCCAGAGTTCAGGACTCTGGTTCAGTCTTCCACCCCTGGGATTATAGAGGTTAAAGGCATGACAGAACCACATATTGTTCCCATGGTAACTTTTTTGGCATTGATGCTTCCAGGCAAATGACAATACTGGTGAATGTTTAAAGAGCAGGATTTGAAATGTCTGTTTGAAATACTTCTTAAATCCTGGTGTTGCTTAAAGGAGAAAGAGAATGATAATAAAATACTAATATTAATAATAATAATGTTCTGACTCATTCTCTTTAATTCAATTTTTAATTGACTCGACATTGGTGTAACTGCATGTCAGGATTCATTTTGGACTGGCCACTGTAATTGCATCTGATTTGGTAAAGCTGGAGGGGTTCTTTTTCAGGGGTAGTTTTGTTTTGCTTTTGTTATTTATTTTATAATCACTGAGCTGATGTTTTATATCTGGGGACTGAAGTTTGCCATAGGTTACTTTGCCACCCTTCATCAGCCTGACATAGAGGAAGAGGGGTGTTATTTTGCCCATAGATACATGTTCCAAAACATGATGCTAGACATCCTCACTTGTGTGAGGACTCCATTCCAGTCCTGCCGGCTGTAATTTATACAGCAGAGGTCTCCCCAGGAAAGCTGGGATCTGTGTCCGGGCAGCAAGGCTGGAGGAGGGAGCAGAACTTTCTCCAACCCTGAAGTAGCATCTACAGGTGACAAGGGGAAAGTCTCTTTAAAGAATATCTTCAGCCAAACCCCAGCAGCAGGTCTTTGAGGGCGACACAGGGAGAAGGGTTTCTTCCCTAGTTTCTTAGAAATCCTCCACAGCTGGACACGAGCCCTATGACCTTAGAGGTCAGAAAGAAAAACTTACTCCATCCTGCTGCTCTTGGGCAGTCCTGCCTGAGGTGAGCACCCAGCGCAGAGCCCTTCCTGCAGCTCTTCATGCTGGTCGCAGGTACAAGGGAAGTACATCAGCAGCTTTTTTCTTGGTCTGTTCTTTACAAAAGTAATCCACTTGATCTTTTGCGCTACTTACTGAGCCTCATTAGAGAAACTTCAGTGGCACTCCTTGACTACAACTAATTACTTTTCCATTTATAAGGTACTCTATTTCAAGAGTATAACAGACCACTTTTCCCCACTAATCATAAAATCAGTCATAGAATGCTTTGGGTTGGAAGGGACCTTAAAGATCATCTGATTCCAAACCCCTCCATAATGCTAAATAATGCTAAATGCTGTTCATTAAAAAATAAAAATGAAATAATAATAAAAAAACTTAAAAATGGTTTTCCCTCTTTTAATAATACCCCCAAAAATACAGAAAGATGGGCACATTAAAATTAGCAATACTTCAGAAATGAAAATGTTCATTAAAAAAAGCACAGAATGAGGAAAAATAAGGTAAATTGCAGGGAACAGGGAGTTGCACAACTCCGTGATCCTGCAGCAAAAGTTTCTTCACTCATGGACTTTGAGATGATGCCAAAATCCTCACAACTGAGCAAAAGGTGATAGACAAAGTCTGACATATAAACAACACCGGTCCTCTCTGAAAATGTATAGCAGCAGTGAAAATAATGATAGAGATAAAGGAAAATACACAGTATTTTATTGAACATACCTTTTTCTTTCTCCCAGCACTGCTCTCCATTGGTGGCAGAGAAATTATCACGACCAGCTGAAATGCTATTTGTGAAAGAGGCTAGCTGGCACAGTGGGCAGATACAAGTGTGTGTTGTCAAACGCTGGGGCTGCTTGTAACACTGCTTAAGAGCTAATAGTGTGTTAAAATAGTGTTCTCAGGAGTGCTCTCAGTTATCCTAAACAGGACAATTCATGGCGCTGTTCTCCCCTTCTGAGTCCGAGAGCTTTCCTCAGTAAATGCGGAAAAGAGAAAAGGGTTATTCTTACAGATAAACAGCATGCTGACCTTTCTGGGAAATAGTGCTATTACTAGACTGGTTTTGCTTAACATTGAACCAAAACCTGTGCTACCTAAGGAGCAGAAACTATTAATTATTGCTTAACTTTCTGAAATTGTTTCATAAATGAAAAGTGAGTGCTGAAGTGCTCAAGGGCTGCAGTGCTGCGAGATGCAACACGGGCAGGTACAGCGGTGCCTCACTGTTGGAACATACTAGCAAGTTTCCAAATATACTGACATCTTCACCAAGCATATATACAGATTTGTCTGTCTAAAATCATTACATTAATCCAGCCTATGGGCAGAGGTCACAAATAATAATGAATCAAATGGCCACCCTAATTAGTAATATTTTTATGCAGTAAACAAATTTGTACAAAACATTATTTTTTCTAGCACCAGAGCCATTTTTTTTTTGGCCTTATAATAATGGTGAAGTCACCTCTCTGATGTGTCTAACCTGAAGAGGACTAACAACATCATTTATGGCAGGTACATGAGATGTCAAGGATTTTGTTTTCCAGCTCACAACCCACAATCTCACATGGCATGGATATCTGCATTGCTCTGTTGTAAGGCACAGTTTTCACCCCTGACTAGGAACAAATCCACCTGAGATCTGGATGCTATGTTACCATCTGTTAGAAATGGATGATGAGGAAGAGAAACAGTAACTCAATAACTGTGACTGCAGAAATGCAAAGTTTTCCCCGCTTTGAATTAGAATCATAAGAAATCCAAGAAGAGTCAAAACAAATATTATCATCTGTCCTGAACATTTTCAGGAAATCCTTAATGCACACTGATATAGGCTATTTGTTGGAATCACAGTTATTTAAAACTCCTGTCTTTGTAGCAACTGTACTTTAGGAATTGTACAGGATTTCCAGTATTGTACAAAGAGTTAATTTTACATTCTGTTTTGACACTAATGTTCTGCTTACAGTTTGCCTAAGCAAGAGCAGTAAGAAAAATTAATACAATCTGAATAAGGTAGTGAAGTTAAAGTGTTTGGAAACCTTTGAATAGAAATTCTCCTTTTATAACAAAACAAAACAAAACACACACTAAACAAACACACAAAACAAACATACACAAAACAAACAAACAAAAAACAACAACAAAAACACAAAGCAAAACTTTACCACATTGTTACTTAATACTTCTGTTAAAATAATCTTCACTACAACCGTTTTCTGGGTACAAATCAAAACTAAGTTTCTCTTTCTGAAGGTCTGCGGGACTTTGTAATCACTTTTCAAATTCTTGTACAAAGTTCTGTGTTAGAGCTTGGGCAGGAAGCAATCAAGGAGAGCTTAAGTGATGAGAGATTGGCCTCACTCCAGCTGAGTGGACAATTGCATCAGCAGAGCAATCTTTCCTAATTGAAGAAAAAGATGAGAGGTTGGTCAAGCAGCAAGAAAGGAGACATCACAAACACAAAACGTTAATCCCAAAAGCACTGGTCTATCTCTGACTCCATAGAAAGTGGGAAAAGGGGAAAGGCGTACAAGGGGAGCATTCATGGCACCTTGAAAATTATGACAGAAAGGGAGCAAAAGTAAAAAAGGGGGCTCCTTGTTCCTGCCTATGCCATGAAGCCCTCCACCCACCCTCGCACACACAGAAAGTGGGCAGCTGCTGGTATAATTTTGAATGAAAGCAACATGAAAGAGGGGATAGCCAGGACAGGTTGCAGGATACCAGGGACAGGACTTTTAACAGAAGACTGGCCTCTGGCCTTTGGATTATAAAGCAATTTCCAGATTTTCTGTATACATCAGAGAAACACTTTCAGGAGTTTTCTTCTGTACCCTAGCACAGGAAAAGAAACTTTGGGATGCAGATTCTTTGTCTTAATCCATCTCCTCCAGGAAAGCAAGTAAGCTGAAGACAAGCTGGCTGGAGAGCCAGTAGAGTCAGGCTGGGTGTCTCAGGGTGCACTGGTCGTGTGAGTGGCACAGGCCCCAGTGCTCCTCCTGTTCAACAGGACACTGCTGTGCACCCTATCCTGGCATGGAAACTCATTTTTGCTGAGCTCTGTTTTGCCCCAGGTGAGCACTTTCCACACCCCGGGACACCAGTGCTACAGTGCAGCCTGCAAGAGAAGTACACATCATCTGGGAAATACACCGAAAAGAAGTGAGAACTTGGACTGAAATTACTCATTACAGCTGTTGAAAGAGAGCCAGTTCATGGTAGCAAAAAGGCCAACTTTCACTGAATAATGCAGTGACAATCACGCTTAAACTACTATGGGGATTACAGGAACAGATCCTATTTCTTGTGTTTGAGATGGAAGACCTCGGTCCTGACCAGGTGCTGAGATCTACCACCTGACCCTGTCCTGCATCCTGGCTAAGGGGAGAATCCAGCTCAAAAACAATACGTGGCCAGGGGGCTTGAGGGCTGGAGTACAGTCCGTCTGATGGCTCATTATTGCAGATGATATGTTCTAACTCTTTTCTTTCTTTCAAGATGAATTTCTTGCTCCTTGGGCTCTCAAGGCTCTCCACAATTTGGTGTGAGCCAGGAAGAATCAACAAATGAATGCCTTACCCAGACCAAAAATCCTTATTTCTGCATTAGCCTTTGCCAGATAGCAAATTACAAAACAAAAGTCTCAAAGGAGGCTTTTGCTGCCTATTAGCAAACCCCTAAGTAGCATGTCTGAATCAGAGGACAGTGTCCTGCCATGTTAGCATCTATGCAAAAGAATTGCTCCCACTCACTTCAGCGAGGACAGTTTTCTGCATGAGATTTTCTTTGGGCTGCAGCACTAATTTTGTTATGTTTATTGGAGAGCATATTATCGTCCCTACAGAGGCAGCAGGGCTATTCTTAGCTTTCTGTGTTGATAAACTTGTAATTCTAAAAGAACAAGAACGTTAATCTGATGGCGTCAGTAAATCTGATGGCGTTAGTAGGACCTAGTTTCCAAATTAAGCTTCTTCGTAGCGTAGACTGCTTGAAATAACTGCTGCACTTTTTATCTTTACTGTTCACCCCTCTTGCCATGTATGCATTTACATTCACTTCACCTTTGCTTAAGGCAAAACAGCTCCTTGCAAACACTTTGCAGACTTCCAGATTGTTAACATCTCATGTGATTCTCTGAATACCTTTGAAGCATGCACACACAACCATTAGAAAGCAAAAGAAACAAGCTTGAGCATACCTTCTACAAAACACTGTCATCCCCCTTTACACTTGACCTAAGCCACAATAACTTTCAGTCTCTCCTAATCACTGAAAGTTTTTTTTAAAAGATGTTCTGTATGGAGAGGGCTTGGTCTGGGCCACACTCACCTCTGCAGCTGTCTGTTCTAGAAGATATGTCTGACTATAGGAAATGTCATGCAGTAGTGCAGTCCCATTTGTAAGCCTGTTCATATGAATGACTTAGATGAATAAATGCTCCTTAGATATTAATGATGCTTCTGTTCCACTGACATTAATCTTCCACATTCCTCTTCAGCCATTTCAGTGAGAAAGCACCTGCTTAACAGTTAATCAATATCTTCTAAAATAACATTCTTCATTTTAAGTAGTAATCCTGACATCCCAGCAGAAGGCTAAGGAAATTGTCCTGAATTCAAGCGGTACATTACAAACCAAAAGGAGAACCAACCTAGGAGCATCATGTTTCCAGGTAAAGTGCTCTCATTTACAGCAAATACTAAGGAAGGAGAAATACTGGAAAGCTTCTCGTTTATAATAGTGGTAAGCAAGCCTTTTATTTTCTTTCTCTAAATTAAAAAAATATATATATTTTGGTGCAGGAAAAGTTTCAGAATTTCGGCTTTTACTGACAATGTTTTAACTCCATCAGAGAGCAGGGGCTGTTGCTTTGCTGACATGGATTTACAATGATACTCTACTTCCCCTCTGTGGCAAAGTTTGATATCTCACTAGGCATGCAGCAATAAAGCAAGGAATGAGGTTTGCATTTCTGTTTAGTAAACAATTTTAATGAGAAAAAAAAAAAGAAGAAATTAAGAACTGTTATCCTGAACATTTTCAAAGGTATTCATCACTTCATCACAGTCATTCATTTTTATTCCCATCTTCCACCTGTTTCAAAACTATTTCAGTCACCACATATTGCACTCTAAGTCAGGTTTTTGAAAATCTTCCTGTTACTGTACTTCCAGACTTCAGCCTAGCAGCTGTGTGGAAGAGGAAGAACCATGGGGAGGAGGGTTTGCACTGTGGGTAGGGGCCTTCAGCACCCCCACCAACGCATGAACAACCAGAAGACAGAAGAAAACCTGGTGAGTAAAAATACTTCAATTAAACACAACTCTAAACATATGCATTGACAACCACTGTCTGCTTATTTTATGTTGCTGCTAGAAGACTTAAAATTTAAGTAATTCAATGATGCATTTATATGACTTCTATTTCTTTCAAATGTCAAAAATGGTATTTTAATTTTTTTGCTCTTTTCTGACTCTGAATTGGACAAATATCTGCAATTCTTTTGGGGGGGCAGATTCTATGTAATGTATTAGATCAAATTTCTCTTACTAATCTGTAAGTATGTCTCCAGGCAATGGATATGACCATAGGCTCAAAATTAATTATTACTGTGTCTAACGAAACATAATATATTGGTACTTTTAATAATACAAATAAGTACATAATTAAAAATGGAGCAACATCAGTTTTAAATATACAGACTAGTGACTATCTGAAATTTTATTGCCTTCACTACAGTGATCTATAGAAAGGTTTTGTCACTCTGCAGACCTTTTCTTAATGTCTTACTCTTCTACATCTTCCATTTTTACTTTTTTTTTTTTCATCTTATCTGCATTAGACACAGTATTTACAAAAGAATATGTGATGTTTCAGCTGTTGTTGCTCACAATTTTTATATCTTGCTCAAGTCCCAGTGCAGGTACAGATCTAAGACAGATGGAAAACAACATGATGGAGTGACAGATCTTGGCAGGTGGAACAATATCCTGAAAAACCTAGAAGTGGCCAGTCAGAAACGTGTATTGCAATTGCAACAGGTGAAGGAGCTCAGCTGTTCCTTGCTAAAGAAATGCTTCTGAAATCACTAACTGGCATGAAAAGGGAGAAAAGGCATAATTTTTGACACTGCATGGTGGCAAATGGTATTGAGATAGTACGATGGACATCTTTGTACAATTTAATCAGAAATGAACAAAACTGGGACATTAGAAATACTCTTTTTTAACAATATCTGAACTGAAAGCCAGTCACCTGGGGAGTTTCCTGGCTAGTTGTACTATAAGAAAGAACCTTTTTGGACTGATGTGTATATAATGAGTTTGTTGGGAGACTACTCTGCACACCAATAGTACATAGCAGGATTTAAAACTAGCACTTAAAAATGACTGCCATAGGACAGAGGGATGAGGATTTGAACACACCAGAAGTAGTAAAATGTAGAAAATGTTCTAATAAAGAATGGGCATGCTGATTCTGCTGGAGCTGGGGAGGTGAACAGGAAAGTACTTCTGGTTGTACTGGGTAGCAAACTTGCACTGAGTCACAGGGAAAGTAGAGCCAGGAATTTGAATCACTCTAATTGCAACCCATTGCATTCATGTTTTGAATTCTCTATGAAGAGCAGAACCCAACATTTCATCAGTACCCATATGCATATCATATCTTACAGCCGAAGCTGACAGACAGGCAACCAAAGCTCCTTTCTCTGGTGCTTCGGACACCAATGCTGCCAGATCACAATCCAAAATATCAAATAGCATAACAACATCTGCAGGGAGCAGCTGGTGATTTTTCAAGACCAGCACTGTGTGAGGGTTGCAGAAGCCTCCTCACACAAGCATCTTCCATAAGTCTTTTTATAAGACTAGTCATGAAGCTATAGAGGTGATCTATGGTCATTTACTAACTGTTAGTATATTGAACTCTTCTAGCAAAAAGATGAAGCTGAAACATTTTCCAAGATTGATGTAACATAGGTGCCAGAAGGGCTATACATAGCTTCTTCACTTCAATAGAAATAGAAAAAGAATATGATCTTAAAATTGCATTTCAGGAGCCACGAGCACAAAGCAACAGCGGGTCAGAGTCATGCAGGCAGTGTGGTGGCAGGCAGGAGCAATTCAGCTGCTGCCTTCTTGCATCCTCCTTCCAAGTGATTGCCTGGCCCTGACCTGAAACGTTTCACTATTTTTTGTCAGGTGAGTTGCTGTGTTGCCTTAGAGAGTTTAAACAGTTCTGCACAGGGTCAGGGGGGTGCCTGAGGCAGCAAGGAGGCAGTGAAAGGTTGGGTCTGCAGCGGCACTGAGCCCAATCCACTGCAGAGCAGCTCCTGGTGCCCAGGTTAGGGTAAGGGATGGAGGGAAGGTGATGTGAAGAGGAGAGATCTAGAGCCATACTTTCCTCTAAGTGGCTGGGAGCTGACCTGAGGCTGTTTGGGGTGAGACTCCACAATTTCTGCCAGCACCTACTACCCTCACAGTGAATAAGTTTTTGCTAATGTCCAGCTTAAAACCCCTCCCAAGCTACAATTTGTTCCTACTGCCCTTTGTTAAACCACCTGCCACTGCCAAGAAGAGTGTGACACCAGTATCGTTGTAGCTACACTTCAAGTTCCTGTTATATTAGGTCCCTTAGCCTTCTCTTCTCCGTGCTAAATTAGCCTGACTTCCTCAGACTTCCCAGGTACATCATACACCCCAGGACCCCAACCTTCTTAGCTGTCTGCTCCTGGAGACTCTCCAGTTTCTCCACAGCTCTCTTGCAGGAAGGTGGGGGGCAACCCTGGGCATGGTGTTTGGTATGGTCTCACTGTCACCAAGGACAATAATAATTTCCCTTGATCTGCTGGCCATGCTCCGTAATACACTCAGCATGTGTTTTGCAATTTTTGCAATGAGATAGTGTTATTGGCTTATATTACGGTGTCCACGATAAACTTGCTTTTCTGTGAAAAAGATAATTAATTCACCTCAAAGAAATAAAAAAATCGGAACACCATTTTTTGACACTTCTCTTTAGCATTTATTGAGGGACCGTGTGATACATTAGCACTCTCAAAAAGAGTGATTTGCAACAGTAAAAATGTAAGTGAAGTAGAACTTCATTGCAAGGGCACAGTAATGAGCATATTAAGATCAACAGAGGTATAAATTCATGCTCAATTTTCAAGTTGCCATTATACTGCACTCTAAAATGAATTTTCTTAATCTAATTCAAAAATTTCTAAATCCAAATGCAGGCAGGGGAGGATCAACTACTCTCTGAACACACAAACCAGGTCAGTCCCAGTCTCCAGGCATATATCTGCTCTGCAAAGAGGAAGAACTGCTAATTCCCTGCAATTTAGTCCCTTCTGTGCAAAGTGGAGGACACATTGTACTCTAGTTAAATGCACTCCTGCCTCCGCTTTTACTGTCTATGGCACAGGAAGAAAGAGCTGATGCTGTTCAAGTTCACCTAACCTCAGCCTAATCCCTTCCCAGTTAATCCTCTCCCAGCACTGCTTTCTGCTTACTAGGATGCAAATGCATCATGAGAAGAAAAAAGGAAGAAGCAATTCGGAAAAGTTTTGATTTTTAGATCAGATACAAGTCATTTAATGCCTCACAATGACAGAAATTGGAAACAGATTTTTTTTTCTTCACATTTCCTTTCACTATCACATAAATTGTTCCATAGTCTTCTTTCCTTTCCTTTTTATGTGCACAGTACTTGGAGTCCTCAAGGGCTCTATGACAACATAGAAAAGCAGCATTGTCTCTGAAGTTTCAGATGGCTAACAGCTTTGATAAAAATGCTCAGAAATATACCTATCACTCACACAAAGAAGTGAAGCTCAGGAATTACTCTTGCCAAAAACACAGTCATACTTTGAGAGAAAAGCTGGAACATCATGATTTAGTTTTTCTTTAAATTCCCAGGCTGAATTTTCTTTTAAGGTACTTCTGTGGGAATCCACAGAATCCACCCTGGAAGGGTCTTCAAAGTGCTCAGGTATTTGCTGTTATCACTAAAGACTCACAAACCCTTCCACTGGAACAATCAGCTGAGTACCAGTCTAGATTTAAACCAGTTCCTGTTATAAAATTTTTTGGAGAGTCTTCAAGATATGAACAAATCCTTAGACAAAACTAATGTCACTTGCATAAACAGCAAGGGTTTCCACTGAGGAGTATGAAGAGGAAACATGATCTGAGCCCATCTGGTGTCTTGCTTACATTGAGAATGACTTGAATTTCTACCTAACAAAATATAGCTACAGCCTGTGTTTACAGCTCAAAAGTTTTTTTTTTTAGGAAAAAATGGCCGCATTGAGGCAGTGAGAAATGGGTGTAATCCATCATTCCAAGGGCTCCAGACCTGAGGTGCTCCATCCACTCCATAACTGTAATAGTGATATAGGCGAAGCTTGAGCCTCTCTGTCCATACTCTCTGGGCAGAAGATTTCCAACACCAAGACACTGAGTCTGTATATTTCAAGTAATTTATTGGCAAGGCTCTTGTTTTAAAGGATTACCACAATGAAACACTTAAAACAAGAAGCATATGATCATATTGAGCTCAGGTAGTCCTCTGCCCATTTTCATTCTGTACTTGTTGAAAGCAGAAGTGTTAACAAAAGGTACAGAATATGATACTGTAATATTGTTCAGACCCTTATCAATTAGAAGGTAAAAAAAAATCTCTATGGCTGAAAAAGGGAAGACATGGGAAGCCTGCCATTGTCAAGATAACTAATATAGTGAAATATAGGATTTTTCCAAGAAGAGAAAAACATTTCTAGAGATGCTGCAAAGACTGCACTGCTGATCCTCAAAATCTTTATTTCATATTATTTTTCCCTCACAGAGGCATCACAAACTAGGACAGTGCAGAAAAATATTTCTGTGAAAATAGAGACGAATGGGCCCTCCAACACTGGAAACATCTTTGAAACATTAATTGTTCATTATCATTCAAGCAAACTCTCTGTCTATTATATATCAATAATAAGACAGTGAAATGTTGATGCGTACAGGAGCAAACCTTGCATTTTGAAGTAATTTCTGTGTTAATGGGTGTTAATTCAAATGAAAAGAAAACCAAACCAAATAAAAATGTAAGTGGCTTGGCTAAGCCATCTTAATTTCTCTATTTTGGCTTAAAAGTTTTATGAAATGCTAGTGACAGAAATTTTCTTCTTGGCTGTCAGTATGTCATCACCATAATTTTTCATCACATTTTGATAAGGAATTTGCATTCTAAATATTTGACCTGAGTCTATATAAAGTCATTTCAATTTCATTTCCAATAACATACTCCTTTCTCCCTCTCCTCTTCCCAGTGTCCTGGATGTGTGACTCAGGATGGACTCAAGTCACAGAAATTCAAACAACATCCCCGCAAGGAATAGGAGTGATAAAATATAAGAATTATTCATGCACTTTTTCTCCCTCAACTGTAATTTTCATAAGAAGGATGAATCTCAGATGTGGAGTTTCAAAAATGAGCAGTAACTGTTCTCATTTTCCTTTTTCAAGTGATTCAGCAGATACAGCCTCAGGAAAATTGCCGTTCTCTTAACTACAGAAATCATGCCAAACTGAAGGTAGCAAAGGCATGGTCATAACAGCCTCCTCATCGGGGAGATAATTTTCCACAGAGCTTTGTTTGTCCTAATGCAGTTTTCATAGTATTATACGTGGAAATAGAAATCCAGAGAGTGTTACTCAGCAAGGACTTCTCTCTGATGATCCCAATCAATGCCTAGAACTAAAAAATTCTCTTGCACACACACACACACCAGACCAGTCATAAGACAGATGCACATCAAAGCTCTGCGTAGTCCTGATTCAGGCAGTCAGTGTTGCAAAAACTTCCTGTGACTAACATGAATCAAGAAAGACTCAGTGCTTGCTGATGTCAGTGATTCAAAGCATTGCAATTTCTACTGAGGAGGGCTGGCCAAACAAAAAGTCAAAATTTTCAAAACATTTTTTCAAACATTGCACAAGATTTCTTTTCTTTTCTTTTCTTTTTTTAATTGTTTCATCTCCTAAAATGGCTAAGCTAATAAACTTAGCTTTTATACTATTTTTAAGTATTATACTTAAATATACAGTTATCTATAAATAATAGAAGGAATTACTTGCACACACAAATGACATTTCCCACATTAGCATTATATTTGGGTGCAAATGTAAACCCATAAAAACCCCAATCTATTTCTCTCACTGTCATTTCTTTCTTTAAAATTTTTTTTTTTCCCCTGTTTGTTGTCATTAGATGGTCTTAACCTGCATCATACCTGTGGTAGGAAAGGACCTATTTATGTTAGCTTTCACCATAAAGGCAAAATCCCTTCAGCTGACAACTGAAGTTTAGGTTGTAGTACATGGATGTTCTCCAAACTTCTCTCTTTCTCCTTGCCTCAAGTTTGACTGAAAGAGAGTCTGCAGAGGCCGACAGCAGCACAAAGTTATTTTATGTCTATGTGCAGGAGCGTGCGGGGCTGACTTTTCCTCAGTTCCACAAGCAGGAAGGTGACAGTCACTAGAAGCCCACATGGTGCAAAGAAAAGGCAATGCAAAGAAAGTAATAATATTACAATTTTATGTTGTTAGTATAGTACTAGAAAATAGTTGTGGAGAAAAGCACTGCAAGCTTCTTGTGAAAGGATGGAAGAGAAAATGACTTTTTTTTTTTTTTTTCTCCATGTGAGAAATGAACAAAAGGACAACAAATGTCAATGACAGAAATAAGAAAAAATCCCAAATAATTTCAGTAGCAAGCAGCTAAGAAAATACCAGTGAGCAAACTGTTGTTGCCAGTACAGAGGCCAGAAAGAGCCTACATAAGTATGATGGAGGTGCTTGAGGAGGCCTTAGCATGCTGCTGCAAGACATAACATTTCCAGTTAAAGAAGTGTACAATAGTTCATATGTAAGGAAGGCCAAAACAGAAGCCTGCTCTTAGCTAGCTGGAAGGAAGTTCAAATGATATCGAAAAATATATGGCAATTTTTATTAGCTGGAGAACCAAGTCTTGGTATGTTAATGGTCATAAGATTGGGTGTTACAACTGCTTAAGCAATAGAATAGGCTTTTTCCTTTGTTAATACAAACCAATAAAAATGTGCATGTGGTGAGCAAACATCTCAATTTTAAGAAACAAGCCAACAAAAACTGTGTGGGGGGGTACAGACTTAGAGAGGGCCAAGTCATGTTGGTGGTGGATGGGAATAAAGACATTATTTGCACGAGACTGAAAAGTAGAAGTTGAGCTGATGGAAGTACAGAGTTGCTCCTCAACAATATCAGACAAACAACTAACTTGAAGTGGCATGTGGAGTGGTTATGTACTTAAAATCACACAAAGCTTGGAGTGGCTCTTGTCATAATTGAACTTATTATCATGATTTGCAGAAGCAAAAAGAAGTGAAGTTCACACCGTGACTTTCAAGCTCCAGTTACAAAAATCTGTGAATTCTTGGGATAAATTTTATGGAGCTTGGAAGGAGCTACTTCATAGAAAGTATATTGCTGGTAGCTTAAACTCACTGTACAAAAATTTGCACATTTAGTAAAATATTAATTCAAATAAAAATACAAGAAAAAGCATGCATTAGAAATAACAACAAGCTGTCTAAGTGACCAGTAACAATTCATTGCAGCCCTCTGGATCTGCCCCCAGAACTCTAAGGGTGTCCTCTTAATTGAAAACATATGCCACCACTGAGCAAAACCAGTGAAAGACCTTCCCTGGTTAAAAGAGGAACAACAACAACGGGTATGTAAATTCATAGTCCCCAGTGTCTTTCTGGCACTTCAGGGCATTCATGAGAAGATTGAGCCCTCTACTGGCCGCTGTGTTTCTTTCCCAAAGTTAAGTATTAGCCTATTTCTAGCAGACTTCTAATAATAAGGAGTGCAGAAACACTTTGGAAATTTTACCAGAACAATTATGCTGCAAGTGTCAGGGCTAAAAGTTATTCTGATCTATGTCGCTTTCTTGGTCCGAATCTATTAGAACGAGGTGCAACATAGATTCCACAAGCCATCGTTACACCTGCATAAAATTATTGCTGTAAGAAAAGGCAAGGACTTATAAGAACAGTAAGCAAACCTGTGAAAATTCAGTCCTGTAGGAAACATCACATACAAGAGAGATTTAACCTTCCTCCTGGTACGAAGATAATAACAACAATTAAAAAAATGAAAAGCTTTGCTGTTGCTTCAAATATCTCTAACATGTACTATGGTTTCAGAAAATTATGGAAGGCAGGTTAAAACATTTGCCTTTCCTTTATTACAGAATTTACATGTATTAGATTCCTTTATTTATTTTAGTTGCAGAAATAGTTTGCACTGGCTATTTGCTCTCTGCATATGCAAGGACACCAAACCCACCCAGCCTGGGTGGAGTTCAGATGAGAGGAGTGCAAACTTATTGTAGTCATAACTCTACAGTAAGTATGCCCCCATTTAGAAGAAAAATATGTGTTTTTAAAACACGAATGACAAACCTGTGTAGTTTCATGTCAGTACATTGAATTAACGTAGACTAGCAGAACACTTGTTGCATTTTTCATTTGGATAATGTCACATAATTTGGAAGAATTCCTGTAATTTGGAGTCATTTTACTGAAGATGTACAATGAGTACATGAGTCACCAAGCCTAGGCCTGTGGCAGAGGTGATGGGCACCTGCTCCACTGAACTCCTGTGAATTGGATTTATGCTGCTGGCGTGCAGGATGCCCCTGTGGGCTATTTAGTCTTTGTACACAGCGTTACACCTGTTACCTATCAGCACTGCTCTGAATGAGGAAACCTGCAGAAAGTCCAGCCGTGGGGCAGGTTCTGTACTTCAGGTGAAGCCAAACAAGTGCGAGCCCTGCTCAGATGCGAGGCCAGAGGCTGCCACTTGGACCAGTATCAGCAGCCAGCGGGTGCTTCTCCAGGTCCAAGCAGGAGTTGTGTCTTTGGTGGGACACCTGTGCAACACAGCAGTGCTCAGAGCCTGGCAGAAGCACTGCCGGCCACCCAGCCCCTGTGCCATGGTGGTGAGAAACCCCGGCCTGAGAGCCCCATGCAAATGGCTGACAGCACATGATATACATTTTCCTACAACTCAATCCTTTGGGCCTCCTGAAGGTTACAGCCATTTTTAACAAGCCCTTTGCAAGCTGGCTACCAACTGTTAACGTAGTTACTCAGCTTTTGTAACTTTCTTTGTTGTCCAAGTGTCACCATGTTTGTGCTTTTGCCCTTCATGTGCCTTAACTTGCAAGATGGGAAGAATACTGGTTCTTCTGGGTTGTTCTTTCCCCAGAATGCTCTCCAGAGCCCCACAGCGGACACTTTTCTCCAAATTACTGCCAGATATTCCACTGATGACTTGGTTAGATCACATACAACCAACAAGGGCTTTCAAAACACCCACATACAGCTCCTGCGCCATACTTTGTCTATGTCCACACAAGTCAATTGCACAGTCTGGGAATGATCCTGGACTTCAGAGCTCAGCGGTCTGTACATGATCCTCAGCATGTTTTCGTCCTAAGCAAACCAGCTCCATCCCTCAAAATTTCCCATGCACAGTTTGATAGTTCACATGATCCCAGGACACTTCTCAATGAGCAGTCTACATGCAGGCCCTCCGTTTTGGGGTCTAAAATCATTGAGTGGTACGTATAATCAGTATTAGCGCCAGAGCATAATTTTAGGCATGCTAAAACATAGCTTTTGTGAGTACCAACAGGACTGTGCTGGCACAGGGGCTGTCTGGCAGTTTGGGTTCTTAAAAAAGATGAAAATCAGCAAAGAGAATCAAGATCAGTGTTGCCAGGATGATCCATGACATCATTCTGCATCCATTCTTGTACATGCTGGTAGGGGTGACAACCGCCTTTTTTGAAGCTGCACTCAGCTACAGCCCAAAATGTCATACTGATGTGAGATTAGAGCATCTTTCAACTTATCCATGGTTTCATTTACAAAGAATGGTGTGAGATCAGAAAAAGGGCTACCAACAGCAGAGTTCGGTAGGAAACCAGAAAATCATGGAAACAAGAGACAAGCAAAATGAATTAAGATGGTATGGATGAGTCTTTGAGATGATGTTGGAGGGAAAACTTCAGCTCCAAGGAACACTGTGAATGTCTAAGAACTCCTTTTCCATCATACAAATCCACCAGCTTTCAGAATAAAACACGTGTATGAAGACAAAACTCACCATGAACATGGGTGAACCTGTCAATAAGGACAATCCCTCAGGCAGAAAGCCATGCACGCACATGGGATGGACATAGCACAGCTGAAAGCAGCTTGACGTATTACCAGAAAAAGAATCTGGTGCACAAATAAACGAGAAATATGCAACAGAATGACAATATATAGGAAAACACCCTCACAGTCCAATATTTTCACAGAGTTTATTTATAGAATTGTCATTTTGATTTGGCACACAAGTGGAAAATTTTAACACAATTTGGTGGGATAACAGGAAAAATGCCGCTGTTGCTTGTCCTTTGGGTGGGGTGGGGAGAAACATGAATTATAAGTAAGCAACAACCAGGGCTGAAAACAGTATTATCTGAAAGTGTGCTCTATTGGCTATAAACCATTAAAAATTTATATACATATAAAAAAAAAAAAAAAAAACAACTTTGAACCTTGAGACACTGGGATGATGTTTCTAAGTCCTCTAGTAACATAGGCTGAAATAAGCCACCAGAGGCGAGTTTAACACTACCCAGGTTGTTTGCTGTTGGCAGAAGCTGAGATCTTCAGAACTTCACTTAATTTACTGCCTGTGTGGTATCTGGCTTGCTTCTGCTCCCACTGACTTCAGTGGGAATACCGCTACTGACTTCAGGAAAATCAGGCCCTTTATAGCAAGCCAGTGTAGCCTCTCATAAGCAACAAAGCTCTGTGCCCAGAGGAACAGAAAGGCCAAATGGTTGTAACATTACACTGAAAAAACAATTGATTTTTCTCCTTTTTTAAAGACAGTAACTTCTTCCTAGACATTTATATCTTTTCTGCATGTCTCTTCGAGCTGCCCTTATTTTGCTGGCATCTATCACGTTTTTGGTAGGATCAGCACCTCAGACCTTGGTCCCAAACGTTACCAGCTTCAGGATAAAATATGCTGGATAGTTTGCTGATGTGTCCTCTCTTTCAGGGAGTTTCCACCTCTGATCCTTCATCTTTCTTGTCTAAGAAAAGAGCAAGGATCAAGAAGGCACAGACAAAGGAGCAACAGCAAAGAAGGGAAAAGCGGCTGCCCATTGACACCTGAAAACCACGAAGCATAAGGTTTCAGCAGCCCCTCTGTATGACCTGTGAAAGGCATTAGCAGCTTGTGGGTGAGAAGACTCTCGCAGCAGATGCTCGTGCTTCATCACAACAGCTGCCATACAGAAGGCTTGTTCAGAGTCGAGCAGTCTTTGAGTGCTCCGAGTTAATACCAGCTTGTCTCAGCAGCTCACATTACAACAAATTGGATACAGGGCAGTTTTATCATGGAGGTTGGCAGGTCAGAAGATAAGACTGAATATTTTGGCAATGTTGAATTTATAATTGTGGCAATGGACTTCAGTCTGTACGACAGAGCACTGAATTAAGGCTTGGTCTGACTGGCCTGAAGGGAAACTGTTCAGTCTTCCTCGGTTAGAGGCATTTTCCCCCTCATCCTGCCAGAGCCTACCATCAAACAGGCATTTACCTGTGGTCAGTTAAATCTCAACTGTATGGTTATCTAACCTCTGAAAGAGAAATGAAACTAGCAAGGCAATTTAAAGCAAGAAATGGAAATAAGTGTTCTCTGTTACAATTTCTCCAGCACAGCCATCCGCTCCTTTCCTCTCTGTTTTTCCACTTTAGAAATTAGATCCACAAAGGGGTAGGGCATAGCTAGGGGAACATAACCCAGAAGAGGCCCAGCACAAGTCAGTTCCTTCTCATTACACTGCTCTGGGGCTGCAGAATGCTTTCTTTATATGGTTAAACCAGGTTAAAACAGCATTGCACCACTGCTGTGCAACTCCAACAGATAAGAGGATGCTACAGAGATGTCAGGATACATTTGTTTATAAACAAAAAAGCTCAGATGAACTCCATTGCTGGCTCCTCTTCATATCTGATCTCCAATAACTGGCCGTTTCAAAAAAAAAAAAAAATCACACCTGAAGCCAATTAGAAAATTGGTCTATTCTTAATGACTGTACAGTAAAAGCAAATATATGAAACATCACTAGATGACTTCTCAGCACCATCTACATGGTTCATTCATCACCCAAGAAAGCTATCTCTGCTCACTAGTTTCATTATTATTTTGTGCTTTATAGTTCAGAACAAACAGTGCTTCCATAAATCTATATGTAAGACTGGCACATTGGTTAAACTCAAAACTAGGTGAGCACAATATTCAACCCCTTTATTTCTGTGTTCATTTATTTAGAAAACATTCAACGAATGCAAGTTAGGACTTTTTGTACAGTACTAGGTATCATCTATGCTACCATCCACTCTTTTTAGCGGAATGAAAAAGAGAAAATACATACCACTTTAGAATAATTTCCACTCGCAATTACCATAATATCTACTCAAAAAAAAAAAAAAAAAAAAAAAGCCACCATCTGAAAACCAATGCTAAAACAATACATTCTCTTACGTCCCTTGATTGGAGCTAGAATGATACCATGAAGTTTTTTAATTACAATTTTTAGAAAAGATACGTTCACAGGACGCACCTACACCGTGCAATTGTTTTAAGTAGCATCCCTAAAAACAGTACAGCAATTTTGTATGGAAAAGGCTGAATGTATAAGAAAAATGCCCTAGCCAGGCAGTGAGACACTGCTATGGTATGATTTCCTACCACCCTGAGCATCAGCTTATCTCACATCCACACAGGTGAAGCCAAACATATTCAAGCCAGAATGGCAAAATGTCTTACAATAGAGTGTAAACATAGTCACAGAAATAAGATGTACTGAGTGTCAATACTATACACACCACCATCGAAGTGCACTGGCACATGTGCACTAAGCAAGCACTTTTGAACACCTGCTGGTCAGTGCAAGAGCTGCATTCGTATCAGAACTCGATACTGACCAGGGGCCCAGCCATGCTCTGACTAAAGCAGCTCCTCTTGCAGCCTGACTGGGAGCTGCAGGGAGCCCTGGCTGCAGGGAGCTGCGCGAGCCCAGGCTGTGCCCCAGGTGACCAACCGGGCACCTCCATCCCATCTCTCCTTCGTTTTCACAAAAAGTGAGATTGGGCCAAAAAGGGGCCAAAAAGCAGAAAGGTGTATTGAACACTGTGATCCAACGCAACAGAGCAATTTAGGATATGAACAGGTCAGAACAAACCTATGTCCTCCTAATGAAAAACTGGGAATTTTAGCCAGTGTATGGGAGGAAGAAAAGGAAAGTTGGGGCTCTTCTTTGTACCTTCTTCAGTTTCACAAGGAAAAATAATTTAGGCAAACACTTTTGTTTACTGCTATGTACCTTCAATTAAAATGCCAGTAAGCCCCTTTAGCATATGCAATGATACCTTATTTTTCATTTCTCATGCAGAAGCTAAGTCTGATCACAGAACTGAAGTGATAGAACCGAATCCAAAATAAAAGCAGTCAGATTTTCACAAGTTTAAACATGCTTTCAAATCTGAATCAAAAACAACCACCTCCCAGAGACTTTAACTGTCTATTTAAATATCATGCAGCCAAGCTCTGTGACAAGCAAGTTATAATACTAGGCCAACTATGGCTATTTCTCATGCTTAAATTTTAATCCATGTTTTTTAACTACTAAACATAAGAGCTGCTTTTTTTTTTATTTTTTATTTTTTTTATTAGGCTTTAACCCACTTATATCAGCCTGAAGGGGAAGGGGGGGAAAAAAAAAAAAAAAAGAAGAAAAGTTGCAGTCTTCTTGCAAAATATTAGTAAAGCCTTGACAAATATCTGAATTTTTGTTATTTACTGAGGTTTGGAAACTCAAGAAGTTTTTAAAAATAGATCGGCCCCTTTTTTTAAAAAGCCACATTCACTTATTTGTCATTTCATATAGCAGGTCATTAAACTTACGAATAGGAAGTTAAGTTGCTTTGTATAAGTTGCATGTATGTCTACATGTGTAAAAGCTATTCTCAAGTAGCAGCAATAATGCCAATGTTGGAAAAAAAATCTGAAAAAGAAAAACAAAAACCCCTACCCGTACCGAAAGGCTAGTAGAACTAAGCTTCAGTCTACTTTGCCGGTAAGTTTATAAAATAAAAATATGTATCTGTGTTTATGCAACATCTGAGGAGGTCTTTTAGAAATGTGAATGTGAGCTAGAATAGCATTAAAAGAAGCATCTTGACATGCTCCACTGTTGACATAAGGAAAAAAACACTCTTTTCAATCAGAAAAACAGTATGATGAAAGAAGTTAAAAGAAATTAATAATTTGGTTTAAATAGCCTATGTTTCTACTGAATAAACTTCAGACTGAAACATCTGAAGAAAGCTAAAATCTTTAGTTAATAGAGAAGAGATGGGAAGCTTATCTGCTGATAATTAAAACAACAGGTACATTTTAACTTTCTGAAATCCCTTCAGAGGGGTACAAAGAACAAAAATACAGACGGGTATGATTCTGCAGATAGAAGTCTAAGTATTTTAAAGGGACAACAATTTGTCATTTGGTATCAAAGTGCCCACGTTCTGTTCTGTGTAAACTGGACTGACAAAGAGCATTTTTTGGTAAGGTTTTCTGGATCCTGCTGTACTTCAAGTGCCACTTGTTCTTCAAACTTGCTTAAACAGACTCATTTTAAGGGAAATGGTCTATGTATGTGTAAATTTCCACAAATCAAGTAACCACAAGCTATTTGGGATGACTCAAGAGCTTTCTGCAGAAAAAAACATCCCTTAACCTAAGAAGGCAGAAAGTTATTTCTGGGGTTCTAGAAAAAAATGCTAGTTTATATCTCATGTTGTAAATGCAAACAACCAACTAACTTACTATTTCCATCAAACTCATTTCATATGACTCTATCCAATGGGGAAAACCAAAACAAATGGGTACCAAAGAGGCTGCTTCTATAGGTACAAACGCCAAATGATGAACAAGTCCTACATTAGAGAAAAATCTAGCATGCATCTTCAACACTGTACGGAGAATTCATCAAGGACAAGAAGTAACTGTTAAAAACTATACAAGGAAACATTGCCTTCTTTTAAAAAGGTATATGGAAATAATTACACTGATTAATAAAACACTGATATTCACAACTCATCTGAATTAAACTGGTTTACATCTTCAGGAAAAAAGTCAAAATAGTACAGAACTTTTTTTTTTTTTCCTCTTAGAAAGCAGAAATAGTGCCACTCTGTCAAAGATAAACTGTTGCTGCATATAAATTTGTGTCAACCTTCTTGTGAATTCTGTTCAGGGGATACAGAACACAGGGTCATCTTTCCTGCTGAATTGTTTAGAGTTACCAAATGCCTATATAAATCAATCTTTGTTTCTACCTAATTCATTACGGAGTTGCTAAAACTACAGTAAGATGTAAAAGATTTCAAGAAATTCCTGTGAGAACTACTTAGGTTATTTTTTGAATCAATTTGGATTTCTCTTTAATTTACCTATGTTCACAAGTATATACTGTACATGCACCTTGAATATAAGAACTGCATGAAAACAGTCAAAAAAAGACATGGCAACTGAGGTGTGAGGCAGTCTCATTCCTACTTCTGATTGTTATTACTGTGTTGGTTTCTTTTGTTTGTTTTTTAAAATACCACCCACTGAAGAAACCCAATGCACAATACAGCCCCCAAACCCACACCAAACTGCTTTGCTGTGCATCTTTCCCAGCAGGTTTTCACACTTGCTTCTTCAGAGAGAGCATCTGGAGGCTTACAAAAGCATGACTTGTATTTATTTCTCCATCAGTCAAGTTTATTTGTGCGATGTTTTTTCCAGATCTGGAAGTTTTTCAATCAGTGCTTTATGGTTCATGTTGATACTGGCTATAAGTCCTCCCTCATTGCCATCTGAGCCAGTGTAACTAATTTCTTCACCAGTCAGGGTAGTCATATGGCCACCCAATGCTCTCAACACTGCATTTCCAGCACATATGTCCCACTTCTTAATATAGGTGACATGGATATACACATCAGCTTCTTCTTGGTTCTTTTCAGCCACATCAAGGAGGGCCAGCACTTTATAACCTGCAAGAATCGGTCAGAATAAGAAAGTTAAACCAAGTTTCCCAATTCCATCACATAGGATAAATCTAGGAGTAAGCGTTAATAATATACACATACAAGATACAGGAAAGTGATGTCACAAAATATATCATGCCATTCCAGTATAATGGCGGAAGCACCAGTAACCCACCTGCCATCTGACCCGTAGAGAAAATTAAAACAAATAAGAAACCCAAAGAAACAAAAACCACATACCCAAGATTCTTTTTAGACAGCCATTACCAACGTGTTACACAGTCTTGTTCTTTTAATGAGTCCCTATATAAGTCTATAAACTCAAATATAGTTTTGCTCTCATGGTCGCTTACTTATTTCTGGATCTCTATATTATGCTGCAGTCTACCATTTTTTTCTGGCTTTTTATTATAATAGAAGAAAGATACATATAACACTATTAAAACAACTTAGCTCAGGGCCATTTCCTTCAATCATACATTATGCAGTACAAAGTCATCGCTCAAAATAGCATTCTCTATTTTATGGAAATTTTCCTGTTTTTCAACTGTTCAACCAATATCCTTGTTTTGTTAAACTGTTCCTCCTTCTTCTTATACAGAGTCAAGACCAGAAGAAGATCCAATATAATCAGTTACACTTTCACTACCTCTATCACAAGAAAATTCATTTAGATTCATTGTCAAGAACCTGTGCAAGATTATCTTCTCTTGCTTTCCACATTAAAGACAAAGAAAGATACAATTCTGTAAAATTTAGATTTTGCATGGCTTTCGTGAGACTTACAAACAGTTATTGCTTCAGACTGGTGTCTCACATATTTGCATTCTGCCAGTAAAACGCAAAAGGATATTGCGTAAGGTTACAAAACATAGCTAACACCTCTCTGGACTGAATATGGGAGAGATAACAATGGATTTCAGTTTTCTGTTTTGACATAAATGCATGCAATAGTACCAATCTTTAATGGCTTTTTCTTAAAACATTGTTTAATTAACTTACTACTAGTTTTTTAAGAACCAACTGATTCTCTTCCATGATTCTTTATTTGGTCACACATCCCTTTTCCTTCCATAAAGGCATCAGTACCTTCAGTGAACGCACATCAGTGTGTTCAATGGGACCAAACTAACATTGCTGGTCCAGGATTAGATTCACATATTAACTTGTGAACAGCCTGAAGCTTGAACTAGGTTTGCATTTACATTTCCATATTCAGGAGAAACTGTGTCCCTGTTGCCAAGTGCTTGCTTTTGGGAACATGCAAAACAAAAGGTAAGAGGAGAAAGAGGGGATGCCACAGTTGTATCCTTCTGTCTAGTAACAGCTACCCCATTAGATCATTTGAAAGCAATAAAATGGATAGGATGTTTAAAGAATCAAACCTGCTCCACCAGCGGGGATTATCACAGTCTTATTTCCAAAAGTCTGCCGTGCAACCTGCTCCACTTTTCCTGCATGGGAGCGCGATACAATAATCCTTGGAGTTTTCTCATTGTAGGAGGAACGAGCTTTTACGTTTGACCCACCATCCACCATTGCCCAGGCTACAAGAGAAACACAAATTGTGCTAAGTTTTACAAAAGGCAGTCTATGTTTAGTGTAGAGATAAAAGGATACCTATCTGAGACAATGGAAGTGACGCCTCTGACTGAGTTCCCCTCCATAACAGTGAAAATTAGGGGTGACAGAAGGAACAGGCACACGTCCATGCGCGCACAGGAGCATAGGGGAAAAAGAAAGAGCTCCTCCTCACATACACACATGCAGTTTTGTGCATATGGCATTACTTCGTGCCTGACTATTCCTGTGTCATAATTCCAAAATCAGAATTCAGAGGGAAAAATCCCAAGAAGTAATATTTAGAACCTGCAATTGGAAAGCCACCAAAGTTAAGAGAATGGCTCTGTGTCAAACACAGATCCAATATTTCCTCAAACGACACTTCTGTAAAAACAAAAAGCTCCACTGCCCATCAAGGGAGATAGCAAAAATATTACCTTAAGTATTTTTGCTCAGAAGGATAATAATAAAGAAGGAAGTGAAAATATTTGATAGTGTGTTTTGGAGCACTGGATTTACAATATGCAACCTCCCACTTGTTTCACCATGAGGTTCAAAGCCAAGCTTGGTAGGTGGCATCCCCTAACCATTAATTTGACATTTATTTAGCAGACTAACCAGCAATTTCATCTCAGTAGAGGGCCAGATTGTATGGCAACAGACTGAGCTATGCGTAATAACAATAGTGACTGCCTTTTATCACTTTGTATTGGTGTGGTAATATTAGGAACAATCCTACTCACAACATATTGGTACTTCCAGCTTGGAAAATGAATACTCTTCACACAGAATGACAGAATTAATTACATTTCATCTGATGCCATGTCTGAACGTGTCACACGTTACTACTGTTAAAGGAGTTAAGTTCTCAAAATTATGGTGCTGAAAAACAGCACTGAAAAACAGCCTTTGTTTCTGTGCCAGAACTACTGCACAATTTCACAACTCTAGAGGTCAGTATTGCCTAAGGGGAAAAACAAGAAGAGAAATTCTTGTTTTCAGTGTATAGTGTAGAAGATGTGAATACTAGAACTACTTTGAAACATTCAGAAGTACACACACAGCGCCAGACTTGCAGCCATCCTCACTGCTAGATCATTAGTACTAAAGAATTAATTAGGGCAGGGTTGTGCATGCCAGATATTCAGTAAGGCTATGGTAGACAGTCTTGCCTCATACACGTGAACAGTTGCCATTAAGATCTTTCACCTATCTTTGTTATCCACGCTCAATAAACACCAGCTCCTAGCTGTAATTTTATGGACCCAAGTTCCGCTGCTGCATGAGCCAAGTACTATTCTGTTAAAGACTAACAACACACATCCGACCAGCCAGTATGCACAGGCTTCACTTTCTTTGGTTTGCTGTAAGCGCTCCTAATGAAGGGAGCTTAATTGTTAAACATACTTTCAGTTAGTTAGTTTGTTTTCAATGCACCATTTTTATATTAAACGCAGACAGCATTTTCCTTTGTGGTGTTACAGCACAGAACACATTGACAGCTCTGATTCTGAGGTCTGCAGCAGTGCTCTTTTGCACCCAGGTACTATTTACCTCATTTATATCTACAGATGTTCTCTTAAACGTCAAATTTTAATTTACACTATGACTGAAGAGGTCAGAAATACATGAAGGGATAAAGGTACCTGTATATGCTGAGAATGGCTTGTGTATCACTCCTATTACTGGTTTACCATTTACAGCCACACAAACCATCGTTGTGACATACTGCCGAAGATCCTCTGTGGGCAAAATGAGAGAGGGAGCAGGTTCACGGACAGATATTAAGAACAAAAAAAAGAAAGCACACCTGACATTACAGAAATGTTGCTCTTTGAAGACTAGCCTACTTTCTAACTTTTACAACTATGTAACTTTGTTGTATCTTCAAATAACCCTGCAGTTACCAAGAGATTTTAAAGACTTTCGAGTTTTCCAGCAATTTTTCTTGTTCTGTAGATGTACCCCGTACTCCTGCTAGAGTTAATGCTAGTAACTGTGTCTACAGTATGTATTTTCATGGACACCTGTGTCCTTAAATTCTCCCTTCCATGCCCCCTGTCCTATCCTCTATTGGTTCAAAGATGAAAAATTCAAACACTGAAGAACATTAACCTGAAAAGGTGATTGTATCAATGAAATATTCACAAAAACAAAACAAAACAGAAAAACATTGTTGTGTTTGTTCTGCAGTACTTATCAGCTAGAATTTTAGTTGTATTGCCCTAAGCTGCTTATATGACATCTTAAAACATATGAAAAAGAGGGAGATTGAATTATGTATGCTTTTTGAAAAACTGTAACAAAAATCTTTTTATCCCAAGTTGAATATATTCATTTATCCTTCCCTTTACAGAAACAAGGGATATTTAGTGTTGCCACAGTAATAACTGAAATAAAGAAATATAAAGTAACGTGTAATTCCAACAGAATCCATAAATGACAGTTACCATTTATTTCTAGCAATTACTTAGTTACAAGGAATACCAAAGTTATCAGAGTTGGCACACATAAAAGTAAATGTTACAGTCTGACAGCTATAGAGATTTCATTATACAATTTGTTCAATTATATCACACCAGCTTTGATATAGCACGCTTTAACAAGAGATGCCACTTTAAATACTTACTATTTTGTCTCCTGTATAAAAGGCAGACATCAGAATTACACACATGATTTGTCAACAAGAATCAGCTACCTGTGTATTCTTGTGTAGCATCTAATGGATCGATCCAGACAGTAACACTTTCTGCTGGAACCTCTTTGGGTTGTATTTTTTGTTTTATGTCTTCAGGAATACTGCGATCCCAAGAGACTGTCTCCTGATCAGCTGTATCAACACGTTCTTCAGAGTTTATCTATGATAAGACAACAAAAAGTAGATGCATTAACTTATCAGATGCAGCAACTGTGGTACTAGGAAAATTACAGGTGCGTTCATACATTTTCTTTCTCCTTTCATCTCAAGCTAAAACAGCATGAACTGGTCATTTTTCAGGAACTGAGAAGCTACTAACATCATGTAACAAACAATGAAAACCCAGAATTCAAAGTTTTACTGCAAACTACACCACAGCTGGACATCACTTCTCTGGTTGCAACTCTTCCTACTGAACATTCGCATTGTAGGAATTGCATTTTTTAATCAGAATTTAAATGCAGTTGCTTCAAAGACTACAAACAGAACATTCAATTCTGGACACTTGTACAGTGCGCAACTATAGCAGGGGTCTAATATCACACTTATACAGACCAGTAAATGCAGATTCAAATTCACAGATATTCTATCAATAAATATTTTGCAGACTGTGGTATGACCTGGGGGAGTAAGAATCCTAGGTTGTATTCCTGCTTCTGGAATTGAATTATGACTAGCAATTTAAGCAGCTCAACTGGATGTAACCTTTACACAACTGTCAGATGTAAGTTATTTTTATAAAAAAAATTAATAACATTTCTTATCTGTCTTTAGGGTAGGTTGGGCTAAGAACGTAAGACATCCCATAAAGAACATTTAAAAACAGCAGTCAAATGTCATATTTAACCTTATTGTCACTTGTTGCCTAGCTTAATGAATTTTATTCTTGACCAGAGAATATTTCATAGAATCGCAGAATGAAACCACTCATGGGCAGGGACATTTTTCACCAGATCAGGTTGCTCAAAGCCCTGTCCAACCAAACTTTGAACACTGCCAGGGATGGGGCATCCACAACTTAACTGGGCAACCTGTTCCAGTATCTAACCACTCTCATCATGAAAATTTTCTTCCTTATGTCCAATCCAAATCTACCCTCTTTCAGTTTAAAACCGTTAGCCCTGATCTCACCACTACATGCCCTAGTCCAGGCTGAACATGTCCTTCTTATAAGCCCCCTTTCTATATTGAAAGGCTGCTGTAAATTCTCCCCAGAGCCTTCTCTTCTCCAGGCTGAACATCCCCAGCTCTCTCAGTCTCTCTTCATAGGAGAGGTGCTCCAGCCCTCTGATCATCTTCATGGCCCTCCTCTGGACTCGTTCTAACAGGTCCATGTCCTTCTTGTGCTGGGGGCCCCAGAGCTGAACGCAGTGCCCCAGGTGGGGTCTCACGAGAGCAGAGTAGAGGGGGACAATCACCTCCCTCGACCTGCTGGCCACGCTTCTTTTGATGCGGCCCAGGATACGGTTGGCCTTCTGGGCTGCAAGCGCACTGGACTTTTAGGACATTTTGAAATGTTATGAACACAAAGTTTTTTACTCTTGCTAACTTTAAAGGTATAAATAATCTAATTCTTAAGGAATCCTGTATTGACTAGTTCTGATGTCCTGTCAAGGCAAAATGGCAGGCACATACGGGATGCAAGGTGACCACAAACCCACAACCGCCTATTTTCCTTTACTTACTAGAGTCTAGGCTATTAGCTTAGATACAGATATCTGACTGCGAGAGCAGATAAATCCCCTATGACTAAAATAATATAGATGTTATTATAGATGTTGTAGGCAAGTGACATTGAAAAGAAATGAAAACAAAGAAACAATAGGTTGTTTGAATGTAACAGACTTTGTATCAGCTGGATTTTTACATAATTCACTTTATGACAAGAAAATACATCACACCTCAACTGTAACAGATTATTAGCTAAGGGTTAAGGGCCACCTTGTCCAAGAGAATTAAAATACAAAGAAGCAAGCAGAACCGCAGCAACTCCAGCCATCCGTCATAGCTGTCTTTTCATGTAAAACCAGTATTTGAAACAGTGCATGCCAAACAGAGCCCTTGAAGTTGCCATGACATTTACAAATTAAACATCTGTCATTCTACAATCAACCTGATGATTGTGTTTTCCCCTGGGGGGAACAGTCCTGCAAAATCAAGACGAGTAGCTCCACAGACTTGGCGGCTCAACACAACCTCCAGGCAGTTCAAGTTCCACTACAGCATATGAAGCACCACCGCAAGAAGTTACATTTAAAAAAATAAAAACACATTTCCTCAACAGAATAAAGGCTATCTCCAAAAAGTTAAGAGTGTTGGAATCAATCCTAAAAAGGAAAAAAATCTCGTTAAACCTGTTGTAACATACTAAAAGGCTCAAAGTATCCGAAAAGTATTGTTTTCAAAGACCTCCTACTAGTACAAATTTTGTAATTGTGGCCATAATGTTGCAGCATTTATACCGCTAGTAAGCGGTCTCTCTCTCAACAGCCATGATTAATCTGCCAGTAAAAAAAAGTAGGAAAAAAATAGTAATGATGTGGTTGCAGAGATCCCATGATATTAGTTCCATTTGCTGGCCTCTGCTGGCCATCTGAACGAGAATCATCTAGGTCCCATCCATATTACCATTTACCCTGTAGCCTTGGGTGAATATCAGTCATAGGCCCAGTAGAAATTCACAGCCATTCCACCACACAGTTACTAGATCTATTTATTTATTGCTAGGAAACTACATTATAGCCTTTTGCCTTATCAACAACCCTTAGCGCTGAGAACTTCTCTTATTTTTAAAGGATGAGAACATACCATGAGAACATGTCTTTGTGTTAATATGATGGCATACCTTACTGCTTGATGTTCGGTTCCTACCTGTCATTCTCATTTGCTGGAAGCCTCCAGAGGCCATGACCTTAAGTTTCAATATTTTCTTAAGTGATATGGATATGTTGTTGACTATATTGCCAAGTCTTTACTCAGAAATCAGGAGTGGCTATGGTAGATAGACAACCACAACACCAAATGTTTTGGTCAAAGCTCATTCCAGCAAGATACTCTCAGTCAAACTGCTGTGTTAATGTACATAATTATAAAGCTGCAAGTTTGTACACTCGTTATCACATACATAACTTTGATATTTTTTAAGAGTCAGATTTAAATAGCAACCCATCATGCAAGAATTTAAGACAGCAAGCAGAAGACAGAAATAGAGGTATTTGGAGTCAGTCACCTAATAGCTGCAAGCAGTAAGAGCCAGTCTCAGGAAGTTCTGCATGCTGCCCATTGATACAGAGTTTAATGAAGGTTCAGTAATCTTCCCTAATTATGCTTGAAAGGAAAGCCCTCCTCACTCAGAAGAGCAGCATCAAACGTAGAGATTTAAAACAACATATGTAAATGGGTGAACAGACTACTGCTGAAAGGTCAACAAAAAAAAATATTTTTTTTAAATAAGGTAGTCTGGCTGCTTTTTGCCAGTGCAGAAGCTCTTAAAAGTGAGTCAGAAATGTGCAGGAATCCTGTAACGAGTGAGGGGTGCTGCTCACAGTAGCCAGCAGAGGTTCAACAGCAACGCCTCGATCAGATGAAAGTGTGCCTTCCAAAATACAGAGGCATTCCCAAGCCTGAGGAAGCCAACCCACTGCACAGAGAACACTCTCCCCCTGCATGCTGCAAAGGGAAACGTGGGTCTGCTTGCTCAGGAGCAAGGGAGACAACTCCAGATTGTGCTACAGAGCCGTGTGGATGAATTCAGTGCTCCGAACAAGCAGCCAGCAGTCCCGTCTACATACGGACTTCAGGGCAGCTCACAGTGGCTCACTGTCCTGCAGGAGGCTGCTCCCCACCAGCACTTCACAAGGGCTTTGTGGCCGCTGACCACCCAGCAAACCGACCTGAATGCCAGCTGCCTGCCTGGGGCGAGGTGAACAAATTCAGGCTTCCCGGTTTGAAAGAGCAGGGCACAGCTGTAGTTCTGCCTTTGAATTCACCCATTAAAGAGAAATCAAACTGAAAATATAAGCTAAAGAAATTAAATAGAAGTTTCTATTCAAATACGTCAAAGATTTTTTAAGATGCACAACTTTTTTTAAAAGTCAATACCTGAAAACACAATGCTTCTCTTAGAAAGCGTTTGGCGGTATGTGGATTTCACTTAAATTTATTACTCTTCCTCCTTCCCTGCATCCTTATCCATCAAATATGGCATAGTTATCTATTTTAGTATGAAAATAATCCAATTTCTTGAAAAAAAAGATGAGGTAGCATATACGTTTATTCCTGAAAGTGTTAATATCCCCACCTGATAATTAAGTCCTCTCAAAACCAAATCTCGATGCCTTTTTATTAGAATAGAAAACAAAACCAGAACACAAATGCTATCCCACCTGTATTATAAAAGAAAAAGAATGCTAATTAAGCTACTCTGGGTAAACAAAACAGTTCAGGTAACAACAAAAGATAATATTCGCTAGTCAGAATACAAATTCTAGGTACTACATTTCAAGAATAGAGAGATCAACTCAATGGGTAAGTCTGTTGATTTGAATGGGACCGTGAAGACAAAAAGCCTAGAGACTCACGCAAAATAGCACAGAGGAACATTAGTAAAATGCTATAAGACTTTTTAATTTGTTTTTCTATTTTGTGAGGGTACTGACTGCATAACAGACCCAGCCACTTCATTACTCATTATACAACATATGCATGACACATGCCCAAACTTCAAACTTAACTTTGCCATCTGTATTCAAGTGATAGGAGATGAAGGAACGGAGCAGAGACACAGAAGTAAACCAGCGAACAAAAATACTTGCAAGCAATAACCCCTCAACACTCATTCTGACACGTTCTTGCTGGCTGACTTAAGATGTGTCCTGTGGACACCTGGAGGTATTTTGTCGCTACTCCCACCCACTCCGGACCAACCAGTAGGAGGATAGCCACAATCAAGGTGGCTTCAAGGCTTTCAAGCACCTTGAAAGGTTCACTGACCTGCTGCGTGGCTGCAGGGGATCGATTGTACGTGATTTGCTGCTGCTATCTGACTGCGCTTCAGAGGTGCCAGCACCCAGAGGAGAGCAGTTCCACCAGCAGCTCACCCCCACTTACCAAACAAGCTGCCGTTATTGCATTGCTCCGAAGAGCGATGTGCGCTCACACGCTCTGCACGGGAGGCCAGGCCATTTTACCTTCATTTGCTCAGCTTCTGACTTTTCCCTCAAATGTACCAGAGGGGGAAGTTGCCTCATCTTCTTGCAGCATCTGTATATATGCAAATTGTGTGAACTAAGCAACTGCCAAAACCTCTGAAAGCAGGCGCCCACTCAAGTCAGGATATACAGATATACCTTCTGCAGCAGCACGATAAGAGAGCACTCTCCAGGAGCGCAAGAAGCAGACAAATCACCATATTTCCAACAGTAGAGGAAAGTATCTAAGTCTGTCTACTTATACCGGTTAAGAAACAGGGCTCCAGAATCTGCCGTAGAGGTAGCAATCCCATTCACACCAAGACTTAGTTCACCTGCAAGAGTGGGCATTCACGATCCCTCCCTTCCAACTTCAGAATTTGGGGGTGAGTAGCAATTTTCACCATAAATGAAGAAAGCTTCTGTTACCTGACACTGAAAAGAAAGCAAACTTGGAAATCAAAATATCACTTCCTTGTTCACCTTCCCAGACTGCTAGCTAGTTTTCAGCTAGGTTTGTTAGGTCATGAGTGAAATCAAAAGCTCACATATTTAAGATACCTTTAAGCTTTAAACAATTAGAATATTAGCCTTGTCAGCATAGCCAAAAATTCCAGTTTTATTCAATATACTGACGTTTTAAAATCCAGCTGCTTCCTTTCAAAAGGGTTCCTTTCCTCCTTTAATTTATTACAATATACCAGAAAGGAAAAATAGCTTTTACAGGTGAGCTTCTTCAATGCCTTTCAGAAAGGTTCTGCTTGAGTTTAAGAAGGGTACATTTTGTTACAAAAGGAGAGAGGACTTTGCTGAATGACATGGTTCTCCAAATAAATTGCTTGTTAAAAGGTAATAAAAATAATAAAATATAAATTTATATAAAAGTATATTTTAATATAAATGTGTAATGTATATAAATATGTAAAACAATAAAAGGTATAAAAGTGCCAGTCTCACGTTTGCACTCATTTGAAAGGAAGACAACGAATACTTCTATAATAATGCCATGACACAGACAAGGGAGGCAGGCATTTTTAAAGACACAGAAGTCCAGACAGGAAGAAATTTTGGACTTTCCTCACCATCAACTACACCTTCATTTATTTTAATGACAACAATAACTGGCTTCACTCAGGAATAAGATGACAGGGTGCACAAGAAATAATACGGACTAGCCTAAGCTCAGTGAGCTCTTATGAGAGCTCATTACGTGGCTGTGGTCATTAAGCTGGCAGGAAGCAGAGTGCAACTAACAGATAAAGACATATCAGATGATAAATCTGCTTCTCCTGACTTACGATGAATAAAAGTTGGTAAAACAAAACAGAAACGTAACAGCAGAAACTGTGTGGATCACAGAAGCCACGTGATTTCCACCAGTAATCTGTTGTACCAACTAAAACCTAGATACAGTAGAAGCAATAAAGCCACTCGCTCCTAAATTCACAGATTGCTTCCGTAGATGGCAGAACTCGCTGTTACAGTTCTGTACAGATGCAAGTTTAACAGAAAGGAACGCCTGGCTTGTCACAAGGGTTGTGACACCACTTTTCAATTTAAGACAGATGAGCAAGGAAAGAGCAGATGAGAAGTGCGCCGACGCGGCAGCGCTGAGAAGCTCGCGCCTGGCTGCAGCACCAGGAACTCGGGTCTCCAAATCCCGGCTGACAGACTCGACACCCCGCTACGCACAAGCCAAATGCTACTGGTAGTTACGACTGGAAAGATAATCGCAGAACCCACTGCCATAAAGTTACGGCCTTCTATTTCATTTTAGGTACAGAGTCAGCAGAAGTCAACCAGCATCAATTAAAACCCACGTTAAAAGGCGTATGCCCAAACAACACCTATTCATGAGATTTCAGATTAACATTCACACTTCTTATGAACCTGTTGGCAGTTGCTGAGATCATGAGGGTCAAAAGAATGTTAATTTTGTGAAAAGCCTTAAGTATGCCTTTTCTTCCAACGTGAAGAGACAAACTACTGTGTTTAGCACTGCGTATATTTGAGCATGAAATGTGTTTTAAAGTCAACCGTACAAACCTGCTTCATAGCAGATGCGTGCAAATATCCACTGCTGGATCTTGACGGTGCTGAGACAACACTGGGTAACACCTGAGTTAGAAAGAACTGACTCGCCCCTTACTCATGCCGGTTTCCTAGGGGTACAAGAACGATGCTCACTACCACTCAATGTACTATGTGGTCATAAAACTGCTACTCTGTCTTGTCTAACCTTGCTGTAAACAAGTCGTGCTTATAAACTGATGCAAACGCATCCATTTATAGCAGACATAGCACGTAATGTAAGCAGCGGAGTTTCTGTTCCTCTGTAGAGACAACAGCTTTACTTGCAAAACGTTTTGCCTTTGTCTTTTCCTTTTATTATTTTTTCCTCTTCTTCCCCTCAAATTTTGAATGCTTTTTTATAAATCACAACTTTAAGGATTGTAAGAATCTTCCCAGATTTATTTCAGCTTCCACAAGTGAGAAGCTGAAGTCTTCCCATCTTCTCTCAATAATCGAGCCTTAAGAGAAGATCTGCTTCAGACTGTGTGCATTTTTTGCTATGCCAAGCAGCACAATATCGCATACCCAAGACTGCTCATTGACTTCAGTTTATTTCAGTCAAATAACTAGTTATTTTTAAACATTGGAAAGCCATAACTTGGCACCAGCTTAAACATTGAGATACGCCTGTTAGGGCTCAAGGCTTCCGTGATGCGAGTAAATCAGCATTTTGCTTAAGTTTACTCTCAGAATTCTTTGAATTATTTCAGTTTTTGTTTGTCGGTTCTTTTGTGAGCAGTAGCTTCCCTAGCAAGAGGAGAAGAGGGCTTTTATTTGACTTCAGCAACGTTTTTTATGCTGGAGTGTCCCTCTGGACTTGGACATAAGGCAGCAGTTATAAAGCGTGATGCCTGTTGCAAGATGCAGTCTTATACTGCCTCATATGAAAGGTGTCTTGGGAAATCCCATATAATCCTCATATTCCTACCCACTCAAACTGCAGGTCCGCTCTGTGAAATAGTAGCAGTTTTAAGAAGATCATGCTAAAGGTACACATGATGGATTTACACATTGAGATGACCTTGTCTTCACACCTGAGAAGTGTATACTACACCATGCATATAGTAAAAAAAATGTTTTGTTTGTTTGGACAAATACTTACGAACACATCTTCAGCACCTTACAGACTAAGAGACAGCATGTCTTATCAGCATATACAGTTTGGTAGATATTTCTTACATGCCTCACGAGATAAGGTGTTATTATTCAGATCATGTAGTTAGAATACTAAACATCCCCGAGCTGACCTGTCAGATTTAGTAACTTTAAATCAGCTGTAAGATTTCTCAAACAAACTCTTCCTCGTCCTCCTCAATGCTCAAGCTCATTCAGTCTAATGGGGCAGGGCATGAAGGAGGAAAGAAGAACATATGTCTGAATTTAATCAGGTTCTACAGATCTATGCACAAACACACACGTTTCTGATTTCATGTTGTGTTTGTGAACATATCTGTGCTTTAGAAAGTGCTATCTATTTTTAAAGACTAGCAGCACAAGCCAACCACTTGGCAAATCAGAAGGAGTCCTAAGTTTTTAAGATGTTAAAAGTTAACACCCTCCGAGAGGAAGAGAGCGAAGTCAGAGCCTCACTGAGCAGTGCTCACACATGCAACCACGGACACGGAGCAGGCAATACAGTTCAGTATTGCCAAACAAATCCCCAACCTTCTCAAGTAACACAGAGAACCCTTATACCTAAATGAACGAAGCCCCTCCTTCTGCAGAAGGGTGAAAACGTGTCATTTCAAGCAGCCATACAGTCATGCCACAATGCCAAGCTCCATGAGGGCACTGAATAGCAAAACAGAAACAGGGACAATACTTTTTCATCCTTTAATGCAAGGCTTCTGAAGGTGGTTCGCCATTGACAGAAAAGCCAGCAATCTTCAAAATATAACCATTGTAATCTTTTTGCAGAGAAAGGCTAAGTACCTATCAAGTTTATTTCAAATATTGATCAATCTGGTGTTTCCTTTAGATTTCATATTCAGTGTGGTCTCTACAACACTTAAAAAAAAAAACACCTTAAGGAACTTTAAAAAAAGTCGCTGAAACCTGATTAAATCGCAACTAAACTTAACCAAAAAGTAAACTTAACTATGTTGTTTTTCAATCTGTCCAGGAAAGGCATGCAATGGACACCTTTCAAACTGAAAGTTTTCCATCAATTTCAAACGTCTATAAAAAGTTAAGGGATTTACCATCAAGAGACTGAAGAGAAGTTCCCATTTACTAAAGCAAAAGTAGAAACAAAGCAGACAAAACCCAAAAAGCTTCTAAGTCTGGTTCGGGTGCAATTTGAAACGTCAGACCCAGGTTTTGGAGGTGAATGAGAGCAGAGGGACGTACCTCTCTGAAAGAAAAGCAAATCCATTTTGCCCACGTAAGCAGTGATCCATAACGTGGCACAGCTGTTGGCTTACCTGCTTACCCAAAGAGCTAAAAAAGACTCAGAGCACTGTGGTCAATACCTTCTCTCCAGTTCCGGCTCTACAAGGTACAGTGGGAAGGATAACTGGCAGGAAGGGTAATTAAGGAAACAAGTTAACAGCATATGCTAATCTGGGTGTCATAACCACACGCAGAAGCGGCGCTATCAGATTACACTCGAGCAGGGAGAGTGTTTAGCTCCTGGTGGTGTTTTTTTCCCTCCCCCTCAGCCGGCACCCCTCGAACCGCCCCGTGCCACCCCGAGCTGGCCCAGCGCCCCACCGCTCTCCCCGCAGCAGGGCGTACGGGGACGTGGCACCGTCCCCAGTCGCGCCAACGCCTCCGGGCCGGCCGCGGCGGCCCGGCCACCCAGCGACCCACCTGCACGGCGGGGAAGGCGGCCTTGAGCAGGTGGAACATCCTGCGGTTGGAGAGGAGGTCGCCGCTCGTCAGCTTCTCCTCGGCTCCCTCCCGCGTCTTCCCCTTCGCCTTCTCGTTGAGGACGTTGCCCTCGCGGACCCGCTTCACCTCCTCCCCGCCCCTGACGGCGGCCAGGACGGACACGGCCAGCAGCTCCCGCAGGTCCACGGCGGGCGCGGAGCCGCGGGGGGCCTCGGGCCCGCCCGCCGCCGGCTCGCTCAGCATGAAGAAGGCGAAGCGGCCGGCCAGGAAGCCGGAGTAGAGGTGGTAGAGGACGCCCAGCCCCAGCAGGCAGAACACGGCCATGCCGAGCGGGGAGAGCCGGATCCCCATGGGCG
>VXAA01003585.1:583610-613084 GCA_013399115.1 Anseranas semipalmata
CCCGGGGCCGGGCCGGGCCGAGACGGGCCGGGCAGGGACCCGCGGGTGGCCGGGGGCAGGCAGCGGTGGGAGCGGGATCCTCGCCTCGAGCCGTGGTTAAGATTGCCGCTGCGAACTGAAGTTGTCATATCATCGCCCTCTCTGCTCTTCCATTTTGGCGGCATCTTCAGTACACGGTCACGTACCGCGCGTCCTGCAGCATCGCTCCCTCTCCGAAGGTGTGCGTGTGCAGGGGCTGTGAATGAAGAGGAAGAGAGAGCACTGCCTTTGAAATGGGATTCAATACAATTGGATTTTACTCTTAGCTGGGCTGGGATTTAACTTTCTATGCTACAAGCAACAGCTAGAACATCCTCATTTTCCACCTTTCCATTCACTGTAAGCTTTTTTTTTTTTCATGCAGTCACTTCTTTGGCAGAGGAGGGACTTGCAAGGCTGCACTGCTCTTTTCCTTTCATTGATTTCATGATGTAGCATTTCATATAGTAGTAATGAGTGGCAATAAACTATGCAGCAACACAGGGTGAGTGTTGGAAAAGAGTAAACGTGTGTCTGCAATGAGCAGCGAACATGAGGCTAACAAAACAGGCGTGCTTGTAATTTGTCCCCCTTTTAAAAATGCTAGGCAAAGCAGTCAACAGCTATGCTGTATGATGCTGTCAGTGACAGTTTATATGTTCAGTGAGCAGGAATTTTAAACTATGGATGGAGGAAACTCAGGAGAAGGAGAGACCCGTCACTGTTTTGAATGGAAACTTTCTGAACTGGTTTCATACTTAACAGAAAGAAAGTAAAGTAGACAGCTTTTTAACCCACTGAATTTGCAAAGACCTTACAGAGGCATAGAAAAATAAAGGATTTATTACTTGCTGCAAAGATTTCTATGCCTGTAGTAAATACAGCTTGTAAATATTGACAGTCATGTAAACCATGAAGTGGACAATGCACAGAGGGCTCTTTATTTCAGTGGTAGTGTATGTACTACCTCCACTGGCTTTCAGAATTCACCATAGCTGTTGCTGAGTACAGTCACGTAACCAATAGACAATATGCTGGCATCCTTTTTCTCCATAACAATCTTATTCTGTAATTATAGACATAATTTTTCAAAGGTCTTGATCTGGCACCTCCCATGCTACCTTCTGAAGATCCCTAGCTTGGGTTCCTCATGTTTCTCCAGGGTGCTGTTGACACCAGCTTGGCTCCAGAACACTGCAGAGATCTTTGCAAAATGCTCCTGGCAGGCAGCATAAAGGGAGTTTAAGCAAGCTTGTCTTAATGATTTCAACCTGTAAGATGGGTTTCTAGAGACCATGAGGTAGGCAGAAACTGTAGATAAACTTGAAAAAAAACCAGGTTCATTTGTAGGAAAAGGAGATTTATCCCTTTACATGAGGGATGAGGAAAAAAATTAATGGAAATGTTCCTTTTGAAAATATAAAAAGATTTATAAGAAGTAATTCTGGGCCAAATAACTTGACACATCTGAAAAAAAATAGTTTTGCCTGAATCAAACCAAGTCTTTAAACGAACACATTTGTGTTTTTGACAGGAAAATTACATCCACTGGAATGAAGTGTTCCATAACCGAGTGAAAATAAGATGCTCTAGCCTGGACAGAAGTGGAGGATGCAAGTCTGAAGATACATACGCTCGTGGGAACTGTGTCAGCTGCAGTCTTAGGAGTCAGCTTCATGTGGAGGCAGCCCTGACCTTGATGACCGAAAGAGCACTCTGATGTGCTAAAAGCAGTGTGCCCTTCTAGCCTCCCACAGACACAGTCACTGTAGAAGGGCTCGGCAGGGCTTCTTGAATGGGTTGCAGTGTGCTAGGAGTGAAATGCACTGCTTTCTGTTTAATTCATCTAGCAGAGGCTGTGTGTGACATAGAGGCAATGCGGATATAATGCAGTCTGACTCCCTGAACTTTTCAAGGGCGATGTTTGTGCTGTTCAGCACCACATCGATGAGGTGAGCGGTGGTGACTTTGGTCATGCTTGGAGTGAGGGAGGTTGACAAATGAAGGGGCCACTTGCTGGTAGAGAAAAGTCATTAAGAGAGGTGTCCTGAGCACCCTGTGGGGAGCCCCAAGGAGCACAATGAAGAGGGCTGTGTAGGTACTGGTAACCCCTGACCATTGCCAGGGCGGAACAGCATGGCCATACACAAAGCTCCAGTTTATGTGATGGCTGTGTAGGTAGCATTCGCAGAGCACAGGGAGCCTTGTGTCTCCAAATTGTAGTCTGCGGCAAGAATGCATAAGCTAGAGAGCTCCTATCCTTGTCCAGACTGGCGGCTTTTTGTCAATAGCACTCTACGTTGTAGTATATTGCCATAGCTGCTTTGCCAGCATCAGTGCTGACTCGTGGAAAAGCAAGCGATGCCCGCATCTTCCACAGCTCCAGCCATGCAAGCAGGTTAACAGGGTCTGTCGGCAGCCACAGAAGTGCTGTGTTGCTGCTTGTTTCTCTGTGACTCCTGCCTAACCCCAACGGTTTACGAAGCCACTCATGGGCAACCTCGCTGAGTGTTTGTTTTTTGTGTCTGCAGCTGCAGTGTGCCGGTGGAGTACGTGTTCAGCCATCTGAAGAAAAGATGGCTTGTCCCTCAGGGTCAGAGCTGAGTTTGATCTACAGCGCGTGAAAAAGATCCGCTGTGCCTGTGCTTCTGAGAGGCCAAAATAGAGCAGATGGCGGTCGGATGGGACCAAAGTACCTGAGGGAACCTGCTATGCAAGTGCCAGCACAGCTGCAGGCACTTCCCTTGCCTCTGAGAGCTGGAAGGTAGTCCATGAGGGAAGCCCATAGCCACTATTTAGTGTCAAGTCTTGTGTCGTGCGGGGAGAATTTCTCTTGCATAGAACATTTGATTGGTGCAGTGTTTGTATGGGGAGCTCTGACTAGTCATTGTTGGGTTTATATAATTGGCTTCTTTCTTCTTTTCCTCTCCTTTCTTTTCTCATTATATTTCCTGTTCTTGCCAAGTAATTTTGATTGTAACACCACCTCACCCAATCTTGTTTGCAGTAGCAGCCCCACTTACAGTTAGCTCTTTCTTATATCCCAGCTGTCTCTGAGGGATGAGAACCTCAGGAAGGTTGTGCAGAGATGTACTAAACTCAAGGATATTTTTTAGGGTCTTTATTTAAAGTAGCATGTAAAATAAAAGCAGAATGCTTCAAGGTTTTTGAAGCATGAAGGTAGAGAGAACAGGGCAAAGAAGATAGATGTATGTCTCTGTTTTACAGTGTATCCCAAATAGAGATGGGCTAATGCTTCTACCATGGTTTTTACTACCCACTCTTGCTCAACCAGACCGTGAAGTGAGTGCTTAGAGGTTTGCATAGGAGAGACATTTAAAGCTCCAGCCATAGGGGCTGCACATGTAGAGTAGAAGACATCAGTGAAGTAGTAAGAGAGGTACAGAAGGACTCCATGGCTGTTGCAGGGACTTGATTAGACATCCTTTGTTATCTGTGCACCCTCCCACACCAACTTTATGCTTGTTTGTAAGAAATGAAATTAGTGTACTTGCCATATGACTGCCCACAGCCACCACAGAACAACCCACCATTGTTACGAGCATGAAAACCCATTTCTCCATTTCCTATTGGCACAACTGCAGTCTCTTTCCTGCCTTCACACTGCCATGGATTACCTATCTAAAGTAATATGCATCCATGTAGGGACTGCTCCCTGCAGCCTTGCTAATGACACAATACTTTTTTACATGTTCATCTGTTCCTGGTCTTGTGGGCTCAAGCCTGCTGCATGAAGCGGGGAATGGTGCCACAATGGTGCTGAGTTTCTGTAGGCTCTGGGCATAATGGACCCTGGAGTGGGTCATCAGTTGGGCACACTGGTTCCTGGTGACGGGAGGGATCCATACTTGGTGGATATGTAGGTGAGAAAAGTGCAATGGAAACAGAACATCCCTTTGCAGACAAGCCCAATATGACAAGCTATGGCACAAATGTTGGGGTCAGAGCAGGACAATAAGTGTCTGCATGCACAGCCAGGACCACGTATCTGTTTCCTGAAGTTGTTGCAGCTTATGGCTTACCAGGACAAGTAGAGTGACTGCCTTGGCAGAAGGATTCACCCACAGAGGTTCTGCAAGGAAGTCCACTATATCAGGAAACATCCCAAGGATGTATAATACTAACCAAGCTACAGTGCAGTTTCATAGATCATAATATGTTAGGTGAGGTCAGATGTGCACCTGTAGTCCCTGAGAGAGATGGGCTGTGTGAAATCTTGCTCAATTTTATCCACCATGTTCGTCTGTGAAATAGACAGGCTATTCCTTTATCTCTGTCTGTGAGCACAGGAGCTCAGTTTTTCATAGCTGGCAACAAAATGTCAACTGGTAGGACCCGTGTCAAAGAGTTTATGATGCAGGCTGAGTGGGACGGTTGTTAAATGCATGGGACCAGCTGCAGGATGAGTCTGGAGCGTGGTGAAGACAGCATGGCTGAGCACTGCTGTAGGTGAAGCATACTGGTTGTGCAAGATCATTGTGTCAGTTAAATGCCCAAGGCATGGCTGCATCCCCAGAAGACAAGAAGAGAAAATGACTATGTTAGGAAAGGTCCCACAGAGTGAATTTCTCATCTGGTCTTGATCTTGGATCTGAACTGAGGTGCTGTGGGAACTGAAGAATTCCTAGGTTACTGTAGCCCAGCATTTCTCAAAGGTTTCCTCCCTGTAGCAGTGTGGTCCATGGCTATGGATGCTTCCTTTTCCTTAGTGGAGAAGAAATGGATCCAAATCCAAATAAGGGAAAGAGCCATAGTCTGTGCTGCATGTGGGAATTATGTCGAAGTTCCTCACCACGATAGGATCCAGCTCCTGGAGCTTGCAGCAGGTCATGCTGCCAGACCTGGAGCTGTTATGGATGTTCACGGTTCCCTGGTACATGCTGTTCAGAGCGTGTCTCCTTGCATTGCTCCAGGCCCGCTTAGCGCTGATACTGAGATGCTCAGCCAGCAGCAGTGCAGCAAAGCTCCTCACTGTGCGACTGCCAGGAGGCATTGCTCTGCCCTCCTGCCTGCTTGCTTCTGTGTGCGTCTCAGTGCCCTGAGCTGCACCCGGGGAATGCTGCCTATGGCAAGTCTGGCTCTGTGCTATGGCTTGGTTCTGGCTTGGTGGCAATGCCAAGATTATTAAATACAATACCTGTGGTTCAGGAAAGGGCCAGAGGGAAAGCAGAAGAGCCCAGTCCAAGGGAAGGCGTCCGAGGCGAAAGACGGGTGCAAAGTGACATGCAAAGTGTGACACAAAGAGAGCTGACAGTGGTAAGGCTCTAGGAAGGGAGAACGTGCTTCAAGCCTGCATTTGCAGGAGAGCAACCGCAGCCCGGTGCCGTGACCTCAGAAGCCAAGGAGCAGGAAGGGAATGAGAAGGAGCCTGCAAGGACCTGTGGGTGGTCTGGGAAGTTCTGATATAGGCAGCTACTGCTTGATCTGATACAGAGCCGCCTTGCCAAAATGTTTGGAACAACTTTTAACAGACTCGGTGTTTATAAATCAGATCAGCAGTTTGCCTCATCTGACTGCAAAGGTTTAACGTGTGGCTGCAAGACCTTATGCCGTCTTTAGGGTACAGTCAAACCTGGTTTAAGATAATGGGAAAGGGTAGAATTTTACTATCTTGTCGAGTCACAAATTTGTTAATAGGCCAGTGAGGTACAAAGCTTAACAGCTAGCCTGCAAAAATGATATTTATATCTCCAAGGAAATGAAAAAGTCTTTAAGAAGTCAAGTGTAGAAATATCTTCTGAATAAGTAAGAAATTAAGAAGTTTAGAAAGGGAAGGACTGAATTTGTGTGGAACCTTTAGAGGATTAGAAGAAAAAGCTTATCTATAAAAGCTTATGTGATACATGAAAAGAGGCTCTGTAGATACAACTTGAGCTACATGGTATGCAGAAGACTGCAACCACAGGAAATATGAGGATGGAGCTTGATTTTTGATATTTGATCTTGGTTCAAAAAGCTTAAACACTTGTAACTGTCAGGTTTGGATGCTGTACAGAGAAATCCTTTTGTTTGGATTCTAAACAGCTTGAGAACTAGGTGTGATTTCACTGGTAACTGAACTCCAAGGCTGTAGAGACCCTAAACCGCAGTGCACTGGCATTTCGTCTTAGGAAATGGGCAACACTCCAGCACGGGCAAAGTTCATTGAAGCTGTACAGAGCAGTCTGAGAGAGAGCATTATGAAAATCAGGGAATACAGACAAGTATTCCTTCTTCTGGTGACAGTAAGGAAACTGTTGTGATGATGATAAAACAGTGCGGAAGATGCTGAACTGCAGGAGTATTAAGGGAGATTGTGGCAGCTGTCAAACACAAGCTACACTTTGATCGAATAAATTACTTGGCTCAATGTGGAGTAAAATTCAGGGGTCCAAGAGAAAGAGATGATATTAAGTGACCTGGTAGTCATTTCTGGTCTTTAATGGATACTTCCAATTTATATGTAAATGCTATTCTAATTTGATAACATTTATACTCACTTTACAGACTTGAAGATTTTGCATTTAAGACCAGAAATGACTGTCAGGTCGGTGAAATATCCATTCAATTTACAAAGGGAAAAGATGACTATATAAGTGCAAGGCAATGAAATACCACATTTCACAGCTTTGTGGAGACACTCCTTTAAAACACTATTTTATTTCTGTATCACCTGAAAGGTTTAATTGCTGGTGGATTCTAGCAGACTCTCCCAGAACCGGTTGTGGTGGTAAAATCCTCTCAGCCAGGCAGAGCTTCATTTTAACACCACACTGCTTGACAGAGGCACCTCTCAGAGCTGTGAAGTTTGTTCACATATTCCCTATCCACCCAAAACAAGAGTGCATATTCTCTGCTTCCAGCACTGCAGAAAGATTCAGAAATGACATTGAACACTATCAATTGCTCAGTAGTTCAGTGGCAATCGCAGCTGAAGTGTTTTTTCCCTTCAGTTCCTGCCCACGACTGCTCATTTCTGGCCCCACACTCCTCTTCTTCTCTTAGTTGTACCAACACAGCTATTCATGGAGGTGCTTTGCAAACTAGGACAGTGAACTGACCCAGGGTTAAAGCAGTTTTATGTCCCTGTGTGGCACTGCCCATAAGATCTTTTTAACTTGGTGCAAGTCCAAAACCACCCACTCTCCCTGCAACATCCTGTCCCCAAGTGTGTGTTTGTACCACCTCCATGCAGGCTCATGTAAGTGAAGCCACGTGGGGATCTGGGCCAGGGAACTAAGCCATCTGCAAGCTAGCCTGGTAAAACAAATATTTGGCATGGCACAGAGATTAAGTGTTACATTCCTCTTTTGGATGGCAAAATGGATTTGCTGTGTCCTAAGACACTGGATATCATGCCATCGGCTTGGAGTGAGGGTCAACCACACTTTAAGGCTCCTAAGTATGGTCTCCAAAGTCCTGTGTTGTGAAACTACCTCCTGTGCTTCCTATTGCAGCTTCAAAATAGCTTCAAAAAAGAGTGCTAATACCCTTAATAAAAGTACCTGTGGTCCTCTTTGAACATCTGAGGATGGTTACCTCAAAGGGAATAAAATCTAGGTCTTTCCACAGTTAATCTATTTGAAGAAGACAATCTTGAAGTCTAGGATAGTTCAGAACTCCTGCCCTTAGCCCTCAAAACTAACATCTGGTTTCAGGATACTCATGCTTTATGCTTGATGAGAAACATTTGAGTGGCAAGTACCTCGTCACTGTGGATACCGCTCTGCAGAGAAGGGGAGAGGATTCTGCCCCAAAACCTCCCAGCACACTTTGCCTAGGAACTTTTTATGAAGGGGTAATAGATCAGAATTTAGGGGAAATTCTGCTTGGAAAGTTCAGGAGCCTGAAAAAGCTTGATTATTCCCCTAAGCTGCTTTCTAGTTTGTGGCAATAAGCAATTCTTTGGATCCTCTACTCTTTTCTTTTAAACTTGTTTAACAACACCTGCCTGAGGGAAGTTTACTCTGGTGTACTAAGGTGATGGCTTTATTTGGATGATGGATGTTGAAATAAAGTGATTATCTTTGATTGTGGAGAACACTGTTGAAAAGTTTATGATTTTATGGTAGTTGTTTCAAAATTATTCTCAGCCTATAACTTCTAATACTCAATACTTTAATACTTTTTAATACTTAATACTTATAAACTTTTATAACCAATATTCTTAAACTGGCCAGCAGTCTAGTTTTGAGGTTTAGAGGAAACTGGAATGGGAGACCATATGCAGATGTTACCGGTAATTACTCAGTTTCACTGATCTCAGTAACCATTAATCATCCAATCTGATATCAGTGATTTATTTGTGAACATTAGAGAACAATATCAGGCAGAAAGTATTAAGTAGAAGATGCTTATTTTTATATATGTTCTTAGTCAAAAGCTAGGGACAAGTGTCTATCCTGTATACATCACTTAAAATAATTTCTTAAGTAATTTACAATTCAAAGTTTCCACTGGTAGAAAATCTAATGACATTGCATGAGACTGTGGACAGGGATAATAATATAACGGTTAACATCTCATCTACTACTTCTAAAGTTTTTTTTATTATTATTATTCTGTAGACTCATCTTAACTGAGTAATAAACTTTATAGTCTTGGCTTTAATGGAAAGGTCATTAACAATATGAATGTTTAATTAGCCTGCACAAAATTGCTTCCCTTGGCCGCTGTAGACCAGTTTGTGCTCACCTTTAATTTTTGTGTGCCTGGTGCCAATAGACAACCAGCTGGCACTGAGGTTCCCTGGAAACTACATGCTGTATTTCCTTGGGCTTCTTTGAAAATCTCATAGCTGCTATCTTTATTCTGCTGCCACTGCTGCTATTCTGCCAACTGGAAAGTAGCATCAGGGTGGTTGGGAACACAATTCTGTGTGAGAGGATCCTGTTTTTAAGCAGAGATTGACTTCCCATTAGAAAAGTGGATGAATCAATATTACTTAATTTCCATTCTTGTGCTTTGTGAGAAATTAATGAAACAGGTCTTTGTTAGATTATTTTGGGGGAGGTGATATTTCTACAGGTACTAGTTGGCCAGCTATTCAAGCAAATTTCACTTTGCTGTAAGCAATGATGACTTAAACATAACTATTACATTAAACTGATCCAATGATGTATAGTTTGTGTACAGCAGTTTCTATTGTATTGATATTTTCTATGAGCAAGTCAGCCTCCATTGTACAGAAGTTTTATTCTGAGGAGCAGTGGGCAGCTTCTCACACCAAGTCTTTAAAGAGAAAGGAATCGGCATGATGACTTTGCTGACTCTAGTTTACTCTTTCTTAATATGACTGCAGAGATGGGCTGGAGGGTACATAAGTACTCAACATGCTGGCTAATGCCAGGAGAAACACAAAGGAAGGCTTGTTGGCAGCCAGAAGCTGGTGTCTGAGCACCACATAATTATCGAAGGCGAAATGCCTATGTTTCATTCTTAACTTGCTGAGAGCAATGGGTCTTATGTCTACTGGCTGGTCTCTTTGCTCATCATGAAGATTTCCTTAGCATGCGAGATATCTCTGTTTTTACTTGCTCACTTCTAGTAACACATGAACTAGAGCTTTTATAACAATTACACAGGGGTTGAGTGGTTTCTCTCTGCCTGCAGTAGAAAAGGTCTCTGTTCTGGTTCCACGTAGTTTGGAGTACTCCTCCATGTGAGATGGCCACCACATCTTCCTTTATAGTAACAAGGATTTCCAGTGCAAATGGCCCGTGGGACTTGGAGCAGTTACAAACTGGAGGAGCTGCTGTAGGTCTAGCTGTCCAGCAGCTCAGTATCCAGCGCTGCGCCTGGGTTTGGATTTATCTGTCTTTTCATGGACATCTAAGGGGGCTTTACATGGTAGCATGTGACTGTCATAAAATGGATGTCTTTGACTCTATTTGCAGTGCCATATCAGAACTATTTGTCCATGCTCCCTGCACAAGGCTCTATTATGCAGCTTTTCTCTGGAGATCTGTCATTGTCCATTGGTTTTGATGTGAATTGAAGATGATCAGCATGACAGAGATCCAGTTAATGGTTAAAGAAGAGGCTCCAGTTAGAGTTTCCATTCTGCTCTTCTGTAAATTCCATGATGGTTTTCATACTCATTATAAGGTTTTGCAAGGGTATATTTACAAATGAAGAAGTGAGATTAAATGATCACTGGCTTAATCACATTCTAAATCTCTTCTTGAAACCCATGGTAATTAGTTGCTTTTGGCATTACCCTTCAGCCACACCTGTATCTTTTTTCTTATCTTCTAAATCCTTAATCAAGTCCTCACTGGTTTACCTTTTTATTAATAATAATATTAATAATGCTACTTTTGGTCCTGACTGTGTGAAATATTTATGTTTATCTCTGACTATTTTCCTAGTATGATACTCATTAAAATACTTAATTTCCAATACATGTTTTTAAAATTGTAAATTCTTATGACTTCAATTAGGAAAATGGGGAGATTACAGGTGAGATTTAACGACTACCCAGGAAGACATAACTGAAGGAGTAATTGTTGCTTTGTCCTTTTAATACTTTTTTTAGCTGTAAGACCAGGCAGCAGTAGGAAGAAAGGAGGATGTTAGGTGAAGAGTGTAAAATAGCAGCACCAGCTGTTCTCAAATATTTATTTGTGGGAAACTTTTTATCTCTGAAGATATCACTGGAAATTCTGAAAAACATTTTGCTGAAACAAAGTAACAGACTAAGTAACAGACACTCTGTTAAAAATGCCATCCTTTTGCTTGTACTAATATTGTTATTGTTACATATGGGTAATTGTGGGCATCAGATAGGAAATGGTGTCCTTTTGTGTTTTACTGGTATTATTATTTCTAAATGAATGCTGTGTGCTACTGTGGTATCTTCACATCAATGAAATGTCTGTAAACAGGGGGTTTGTGTTTGCCTATCTTTTGTCTCAAAAATGCTTTTGCCTCAAAAAGGGTCAAACTTTTGGCTGCCTGCCTTTGATGTTTCTTGAATGTGAGCAAGTTGTTCCATAAAGATTTTTCTGGAAATAAGGGACTGAGGATATAAGCAGCAGAAACTCAGGTTCTTATTCCCCACAGCAGCAAAAAATATGCTGTCAGACATGAGGCAATGTTCTCAGGCCCATGAAAAAGCATATTTATGTATTCAAATAAAATATTCCGTTAAACAGAGTAGCGCTACATGCAGGGATTGCATCAGTCATTGACATTTTTTGAAAGTAGTTTTAGATATCCTTTGAAAATTTTTTCCAAAACAACTATATTTCGTTTGAATATTGCAGTCTGGCATTTTGTCTTTCTGTGTGGTTATGATTCTAGAATAGGAATATGGGTTTTTAGTATAAATATTCTTGTGAGCAATAAGAGTAAGAATATTTCTTAGACAGACTAAACTTTGAAGGTTCAAACAATTTTTCCTTGGCAGGCAAAGGAAATACTGTTGACTGTTACATGTTTTTTAACATTAAAGAGCTTCAAAAGTATTAAAAAAAAAAGGATGATTTTTTTTCCTCATAAAAATGATTCTTTTTTTCTTTTTCCTTATCTTAAAAATCTCATTTAGATTAAGAAATGCTAATTATTTGTAAACAGAAAAAATTGCTGTTGTCTCAGTTATTTTTCTGCAATCGCAATTGACTTCTGCTCATAAGAAACAACTGTCTCCAAATAAAATTTGGCTAATTTCCTGCCAATGACAATGCTTCTCTGAAATAAACTGAAAAACTTCCAAGGCACTTACAGAGCCAAGGCCTCAAGCACATTGAATCCAACACAATAAAAATTTCCCCCTGGAATCCCACTTTTTTGTCTCCTTTTTTGTTGTAAGTAAATGTTTCCTGAAGAACAAGTCAGTTCTCTGAACGTTAAATCTATATGCAGCCACTCCTGATAAAACACTTTGCATCTCATGCTAATCCTTTCTTCAGTGTGTGGTCTCATGATCAAGAACACATTTAAGTCTTCAGATTTCCATGGTAATTTTAAAACATTGCCAGTGCACTGGGAAGGACTCTTGTGATTGCTCTTCAATCATGGTGTGCAAATACTGAGTTTTGCAGAAAATTAACAGCCAGGGAGCTGTGAAATGTGTATCGTAGTTTCAGAAGAAGAGAGACTGATGCTGATCAGGTTTCTGTACCAGCCTGCTGTGGTCAGTTAGCGCATGCTCTGCAAGACTATCCAGCAAGATCCTTGCATTAACATCACAGACTTGTAGCATTGTTGAAACTTGCACAAAAATGTTAGGGTGTGAATACAACTGAATACATGACTCCAGACTCAATATGGATCTGGAAAATCTGAACAACGGGAGATGGAGACAGACTGACAGTGCTGTTCAGGTATTCAGCATACATTATGTATGTATTAGCACTCAACACACTTTTTTTTTTTTTAATGCTAAACATTTAGATTAATATCTAGAAACATGCAGCTAAAATAAGTCATGTTATGCTTCCATTTTATATTACAGCAGTGCCTTCCCACGCAGTAAGAGGTACCCTTAAACAGAAGAACCATCAGTGTCAGAAGGAAATGAGACCTTATGCTTGGTTTCTAACCTTTGTTTAAGCAAAAAATATGTGGATATATAACTGAATACTGTCTTCCAAACAATTCAAATAGTATTGTGCCAAATGAGACTGCAGTCGTACTGATGTACAGGTATAATCTCCCACAGAGCTTATTTCTATTCCACTGTAGCCTGAGTAATATGTGATCTCCATGAACTTTTAATTTTTTTTGCAGGTGCATTTTAAACTATTGGCCTGTATTTCATCAATTTGCAGGTTACCTTGTTTATTGTTGGTCCCTGAGTCTATGACATTAAAAACCCTAGGTTGCAAACTTACCAGCCTGCCAAAGAGCTAAGTGTTACTGACACTGTATTTCTAGTGCACTGATTGCTTTCCCTATCACAGCAACATTATTCAAACCCTTTGTGGGCTGGTTGCTCCAGGAACCGATGCTTTGTAGTGTACAGCACTAAATAAATTGATCTTCTATACCTCAAAATGCAGTGAAATAGAGGATTAAATTGGGATGTCACTATTGTATTAATTTTCCAGGGAGGAAACAGTGAACACTGATCAGCCTGTCTGCTGTTGCTAAGATACTGGCATATGAACAAAACCTCATGGTCAAAAAAAAAATGCTAGTACATATGAAAGAATCAGCCCTAGGCACTCGATCTCTTCCCACAGCAGCTATCATCCATCAACGCAATCACCAGAGGGCTACAAGCGATTTTAACAAGCCCTTTAACATACTGATGATGGAGCTTAACAGAGGTGGATTTGTCCAGAAAGAAAACTTAAAGGAAATAGTCTAAGCTGTATCCATGTTTAAATTTGTCATACTACCCTGCCTAAGCCAAAACTGGTTTAGCCGGTGCTTCAGGGGTCTCTCTCTCTCTATGTAAGTATATGTGTGTTACACATATACTTTTGTTCATTGTGCAATGAGACTTGCTCCACAGGGCAGGCAAGAGATGCTGGATCTAGTCAGAGTCCAAAGCACTGACTGAAAACCCTTTATCTTGTACTGTTCGGAATTCTCCAGGATTCTTAATAATTTAAAGCTCAGTCCATCAACAAGCAGCACAGTTCATCAAAAAGATTCAGTAATCTGTGAGGTGAGAAATTTACTAATCTCGCTCTTTGCAGTACAAGCAAAGATAATAATGGATTTATTCAATTAAATCTGACATTGCACATAAAACATTTGGTGTGGTAAACAGTTAATATTGAAGGAATCCATTGGTGTCATCTCAAGCATCCACCATTGAGGGGGGATTAAAACAGGGAAAAGATGGGTACATTAACAACCCAGGACTGTGGTGAACGCTACAACCCTTTGCAAGCAGCAGCAGGATTAGCAAAAATAAATGAGCGACAAGCTGTAAATTAATGAGACTCCTGTAAAGACAGATGCCAAAATGACTAAAGAGGTAAACTTGGTAACAAAGAGGCTTTTGTTACCGTAGTTCAATAAATGTTCTTCTTTCCTCATGGCATTGTTAAGAGGTGTGTGTTAAGAGCTCTGTTTGATGGGAAATTGAACTGCTAGAGAAATCCAATGACAGCAATAAATATAAGTTGAATAACTGGAGGTCAGACCAGAAAACAAACTTAAAGAAAAGGGGAAAATGTTAATTATTTCATAAACTAATTGTAGTATCAGTATCATTAAAACTTTTTCAAACAAATAGTGCTGTGCAGTGAAGGCAGTGTGCTTCACTGGACAAAATGTAATGTTACATCCAAGAATGGACTGAGCTTCATGTATCGATAGAAGTACAGTACTTTTGGAAACCACGTCTCAGAGAAGGTAGAACAACAGAATAGTTTATGCATTAGAATCATTCCATGTTAGCCATCGCAGGGACACCCCAGCCATTCACATTTGAGAGCATGAACTTGTCCCTTAAGATCTAATCCTTTCCAGTTCTCCTGGCACTAAGGAGCTGTATCCTGCCAGAGGAGCTACCAGAGAACTGATTCTTGCATAGAGAAACTGCTGGTGGAAGCAGAAGCCTTCCTTTTTTTTTTTTTGCAGCCATGCCCATTAGCAGGTACAGACACTTTGCAAGCCTCAAGCATGTTATAGTCTAGCTTCTAACTGCAGGAATCTCTCTCATAACTGTGGAAATACATATTTTAAATAATGTATGCTAGCAGCTGGTCATATTTGGACAGTTTGCTTTCAAGCAAGGGTGAGATGTTTGCTTCTGGTCCCTACAAGGTGCAAAGCACCTTCTGCTGCCTGCCTGCTATGGGCTCACTCAGCTGTTGCAGACAGCTGCCCTTCACCAGTACTCTGTTTGCCCAGGTTGCATCAGTGGCTTTAGCGAGCCTGCACAACCAATTCTGTGGTTCACTTACTCAGTTCTTAGCCTGTCTTACACTAATGGCTAATTTCAGTCTTCTTGTATATGTTCTGAGTCAGAGAAATATCTCTGTATGTATATATAGATATATAAATGTATCGAAATATAACGTGACAGCAAAACCTTTCAGGGATTACAAATCCAGAATGTCGTATGGCTATTAACAAATGCACTGAAAAATCAGAGAGCTGTAAACTGCTAGTATAGACACCATGAGTTTAGAAATTACATGCTTTACTGAGCAAGTTCAAGTGCACCTGAATGTTTCTGGCTCTTTGAGAAAATTTCCTTCTGGGCTCGAGCCTTAGTTCTCGCTGTGTTCCTGGCTGTCAGGTGTGTTTCGTGGGTTTGAGATCAGCCACTGGAGCTTTGCGGTCACAACTGAGCTCTTTGCATTTCCCACGTGACCAATCATGCTTCATTTCCTGAGCCTGTAAAGGAGGACATCACTAATTTGTGAGAGTGATGTTCTGAATGCCTCTAGAATATTCACATAGTGAAGTCTGAATGGCAATATCTTAGCAGTGAGAGATGTGATAAGCTGTATCCATGAAGGAGCATTATTGTTCCTGTATAGTTATTGCTGATAATTTTAACTAGGGATGAAGTATCATTGAAACACAGGTGTCTCTCTACATATCTCTTGCTGTGGGCACCTGGCAAATTTAGCCTCACTCTAGAATGTTACTTAGGTAACATTGCCATCTGGACATCTTGGAGACACTTGGTCACTCCTGAGAAAAGAGCTATTCACTCCTGAGAAAACAAGTCTCACTCGTGGAGGCTCAGCTCAGCGTCTTTGCTGAGGCTCAGTAGGGCTGATAGGTCTCGCTGTAAATGCAGGATGCAGAACCAGGCACATCGCAAAGCACTCAGTCTTTGTTTTCTTCTTCTTCTTTTTTTTATTATTATTTAACCTTTTATGTTTTATGATTCTAATGAATTCATGTGATTGCAGATAAAACCCTTAACCCAGTCTCCCAGAAGCCTCCTTTGAACTGACTTGTCCTGATGAATTCTCTTGGGCTGGCTATTCAACACTTTACCCAATAAAGGAGAAAATGAATCACCTATTTAGACCTGCATTTTAGTAGTGCTTAACTCATGCTTTGCATGCTGTTCAGATCAGTGGAGTTGCTATGTTTTACCCATTTTCAGAATAAATAAAAGGAGGTGTGAATAACAGTTGTATTATGCACAATTTAATGATATTTAGAATTATACAGAGCCTATCTCTCTTCCAATTTTTACTTATAAAAATCTGGAATAACTTCTTTGCAGCTAATGAAATTAAAGTAGTGGAAATCAAAATGCAAGTGAAATCAGAATCTAATACATCAAGCTTAAGAAATACTGGAATAATTAATCACAATAAAATTTAATCAAGTATTACATTTCTTTCACAGATACTAAAATAGTATTTAAATTAGCATTAGCTAAAATTAAAAAATAAGCCTATTCTGGATGAGCAATTGCATTGCTTGCAAGCTGCTTCGCAGGGAGACATTATATATTCATTTGTTTGAAAGCGACTACTTCTACTTCCATCTTCCTCCTTAGATTGCATTAGTTAATATTCTCTGTAAAATTAAAATGTGTTGTTAAAGTAAGGGCTAGCAGTGTTTGCTGGGATATATTTTATTCCCTGTTATGCTGACTTAAACCTAGAGTAATGATAGCAATGAAATTACTTCAGATTTATGCCACTTTAAATCTGAACTGTCTTTGGCAGCTGTGATTTTAATGCCATCTAACTTCCTCATTCATATTAAGTGATGCTGATGTTTCTCAGGCAGAGAAGACCAACTCAGGCAAGACTGTCAGTGCTGTTGTATTATAGAAAGTCATTAGTGTTTGATATGCTTTTGAGGCGTAGCACACTTTTATTGAAATATTGTCTACTTTGGGACCCCCAAACTGCTGGCATTCTCGGCGTGTGGTTCAGCCAAGTCTCTATTTTTTGCAGTTTCAAAGCAGCTGGGAAGTGGAGCACTGGGAGGAGGGACCCCATGCCAAGAGGGAGTTGCTCAGTGCAGGGCTTTTGCCAGCACTGCCACTAAGTAGTAGCAGATGAAAGTTGCAGTGGGAGAGCCAGGGGATGAGAAAAACAAACAGCAGAAGAACATCGTGGCATCGGGGTAGACATTATTAGCAGAATGGGAAGAGCTGGACTGGAAGTTGCTGTTGGATAGAGCTCCTTGAAAGCAACGTGTCCGATTGCAGCATTGAGGACTGTTTTTCTTTGTTCCCTTTCACACATCTCCCAAATTTTCTAGCACTAATTCCAAGGACCATTGCTGCTTTGTAGGAATGGAAAACTATTTCAGAGACAAATGGCACTTGTTTGCTTTATCCTAAAGCCAAGCATTTTGTGGATAGCAAGAGACAGGACTGAGAGCTTAAGTTAAGCATGTGTATTTTATAAAGGTCAAAGATCTTGTACTCAGTTATCTGGGAAGCATGCCAAAGTATTTTGAAAAAAATGAGGTAACATGCCTGCATTCACGACCCTGCAGTCTGAATTCGAGGTACCTCATGATGCCAACTTGTATTTTGGAGAGCCATATCAAATCCACATATGTTTTTCAAATTGAGACAACTACTGTAGGATTCATCTTGCCTACCTTTGTAATTCCCATTAATTATGCTCCATCTCTAGTCAGTGAAAGCAGAGTGAAAACTCTGGATTGCATTCATCTGCTCATAAGATAAAGTGAATGATTCTCCTAAGCAACTTGTTTTTCTCTATTGGCTATACAGGCAACCCAGAGGACAAGCTTGCTCTTAGGTAGCTAACGTTAGTTGAAATGTATTATACTCACATTACACCATGTCCCTAAGAAAAACTTTGCCTACCTACTACCTTAGTATCTTTCCTTCACGTATTTATGCAAAAAGTTTTCAAACTGGGAGGAATCCTGCATCAGCCAGAACTGTGAGATAGAACCGTGCCATCTCTTCTCTGAAGGCATCAGCCCAAAGGTTCTCCACACAGATAGGATTTTAGGACACAATGTGTAAACTAGAAAAAAAAAACCCTCACATCTGCTTGGTGAAGCACACTAAATGAAAAAGATGTAAAAATGAAGTGGCCCTTCCCCAGCAGATTTTTGCAGGCTGGGTCTGTTTCCTCCAGTTTTGCTTTCTCTTTTCTGCACCTCTACTCCCCGAAGAGAGAGCAAAACAACATCTGTGTGAAGGCAATTTCAAACAAGGAACTGAACTAAACTCAGGCTAATTCATTCAACCTGCCTGGGGACATCAGAGCCCCTTTCTCCCCTCAAACCTGTAGAAGCCACTGCTGAAGCCAGAGTCCCTGGTTGTGCCCCTGACTTCAGCCTCCGCGCCTGCTGCCTTTCTCACAGCCTACCTGCCTCCCCTGCTCACTGACCCACCTGGCCTGGCACGCGGAAATTCCCATCCCAAATGAGGATAAGGGAGTAAGATTTCCTGAGAGAAACATCACACATGCCTGAGAATATTTTCCTATCAATTGCACTGACTTAAATGCTATCTAGTCATGTTGCTGACTTGTGTCTAGTGGCCCGGCAGGCTTGTTAGCTGTGGAAAAAAATCACAGTTATAACCAGCTTCAGTACAACATCTTTGTTCCTGGGTTCAGCAGATAAACCAAGGCCACAAAGATTTTCCTCACGAAGTCTGTCCAGATTGAAAACAGAACAAACAGCCAAAATGTTGTAGGAAGGTTATTTATCTGGCATTTAGGTACTTGATGTCTGATTACAGAGTGCATGTAAATCTTTCATATTCCATAGCCATTGAAATGGTATTTTGTCTTCCTTCCTTCCTTCATTCTCAGATCAATGTTTTGCTTGTTCAAAGTCAGGAACAACCTGCATAGGTAACAGTCATGCATAGGGAATTAAAGAAACTGAGATTAAGATTGCTATAAATGAATGATGCCCTCATTATACCTTGTACGCAGATTTTCTGTCCTATTGTATGTGAAACTTTTATCTCCCTGCAGAGGAGTTCATAGTGTGAAAACAGCAATCTAATGGTTAGCAATTAAAAAACTAACTGCCCATAAGTAGACAGAATTCTGAAAATCATAAACAAGTATTTGATGACTTAATTGCTAGCAGAATTCCTTTTCTGCATAAGCATATAATTCTGTCTGTATTACCTTGTGTCTGAGGTCATAAATAACCTCTCACATCATGCATTTATTAAATAACTATTAAATCATATCATTTAGTGCTATGATTTCAGGAGTAAGTTGAAACTTCCTAATATGTATCATGGAGCTGATGGAACATCAATGCTAACTACATCATAAATAACAAAGTTCTTGCAGATAGCTCCCAGGTTCCCCAGGATATCAGGATCCCATGCACACGGCTGGCTTAACTTACTTTTCTCCTCCTTTTGTGTATGGTGATTTTTTGTTTCGTTTTGTTTTGCTTTGTTTTTGTCAGCTGGACCTCTAAAATTTGGAAGGGAAGAAACGGGGTCTCATGAGGCAGTTTTGTGTCATGCAGTTCATTAAATAAGGGTAGGTTAGCTTTTAGGAAGACCCTGCATTTCCCTTGTGAGCCAGTTTCTGATCTCAATCATTGCATTATCTGTGCAACTGAATCCATGCAAACAGTCCGTGACAGAGTCCTGCTGGGTTTGACAGGGGAATACCAGGAGGCCCAGCTGCGTACATCAGGTCAAGCACAAATTGGAGTGAACAGCAAGCTCAACAAAGTTAACAGCATATCAACTTGCAAATTGGAGGTGGAGAAAAATATATTCTCTGGGAAAAAAAATTAATGGGAAAACCCCATACCCTCAACCCACGCAGTGTCTTGATGGATGCAAAAATTGTTATCAGCTTCCTCCTGAAAAAAATTATCGGCAGGTTTAGACATATGTATGTATATCAGCCTAGAAGCTTCTGCAAAATTCCCCCCAAAGCTTAGCTGAAAACTGCCAAAACCTTTTCTAACCACAAGGAAAAATATAAACAAACAAAAGCCAGTTTTAAGTGAAGCAGATACTTCAAATGAAAGCGCTAATTGAATCCCAAATCTGATAAACAGATCGATGGAAACTTTTCAAATCAGTCTTCTGGTGAGAATAGGCACAGGCAACCCACCAGGGTCGTAGCTTCTCCTTGATCTGTGTTGGCCCATGCACTAGCACATGGCAGGGAAGAGACATACAGCCTGAGGGCTCCTTACAGGGTGAGTTGGAAAGCAATAAAATGTGGATGACAGGAAAATGAGGGAAGTGTGGAGTCTTATTTCCAGCATACACCATGCAGCGGATTGGCTTCCTCCCTGGGTAATAGGGATAACACAAGTCTCAGCTTTTTATGAGAAAACTTCACAGGCCACCGAGAAGCATCTTGCTTCTCAGTTTTAGTCAGCTACTTAATCACTGTTTAATCATGTGAAATGGCTGCCAAATTCCTTCTAAGAGACTAAATTAGAGATTATTTAGGGAGTTTTTTTTTTTCCCTGGATATAGCTTTTATGAAAGCAACATGCATGACTAATTGTAATGAGTGCAAAGTAATAAAAACTGGAGATTGAATTTTAACTCTATGAAAAAGGTGAAGCAAATCTTGTATTTTGGTATTATTTTTGACACAGTAAATCCTGGGTAAGCAAACATAAAATAAGCTTATGTCACCCCGAATATAAGCATTTACTGCAGTGATGTTGCTTATCATGTGTTCATTTGCACCGAGCTTTCCCTTTTGCACTGCATTTTTGCAGAAGGCACCTGCACGTGTTTGTTAGCTGGGCAATGCTCAAAGCTGGCTGAGGGCTTGGGGCCAGTCTGACACAGAGCTCCTCTCCTCTCCTGGATGGGCTCTCACAAGCATCTGCTTTCTCGTTTGTCTACCCCCAAAATGTAAAGGCAAAGTCACACAAGGGCTTAGTTTTTGTTTTTTAGCTCATGTCAGGGGTGCAACACATGTGAAAGTTACCTAGACTGAACAGGTCAACATTTCTGCTCTTGAGACAAAGTGGAAACCTCTGCCACAAAGGGAAATCAGAACTGTTCAGGAGACACAGAGATGAACAGCAATGTTGCTGCCATTTCTGCTGCTGTCTGGACAAGGACGTCTCAGTACCTCCCATGATGACATCCAGGCAGCACTGAGGAAAAAGAAATCTCCAGTTGGTATGCAGAGGAGACAGAAACTGATGTGGGCCTTGGAAGAGAAAACAGTTGTGGAGAAGGAGGCTGGGAGAGGTTGGCACTAGCAAATGGGAGAGGCAGCGCACAGACATCAGTGCCATGTCGGCGTTGAATGCTGTGGCAACATGGGGTTCAGCTCCAGGTGCCCACTAAGCGTCTACACAGTGTCTTAGCAGGTTTTCAGTCCTGGTTTCACTCTTAACGCTACCTGTATTAATTATTATAAAGCTAGCTTGGCTATGCTAGCAGAAGCTGCATCTGCAGAAACAAATGCAATATAGATCGACCTGGAATGGGTGTGGGGGAGACTGAGACCTGATGAGGCTGAGCCTGGCTGAGAAAATGGAGAACAAGATGAGAAGATAGAAGGTGGGGCCTGGGACAGATGAGATAAGAGATCTGGTGCAGAGGAGAACAGACAGGAATGGGCAGAGCAGAGATGCTGTCCTATTCAATGCGATGCAGTAAGTATGGGATGCACACTGAGCAATGCAGGAAGCACAAAACACTAAGCATCTCCTGTCAGTGATCATCTAAGGCACAAAGTGAGCTCATATCCCAAGAAAAGAAGTGTATATGAGCACATAGACACAATGCCATAAAAGGTACACAGAAAGAGGCTTCATTAAAGTTGCACAGGGAATCTTAATTAGAGCCTTTCTTAGCTTCGTGGTAGAGTTGCCAACCATTCTGTCTGTTATCACAGAATCATAGAATCATACAGAATTATTTAGGTCGGAAAAGACCTCCAAGATCATCCAGTCCAACCTATGATCTGTTATCACAGATTTGTCTGTGTGTAAGATAAGTGCCCGTAGATTGTAAAGTAACAATACTCTATATGTTTTTGGATGTAAGTGGAAAGTTCTGTATCAGAGAGGAATGATACATCTTCCATAGCATAGCACGGGTAACTGGCTGTACAACAACTTTTCTGTTTGTTTAATTTTTCCTGGAGAAGTCCTGTATTGGTACTCAGTATAGACAGAATGTCAGACAAAGTGGCTCATTGAAAGGGAATGGTACAGGGAAAGTCACTTGGCTATTAAAAGACTCACTGCTGTAAAAGTTGAATCGTTTTGTCTCTAATCCTTTGGGGAGGCAGGGAGTGTCATGGATTATTTGTCTTTATAACTCCTAAAACAGGTGTTATAGTAGTCGAAGTAGACTATGCCTTTCTCATATACCTTTTCATTTTTTGAACATGGTGAATTAAATGTGCTGATCAATTGCCCACTGAGTTCAATAGATCCATTTAATTTATATCCTTTGGCTCAAGTAATAAAAGCAAACCAATTTCACTGATGTTAGCACAATTAATGCAGATAATCCATTGTTTACTATCTACCAATCTACTCTGTCTACTATCTAATAATCTATGTGAGAGCAAAACCTGATCTAATGCTACACATAACATCAGAATTATGAAGAGATGTGACATTCAAATGAAACATGAGACTGCTTGAATGCCTTTTAATAGCTTGTAGACATAAAAAGGGAAAGCACTGTATATATAATAGAAAATATGGATTTTGCCCCTAAATTTCTAAAGCCTCTGATAAGTAATGTCATATAAAAGTTCTGGCCTTCATCTCCAAGTATTGTCTGTGTGAAAATTCAGCCAACCCTCTTGACATATGGAAGTGAACAAAGCATTGCATTACAACTCATTACATTGCTGGTTTGCATTCCAATAGCTTTTAGTTGTTTTCAATTTATTTGACTTACTATATTTGAAATTCTGTTATATGTAATTTTTAGCTATGCATCATGAGAGAGCAGTTTTGGGCTTATTAATACCTTATTTATATGAAGGTTAATCATTGCTGATTTACAACAGCTCTAAAAAAGAATCTGCTCTCCTGTTAAATGCATAGCTGTTCTTGTTGACTGTATTTTCCTTTTGACTTATTTAAAAATACCTATCAGGGAGCTTTTATTATCTAAACAGAATCTGGTGATTTGTAATTACATATCATCTATGAAATCAGTTAACATTTACTCTCTTCCTGTGGTGTAGCTTGGGGTGTCTTGTGAGTTTAACAGAAAACTACACATAAAATTTGCTGAGTATTTTGCAAACGTACCATGCAGTTTGCATAAGCCTAGTATATTTTGCATTTGTCAGCATCTGTATGGGCTGATGTATTTTCCGTCAATCATAAAATTGTGTAGGTTTATTTAAAAAGAGCTACAGCACTTGTTCATACACTGGGTCTCTCTAATGTGACAGAAATATTTAATCAGAGAACATAGCAGGTACTGTATTCTCCACCCAAATTTCACTGTAATTGCTTTCCAGGATAGTTTCAGGGCAAAGTATATGATTCAACATTGACTTCTTATTGTGCTTCATAAATTCTGGGCTAAAGAGACAACATGCTTGACTTGAGCAGGCAGGACTGCTTTGCTCTTTCTGCCAACAGTGTAAGCATCCCAGGAAGATTGGGAAGTGGGCAGGACATGTCTGCAACCCCCTGTGCTGCACTATTCACATCTGCTTTGCTTAGCGTTTCTCCCCTCTATGTTTTAGATGCTGGGGTTCTGCAGACAGCTGACCACTACAGAAGGCAGCTGTGTAACTGCTGTTTCTATTGCATCCAGCAAAAGGAAACTCCTCTCTAGTTTTTTATGATAAACCCAACCATCACCTTCTACCTCGACATTATATGAGGAAGTATGAAATTGGCATTAAAAAATTGGGGTTAAGAACAAAATATAAATATGGAGTTCTGCACGTATTCTGTACCTGGACTTTATTGACAAGGTTCGTCCTCTTTCTATCAGTTCCATAACAAGACATAGCCTTTCTTTTTTGACCACTGCTATGGCTAGAGTAAACATACCCTTCTGATCCTCATCACAGTGGCACAGGAAGAGATGCCGAGAGGCTGGGACTGCCTGTGGATAGCAAAGGTACAGGCATGAAGAATCCTGGGAAAGCCACGCACACTCATAACCAAAACACAGTGGCTTAGGGACCTCCTTGCTGACCATATAACAACACCGCCTTCCTGCTGATTTGAAACCTAGACCACAGCTTCCCCACTGAATTGCTGACAGGAAAGTGAAGACTATCATTGCTGAACACTGGAAGACAGGACTGTACACAGGACAGGGCACCTAAAACAGTTGCAATGCCCAGCTCCTCGTTGCCAAAAGACCCCATCATGTGATCACATTTATGAACTTAGTTTGCTCCATCTTCAAACTCTCTTGGCCTTCGCTATGCTCTGCCAGTCCTGCAGGCTGATGTAAATTCTGCCAATCATCCCGGGGAATGATGGCCCTAGCAAGACCAGCCTCTAGGAATCCCAGGCCATGGAGACCAGGGAGAAAGTCTGGAGCAAAGAAAATGGACCTCAGTAAAAGAGGATGAGGTTAGATCAGGTGGAACATGATCACATTAGAGAATATGTAAGCAAACTGGACATCCAAAAGTCCATTGGACTCGGATGGGATGCACCCACTAGTGCTGAGGGAGCTGGCAGATGTCATTGAGAGGCCACCCTCAATAATTCTTGAATGATCCTGGTGACTGGGACAGTTGCCTCAGGGCTGGAAGAGAGTAAGTGTCACTCCTAACTTCAAGAAAGGCAAAAAGGAGGACCTAGGGAAGCACTGGCCAAACAGCCTCATCTTGATACCTGGAAAGGTGATGGAGCAACATTCCCTATCCCCTCCCTGGAATTGTGCAAGGCCAGGTTGGATGGGACTTTGAGCAATCTGATCTAGTGGAAGCTGTCCCTGCTTCCACTGTTCCAACCTGGCCAGCCTCTGGCAGCTCTCTGTAGCACGCTGCCCCAGCCCATCCAGGTAAGCAAGCCTGGTGAGGGGCCACCATCCCTCTGGCTTCTCCTGAGAGGCCATGTCCCCAGCAGAGGCACCTAGGAGCTCAGGGGATGGGTGATTTGCTGCCTGCCCCCAGCACACAGTTGTACCCGGCCAGGCCTGCAGGGCAGCTCCCAGCCCAGAGGTGGAAGGAGCCAGGTCTGGGGCAGTGGTCTGGCCCCGGTCACCTCTGTTGTGAGGCAGCTCCACAGGAGGCAACCCAGAGCCTGGAAGAAGAAATCTACTCCTCAGCATGGCTCTTTGTGGTCAGCTTCTCCTGCCACAGGGCCTCCGGTAGAGTGGATGTGGACCTGCAAAGCCAGCCTGCGCACCTGCTGGCAGTCGTCTTGAAGGTGAGTCCCGCTGACCTGGAGCTGTAAACCTCCTTGCTGGTCTGCAGGGGCCCACTTTGGGGGCTGCATTTGGCCTAGCTGGGACCCTGAGCTAAACCCACGGTGTAGCCAAATGCTGTTTACAGTCAGACTTTGAATTCTGCACCTGGTGTCTTTCTGTCCTGTCTGCTTTTCTGTTCCTCTTGCTCTGCCCCTGGTTTCTGACATGTCCATAGAAAACTCATTTAGTTCCCCCTTCCACAGCCTCCTAAGGGAGGCACACGGAGATTTGGGGGTGACCAGAAGGCAGAGAAGAGCTAGGTCTGGTTATTGGAGGAATGGGAGATTGCTTGGCGTGGAGCCCAGCTCTCCCAGTGCTGATGGGTACCTGCAGGAGCAGGTAGCTGCATCCCACCTGCCTCCCTGTGGGCCAGAGTCTTTCAGTGGTCCCAGCGGGAGTGTTCAAAGCCTCATCTGGAGGTTTTGGCATTGCAGGACCTCCTCTCAAACATCCCCTCCAAGCTCCTCTCAGCTGACCTCTGCGAGGACTGGATGTGGGCTCTGGAGAAGCCGAGCAAGCAGGAGCAGTTGGAAAGAATGAAAGAGGAAGTTTGGCCAGCAGTCTGCCTGTTGCAGAGGGACTGGCAGAGGCCTGGCACTTGCCTGCAAATTGACTGTCTCCTTTCAAAAGTTGTGTTTTCTGACAGCTAGCTATTGATGCGGCAGGTTTGGACTGGGGGAAGAAGTGGCACAGGAAAGCTTTTAGTTAGAGCACTTCCTGAAGGCGTTTGAGATTACTCCACAGAAATGACTCTTGTCAAAAGGGGAGAGAGGGGACAGTATCTTCGTGAAGGCAGTCCCTCTGCTGTAGACCAGGCATGGACAAGGAAGCTTCCCTTGACTGGGCTTGGGTGAAATCAGGAGCTGGGAAACAATGCCTCCTTCTTGAGGCACTGGAGCATTGAGAGCTGGCTTAGAGCACCTTGAAAGCTATGCAACACTGCCAGTGGCTTCCATGTGCCTTAGGAAAGCCTGGGTGATATGTCTTGCCAACATCTAATTTATTAATGTTACATTCAAGTTCCCTCAGGTTAGCTGACAAGTTGCCGAGAGCCAATCCTGTCCTCCTCAAGCAGTTGCTCTCAGTGCTCCACAACACCAGCCAAAACTCCTCAACCAGCAGGATGAGCACCAGCAACCTCACCATCTGTGTTGCACCAAATCTACTGAGCCCAGTTGAGGACAATCTGCTGCTCTGGAAGTGCTGATGGAGCTGCCTGACAAGGTAGGCCGAATTTACCACGTGGCTACAGCCTTGAGGGCCATCAGAGCTTTGCTGTTCAGAGGTACATTGCTGAACAAATCTATCCTGAACAAATGCTTGTGGAGGACCTTCCTGGAAGAGCAGCCCCACAGCTACAACTTTCTGTGCAAAAACAAGACTCAGGAATAGGAAAAGCTGTTGGATGGATTTTCAGCCACATGGCTTGAAAACAATGGTTTTATGTGTGCAGGTGAAGGTCCTGGTGGAATTTCTCATTGAGAACTGCAGGGAAATATTTGGGGGGGGGGAGATGGCTTCCTTTTTCAGACCCTTAGCTGAGGAGTCACCATTACTCGACAGCGCCACAGGTATGAGGATGGACTGAGGATTGTCACAGGCTGGGGCTTCTAGTCATATTCTTGGTGTGTTACTGCCCAGACACCTTGTGCAGATAGAGCTTATGAACATTCAAGACGTGACAACTGTGTCTTCAGAAGAAAACTCATGTAGGGCTTTGGGTAGATTTTGTTTCAGCTGTTTTTCACTTCCAATAAGTCACCTTGCTGCACATGCTTTTGCTTTCCAGTGCTGTAAGAGCAAAGCATCTGTGAGGGGGAAACAGATATGGATTGTCAAGCAGAAATATTTCTAGAGGCACTATCCCCTCTGCTCGGCCTTTCCCCAGAAGCAGGGGCAGATGTGGTAGTGGAAGCAGCCCACATGGAGCAGGTGGATGTGGCCTGAAGGAGGCTGCGGCCCATGGGAGCCCCCGCAGGAGCAGGCCCCGGGCCAGAGCTGCAGCCCGTGGAGAGGAGCCCACGCAGGAGCAGGGGATCTGGCGGGAGCTGCCGCCCATGGGGGAGCCATGTTGGAGCAGTTTGGTCCTGAGGGATGGGCCCCGTGGTATGGACCTATACTTGAGCAGGGGTGTTGGACCACATGGCCTTCAGAGGTCCCTTCCAACCTTAAGCACTCTGTGATTCTTGTGCCCTTTTTCACCTTACCTCAAGATCACTGGTAGAACAAGGGGGTTGTCATGTAAACCCTGTGTGCAAAACTCGCAGCCAAATGGGACTTGCCAGAGGTCTACCTGATGCTGTTAGCTCAGGGAGCTCGGTCCTCCTCTCCTGGGTGTGGCAGTGATGCCAGCACCAACCTGCAACACTGCTGGTTCTCCTGGGAGGTGGTGGAAGCCTTCCCCTGACATCAGGTCAGTGCAGCTCCCACAGGGCAGGGCGAGCTGGGGGCAGGCTCGGACCTCCACTGGCTGGAAGCCAGACCCTGGGCAGGCAGTTTGAGGCCAAATGCTACAACAGGGAGTGACACCTTCTTATCTTTCAGGGACTTACAGAAGAAGTCTCTTGGGTGTCCGTGTCCAGGTCTGGGTAGTGGGGTGGCTGCAGGGCTGTGCGAGAGTGTTGTGAGACAGGAGTGAGGAAAATACACCTCATTGAGCTTCATTACACAAATGATAGTCTTTTGTCCCATAAATGATCCCAGTCTTTCAATCCTGAGAGCAATTTAAAATATTAGTAATGTATAACCAATGCTGCATTTTAAGGTTATGGGCAGATGAATTTATCCTTCTTTTACTATTTTCTAGTTATTAATTTCCACACCATCTTCACCATTCCCGAATAATCACAAAAAAGCAAATTTCACCAGATCTTTGTTTATGCATTTTCAGTTGGAGGCTCTAATGGTACTTAGTGAAGGCATGAATGGTGGAAGAGCTCACATGTAGCTTCTTCTGGACAACAAATTGCTCAGTCATTAATTTGGCTTTCTCCATTTTCTGCCCTGTGGTTTGTTCCTTCTGAGGAGCAAAAGCACAGAAGAAAAACCCACTGGCTGCAGCCAGGTCAGCTGCCCTGCTCATGGCAGCGGTGAACACAGCAGCAAGCAGAGCTAAGTCTGTCCTCTCCTACTACACAGTTATTTGTGATGGAGCCATATGTTGCTACTGTAGCTGAAGGCAGGACACATGTCAAAATTCATTTTGGTTTGTAAAGCTCTTAAGATGGCAACTAGCACCCCTTCCTACCTCAGCCAGAAGGTCTCCAGGGAAAGTAAAAATACCTGTGGCTGCTTTTTGGTGGGTGCTTTTGTTTCTCTGCAGCGTCAGGAGACCAGCATAACTTCAAAAAATCCAAATTCACTCAGATATTCAGCCCCCATCCTACAGAGTAGCTGGTGTACAAAGGTTGAAGCTTCACTTTCACTGGTGTCACATAACAGGACTCAGCTGCTTTTTCTCTGTGAGTAACCACATATGATCATAAAGCTGCAAAAGCTGTGGCCATGCTTAAACCATATATTTTCCTACATATATCTACATCAAATTATAATAAGTGCTACCAAAAGTATATTCATCATCTTAAATAGCATCTGTGAACTTATTCCTTTCAAGGAATAAGTGAAAATCATTTCAAAGTCATTTCAAGGTCCTGTATTCCTCAGAAGGGCAGATATAAACAATAGCAGACACAGGCTGTTAGGGAACAGATACATTGAATGGAGACAGGCCCCAGTAATCCGTGTATCTCCTGTAACTTCCCATTCACCATGTGTTCAGCTGTTGAGTGAGAATAAGGTCCATATTTCTGTCTGCGTCCTGACTGTGTTGTTGCCTTTCTCTTGCAGCATAAAGTGTTGAGACTTTGCTTTGAGTCACAATATATGCCAAAGGATTGATAGGAAGGAGGAGTTGAAAAAGGAAGGTTCAATGGTGCCCAGGGATCCTTATAAAATGCTAGTGGTATATGCTAAGATAAAATATGAGTGTGCTCCCCATCTCAGTTTCAGCCATCCAGTATGTCCTTCTTGAGACACATATGCAAATACCTACTGCATAAGGAAGAGTTATCGCAGTCCTTGAAAACATGTCCTGGCTCTGTCCACAGAGGGCTTACAGAATGTGTTGCTCTTTTCTTTTCTTTTCTTTTCTTTTCTTTTCTTTTCTTTTCTTTTCTTTTCTTTTCTTTTCTTTTCTTTTCTT
>VXAA01003585.1:613344-644052 GCA_013399115.1 Anseranas semipalmata
TTCCCTTCCCTTCCCTTCCCTTCCCTTCCCATCTTCTCTTTTCTTTTTTTCTTTTTTTTTCTATTCCTTCTTTTCTTTCTTTTGTTCCTTCTTTCCTTCTTTCTGTCAGTCCTTTTCTTCCATACTTCCTTCCTTCTTTCTTTCTCCTTCGTCAGAAACAGTGTGGAAGAAGACAGTTAAGGAATAAACATTTTCATTTGCTAGCAAATGCAGATTTAGCATCCCTTCAGATCCCTTAAAATATTTCTGCCCTAAGTCTGGGAATGTGTATGTATGTTTGCTTCCTTTAAAACCAGCATAAAATCAACTTGTGATGACTTTTGCTTTTTGAGGCTTTGTATGAAAGGGGAACAATAATATTACAATTAATATCAGAGAGAATTTCCAAGAGCAGAAAGGAAGAAGCAAAAAACAGCCAAAGGGCAGCAAGAACTCAGAGCTTAGATGTAAGCTGAAGTTTCTTAGGAGGGACAAAGTGAAATAGAAAGTGTCTTGCATTTCATGTAGATTAACACAACTCCTAGTTCTCTCTCAGGTGTGCAACAGAGACTCTGCTGTCCATCTTTCAAACCTTTGAACACTGCGTTAAGTGTGTGAAATATTTCTGTGATGCACAAAGATGGTCCCAGATCAGAAGCATGTACTTGTATTTTGAAGATATATTTTGAAATACATGTCAGGGAAAAATACCACTCCACCTTTTGCAGCTTTAATTTTGCACTTGTTGAAACTCTGTTGGTACAAGGATAAGCAGATACCTTGGCCAGGTCACAAGAACCACAACTTTTAGCTGTTTCATGTGCTATCTAAATGAAGAGGTGAAGTCCCACTTTTTTACATGTCAGATGGCAATCCTAACACTGGCTTGTATTGTGTGAATCCCAAATACTCAGCAAGGATTTGTTCCAAGTGACTTTAGACACTAAGATTTTGGCAGTTCTTAAAAAGGTCATATTTCACCTGAGAAAATTTAAAGAAAAATAAAAAAAAAAGAAAAAGAAAAAAAGAAAAAAGAAAGAAAAGGCAAAACCATCTAGGCCCTATACAGAAGGGATCTAGTCTGGTGCCTTCATATTTTTTTCCCTGTACTGCCCACTAGAGAGCAAAATAGTCCAGGACAGCTCAGTGCAAACTGATGAAAGCAGACAGCTCAGCATGGTGTTTTGCAGAAACAGTGGCTTAAGTCCTGGAAGTAGTGCAGTCCTGCCAGCTCTGTGGCTCTGCCCAAGGAACATGTTTTGCTTGCAAACCTGGGTTGCTAGCAAGGGGCAGCAAGCATTTATGCTGCTCAGGTTTTGCAAATAGCTACATTATAGCTACCCAGGGGCTGCCTATCAAGCCTTCTGCATGGCAAAGGGACACTGTAGATCTCTGTACACCTACAGTTCTCCAAGGTTATTGCACATGCTTACAAAGTGCCAAAGCAATAGTAATAGTTCTCTCTTCTGTGTTATAAATAATTCCTTTTAAATTGTATTTCCCAAAGAAAAGAGAACAAAATAATTCCTATTCCTGCCTCTAGGTTTTTATCAGTGCTTTCTGACTATATTGTTGTAGATCCCGATTTATTTTTCCTGGTTTGGTTTCCCAGCTGAGCTGTGACTCCTGGGCTAACAGATGTGCTCATTCCCTGGAGCTACCTCTGTGCAATGAACACAATACAGCCGCAGCACTTCTGGCGTAGGTAGAAGCGTGGGGGCAGATGAAGGGACTCTGTCCTCAGCAAGTGTGTAGCCTCAGCTTGCCAGCCGTGGGAGACACCTTAAAAGGTAGGCAGAGGAGAAAATCACTCCCATAATTTCTAAAATGTTGTGAGATGTTTTCTTACGCAGGAAGACTTCTTACTCAGCGTGACTGTGCTGAGGCCAGGCAGGATTGCTGCAGGGTTGGGGAGCAGCAGGGACTGTGGGCCTGAGGAGGAAATGGCAGATCCCCTGTCCCCACACCAATCTCTGTCCCCTGCCTTGCACTGAGGGTGCAGGGGGTGCAAGAGGTATGCTGGCCCTGCCAGCAGGCATTGCTGACTGGTTAATCAGCTCTGAGTGCATGCCCACCAGCTGGCAGACCTGAGAAACTGCTCCGTGACCTGTGAAAGGCCCTGGGAAGCTCGTAAAAGAGGTTGTCCCACAGTAACATCTAGTTCTGCTTTACTAGCTCAATTAGTTTTGGTAAAGTTTCCCGGCTTCTGGATGCTTATTTAAACTGAACCGGCAAACCTTTGCTGCTTTACCTTTGGCCCTATTTTCCTGTCAATTTTAGGGGAAAGTTATCATCAACCCACTGACCATGGGCTTTGCCTTGGGAAGCCCATGGTACTTTAGCCTGATGCAAGCCCTTTGTCCAAGCTCTCTCCCTTTCCTGATGATCCTGCCCTCCATCACCCTCCCCCCCACCAGCTCTTTCATGCTTTCCTGTGCCAAAATCCAGGTAGTGACTGCATTGCTGTCCTTCTAAGCAATCCTGAGAGCTAATTTCTTCTGTGATGCCTATGAAGTGATCAACACTGATGTTCTGCTCCTGCTGCTTTGTGGGGTGCTAAAGCACACTCATCTTAATTTGCAGCACTGTGAGCAATTGAGTTTTCAGTTCTGTAGCTAAACTTACTAAATAAATTAATTAATTAAAACATCAAATTCATTGAAACCAAAGCTTTTAAAGTTTTCTCACCAAAGCCAAATCAAAATTCAGTTTCTGTCTGAAAAAGACTTTTCAGGTCATTTCAGGAGGACAGGGATAATAGGGGTTTTTAAGTTTCCTTGAACTATCTTGATATCTACCCAATTCTAAACAAACAAACAACAAAAAAAATAAGCTAAAGATTTCAGAAAGAAAAAAGTGGAAAAAAATTCAAAATGTCAAACTGAAGCATTTTAACCTGTTTTGAGGTTCTGTTTCAGTTCTTGGGAGGCCAAGCCAATCTGATAAATTCAAAATAAAAGTGTTCCAAATCAGTCTTTCCATACACTGTTCACAGTGTAAAAATGTGCTCCATGGAAAATTTGAGTCAGTTGGAGTTCATTGATGTATTTTCTGTTATCCATCAGTTATCTCCTGTTTCCGCTGTTATCTCTTTGAAGCAGACACCTCTATCTATGCTTAGAGAGCATAGAAAGATGGTCTGTTGTTCTCTTCCTGTGGCTTGTATGCCTATTAAAAGAAACATAAGGCCAGGATTTCCATCCCAGTGAGGTTAGAAATGCCCACCTATTTCAGGTCCTAACTTTTACTCTGTTTTCAGTTTTGCTTGCTAAATTGCTACAAATCCGCATGCTGCCTTGCTGGATCTATCCTTGCTGCCTTGCTTTGCACCTATCTATGCCACCAGGGGAAACAAGAAGCCAAGAAAGTTGCAAGGCTTGTCTAAAGGTACTAAAATAGGTAGTACTACCTCCAATCTACTGTTCCCTACAGTAACAAATTTTCTTTCTTATATGTTAATTTGCAGATTCACTCCTACCTCTTCTTGTTTGTCCAATTACTTTGATCGTGTATGTCTCCCTTGCCCATCTGGAGGTAGATTGCCTGAGTCCTGGTTATCCTTCACTTTCTGGACTCATTTACAATGATGATTTATGTCCCCAAGCTTTGCTCTGTTTATAACAGAACAAATGTGGTAGACAAAGGTGGATTGCATTTCACATCTGTTGTCCAGATGTCTTGTGCTTCTCATTCCCTCTTCTGAGAGACTAAGGTCAGATCTGATAAAGACATCCATGGCTTTCCTTGTACTGCTTGTGAGTAAACCCCATGTCACTTGTCACACATGAAGTTCCCTGTCCAATTTCCACGTGCATCATGTGCTGACAGTGAGTGACCTTTAGTTTGTGGTGGTGAAGGTCTTCTGCTCATATGGGGTGATAAAGTCATATGTACCTAGGACCTTGAATGGTCTGCTCATAAATTCTGTACATGTAATAAACTATTCCAGTCTTAATAGCTTGTGGCTTAGCTCACAAGGTCTGCCCCACATCTTGTGGCTTAGCCCACAAGCTCTGCCCCCACATCTTGTGTACAATTTTTGCCTAGAGATAAGCAAGCTCAGAATATGTTTCATCCTGTGCAAAAAGCCCTGGGAAGCACATTATTATTGCTGCATCTGTATCTTCCAGCTCTTTCATCAGGGAAAACATTTTCAGTGAGAGAGAAACCAGTGAAAAACTGAATTCTTGCACCTAGGGGTGGCCCAGAATGGTCTCTTTCCCCTGGAAAAAAAAAAAAAAAAAGCTATGTTCTGAATATATTATTATATACTCATCAGAGTGGGGACTGGAACATGAGTTTCCCACTTTCACCCAGTAGAAGTCACCCTCTCCCCATTTTTGTCTCTAGGGACACTTGCTATGTAATTGAGTGTATCCAAGCGGAAGAGTTCCCGAAGAAGAAATTAAGGGAAACCCGTTTCCATACAGTCTAAACTGCTGATGAAGACACTTTCTGAGAGGTGTATAAGCCAAGTTCATGCTCCAGTTCTGAGTCACACAGAAGGGATTGGAATGGATGAGCATGATTGGGCTGAAAGAAGAGCAAAGCAACTTTAGGAGATAATACATTAACTTTAATAGCTATCAGATATTGTGCCAAGGCAGGTTTTGATTAACTAAGCCTTTCTCATTAGTCAATGACTAATGACAACTCTTCAGGAAAAAAAATCAATAAAAATTGAAAGTCAGTAGTATTAGTGGAAAAAAAAGTCCTGTGTTTGAACGAACTTGTCCTTTTACCTTCCTTTAGGATGTGTGTGATGTCGTTGGTTATCTCAGGAACTGAAATTTTGGAAAAAAAAAATCCATATATTGGAAACAGGAGGTAGAAGAATAATTTTCTTCTCCAGAATCCCCTAGAGAAGATTTGAGCTCAAACTGCTTTACTCAAAAAGCAATGTATCTCATATTTAATTAAGTATAAAACCCACATGACAAATAGTCTTCCAAATCTGATCTGGAAATACCAGCTATCCCAATCAAAGTAGAGCACATGGGTATCTCTGAGAATGGTATTAGCTCAAAGCAATTCAAAACTGTTAATTTGATTCTTGTCAGGAAAATTATAAATGAGTAATTTTTAAAATGGAACAAATGCTGTGGTGGTCAAAGTTTAATTAGAAATTATGTACCTGTTCAGTTTTTAATTGCAATAGCCAAAATGTTATAGTAAAAGAAAAAAGAAAAAAAAAAAAGAAATTATAAGCCTTAGAAAAGTTGACGTGAGTAAAATGGCTCTCCTGAATACACATATTTGGTCTCATTTCTAACTGGAGCATCTGTCACTCATTCAGGAGTGAATCAGTCTGTCAGCATCACAGAACCAAACCTAGGCGGAGAGAAATGTTAGAAGTCATCTTTGCATCTCACAACATACACACCCCAGAGTTAACAGTGCTATTCCACAGCAGTATTAGCCAATCCTTCCTGAAAAAGAAAAGTTGTTTTTGGTTTTGGACTTATGACCAAATCACAAAAGGCGTTTTGGCAATCCTTCTCTAATTCTAGGTTTTAACCATTTAAGAATGATGAGAATATTAGAATAACCACAATGATTTAGACCAGGGATCCATCTAATTTGTTTTTTGCTTCCCCCAGTGATGACAAATGGGTGCCCAGTGAGAAAGAGGAGCAGGATAAGCTTTTGTGACTTTTCTCCTAATACTCTTCCAGGATCTGAGCATTTTGAGCCCAGGGAATTTCCTGAGTGTTCCATGATTTCTCTGTTTAGTAACTGGCAAGGAATATCTCTTCAGTTTTTTGTCCAGGCTTAACTTGAACCCACATAAGCTTTTCACCTCCTCAGCATCCTCTATCTAGGAGAGCCACAGGCCTGCTACACACAGAAGGAATAACCTTCTTTTGATTGTTTTAAACCTGGCTTTCATGAGCTTCCTTTGATGCCTGTAAAAATTGCGCTTGGCCTCTGCTTTATTGGAAGCACTTTTTTGTTGTTAGTGGCCACACAAAATAGGGATGTCTGGCTCACTTGGAATATGTTCCTTTGTTTCACCAAGGCATTAGTTTCCATCAAAATGTTTCTTTCACCCGGACTAGGTTATTTCAGAATACTATATCATGTTTTGCCATCAGACTTGACCTGATTTCTTCGAAACCTCATTTGACAGAAGAAAACAGGGTGTGCTACATAATTCATTAGATACCAGAAGTGCATTAAAAATGTATTTGACAAGAACTAATCCCACTAGGAAATCAAATAACAGCTTATTTCCTCAAAGAAAAGTTGATGGTGCAGGCCAGTATTCAAACATTTCAGACTTTCTGTATATTAATGGGGAAAAAAAAAACATCACCTATTTTAAAAGAATAAAATGGCAAGGTCAGTTGAACAGTAGGAACTTAATAAACCCAAATAAACAGCAGTGTGCTCAAACCCAAAATACATGTACCTTCAGGCAACAGCCTGAAGAAAAACTAGTTTGTTGAATTATTTAGTGAATGTGGCAGATCCTGGATAAACCTTGTTTTCATCTGCTTGGATCCAGATAAATGATACGTATAGGTAGCCTGTGCTTGCAGGTGAGTGCTTTCCCTCCTACAGAGAGAAACCATACAGAGAGATTGGTGATGTGGCAGTTCCCCTAGTGCTTGTGGTTAAAGGATGAGCTTTCTAAGGGCAGAGGGTTTACTTTGAGTTCCCACACTGGAACAGGATTGCCTTATGTCAGGATATTTACAGCAATTCACTGTATGCTTTGAGCAAAACTGTCAAGAGATCTGCAGAACCCACTTAACATCAGCCAAACATAAACTATTGATCACCAGGCTGTTTAGATCTGTTCCCTTTAGTTCTTAGGATTTGACAAGAAACATGCTGCTGCATAAGATCTGGAATTCAGTCACATGGAAATTTTCAGAGGGAACATTTCTTTGTTTTTCTGTAAGGAAAAGCCAGTATGGAAGAAATCAAAACATCCTGTAGAATCATGTCAGTCTGGGGATCAGTTCAGCAGAAACAAGGCAATTTTCCCAGGGAAATTTTCCCTGCTTTCCTTCCCATCTGACGTGCTCTCCCCCAGCCTAAAAGGCAGCTGCTGAGCCCAGAGCCTGGCAGCCTGGGCCAAGAGCCTCAAGATTTCCTGTAGTGCAATGGAGTGCCTTCTGTAGGTGAGAAGGTGAGGAGGTCATGCAGCATGGGTAACCTCATGCCTTTCCGATTCAAAGAATTGGAAAGGGATGCAAAGAAGACAGGAGGGAAACGGGGAAAGATTCCTTATAGCTTCCTGCCAATTTGAAATTCTTAATGGATAAGTGATTTCTATTCTGTTCCAAGAGCATCTCCTGCAGCACAGAGTACACTCCTCCATAGGAACAATCTTCCCAGAATAGATCAATGGCCTATCTAGGACAACATACATTTTCAAATCCTAAACCAGATATTTAATTAGAATGCATTTCCTTTTCAACTGCCTTCATGCATCCCATCAATACTCTTAACATCTCATCAATAATTCCTTTTCCACTCAGTCTGAGAAGTGCATGCCTTTCCAAAAAGCTCTTTTACCAATTAGGCAACTAAATGAAATGACCAGAGCTGCAAAAATGCTTAGCTCTAAGTCTTTCCTAATAAGATCAACGGTAGCTATTGCGTATTACAAAACAATGAAACCTCTGTTTGTTTCCTGCATAGAAAATGGCCTACCATTACTAGCTATGATTAAGATGGGAGAAGAAATAGATTCCATAATGGAAAAATAAAATAAAATAAAAAGACAGACATTTTATGGAAAACAAAACTAAAATAATGATTAATTTTCTCTCTCTCTCTATTTTTTTTTTTCCCTAGGCATGTCATTACTGTCTAGCATAAACCGAAAAACAAATTTGAAGTACAAAACCAGTTTGAAATGCAAAGAACACAAACTGGAATACAATTCTAACTCCGGATAAATGTTGAATACCTGTATACAGATGTTAATACATTTTAATCAGATGAAAACAACAAGTTATCAAAACTGCTTAGTATGAGTAAAATTTTGGGCTTTTGTTGTTTACGACATCTTTATTAAAGGAGATAATACCAAGGAATCTTTGTTTTTTAAGGGATACATCAAGTGTTGCATGACGCAATTCTTTTCCATGAACTTTTTTCCCATGATCAGATTTCCACTGTCTCCTACTAGATGCTAATTCATTTGGAAGCAGTTTGTCACTACTGAGGCCAATTATTCAGTGTAAGATAAGAGAGCTAACAAAGTCTTGCTTTTAAGAGACACATTGTTTCTGAGATCTATTAAAAACACTGTTTGGCTTCCAGCCAGATGTCCCATTTCATTTACTGTTTCCAAACTTTTAATGTAGATGACATGAATGAATCAATAAAAGTCATGTACACTTTGTGGGCTTTTTTTTTTTTTTTTTAGCCTGTTTTGATTTCATTTTTCTCACAAAATGTGTATATCCTGTATATCCAGAGCTGCACTTATGGGTCAGAGAATTGGTGGTTGTAACTCTACATCATATTACTCAAGTCAGCCAAGGATGTGACCTGTGCTGTTTTTTTAACAAGAAAAAAAGGATATCTGTGGATTTGAGGTATGATGGAAAGGATATTAAGAAGATGCTGACTTAGCCTAACTCTGGAATCAGGTTTGGTAGGGCATAAATTTTCAAATGAATTTACATTTATTAGCTGTAGTTTCACATTTTAACGTGAATTATATCATGAAGATGTAAATCATGCGAACCAAATTTCCTCTTGATCCCTGTCCCTCTTTAGCAACTCTTGGCTTTCAGGGTCACCTTACCAATAGACTGTATCCAGGCTTACATTTCCAGTCATGCAAATAATCAGTGTGAGCAGTGTACTGAAACTATTAGAAGAAAACTAATGACCAGTTGAAGTGTTTGCAGGAACAGAGCCCCAAATCCTTAAGTAGTTACCTCAACAGTGTTGAATATTCATATTTCTTCATTAACTTTGACTGAAAACATGGAGTTATTTTCAGCAACGAAGGATGAAATAGGGTGTCAGCAAAATCCACTTTCTCTTTCTCTTGGTCTTTAACTTGGAGCATGAATCACATACGAAGCATGATCCATCAGAACACTTGCAGCCTAGTCACATCACTGACCATCCAGTACTCTACCTCCTGCAGAAAGTCATCTGATTTCTAATGGACAACCACAACCCTCTCTGGGCTTGAAAAACAGAGTAATATCCTGATATGCTAACTATGAGATTTCAAAGAAAGTCACATTTCCAAGGCCAACTACTACAATCCTGGAATAAATTTAAAATGTTCCTATCAAAAACTGTATTTCGTATCAATTTGCATAATCCACTATTTGCTATTGATGTCTGCAATAATGTTATGGTTTTTTCTCTTATCTTTCAGATATTTAATAGATGACTGTATCAGCCATATGATATTCTGGAACAAAATCTGGTAGATTTTGTTTTGTGATGAATCCTAGTAGAGGAGTTTAGGATCATCCATTGTCCCAGAATCCTTTCCAGTGTGCTCCAGGGCTGAGTTAAGATGATTTATGAGAAAGAAAGAATCACAGAATGGCTGAGGTTGGAAGGGACCTCTGGAGGTCATCTGGTCCAACCCCCGTGCTCAAGCAGGGCCACCTTGAGCAAGTTGCCCAGGACTGTGTCCAGCTGGTTTTGAATATCTCCAAGGACGGAGAATCCACAACCTCCCTGGGCAACCTGTGCTAGTGTTTGACCACCCATACAGTAAAAAAGTGTTTTCTTTTGTGCAGATGGAATGTCATCTGTTTTAATTTGTGTCCATTCCCTTTTGTCCTGTAAGTGAGCACTACTGAGAAAAGTCTGGTTCCCTTATCTTCTTTCCCTCCCATTAGATATTTGTACACATTGATAAGACACACACACACACACAACACTTGTCTTCTCTGAGCTGAAGAGTCCCAGCTCTGTCAGGCCCTCCTTGTATGAAAGCAATGTCATGAAACTCATCTGAACACAAATCAGTACAGCTGGAGATTTCACATGTGTATCACCCCGGCTGAATGTTTAGTATTCAGCACAGCAATGGCAAAGCAATGGTACAGTTGCTGCTTGAGGTATCCATGCATTGACAACTCATACTGTGTCCTTACTTTTTTGATCTATCAGCCTGTTTTGATGAAAATCTATTGACAAAAGTATGAAGATGGCACAAGGAACAACTGTCTGAAGACTCTGCCACAGTCTTACCATTGGTGGGAACCTGCTGGTAGCGAGAGCTACCAATAGCGATAAGCAATATCCCACATTGCAGAAACCAAAGGAAGATGGCCCTAACATCTATCATCTACCACCAAGCTACAACTGAGAGTAAGCACTGATGTGCCTGTTGAAAGAAAACTCTTTATCCACAGGTTCTCAACACAATAGTCAGAAATGACACTGTGCTACAGCATAATATAATTTTTCATGCCTTGATTTGTGAATCATCCTTGCTAGGCAATGGATAAATCTGTCTGTGCTGCTTGGTTTTTAGAGGACATTAATTTCCAAAAGATTCTCGTTCAGTTCATATTTTTTTTTCTCCTAATTATTAAATAACATTTTCTTCAATATATGGTTTTATTTCTAATAAAATTACACTGCCAATGTTCAGGAAACTGCCACAACTGATGGAAGTGCCCTCCCAGCCACATCATGTATCGCACTTCACTTGACAAATGTGCTGCTGTCCTCTGCTCCATGTTTGTTTATTTTGACTCATGCCTTTAAGGCATGAGGACCTGACATTCCCTAGCCTTGCATTTTGAAAAGAAATGTAAACCTTGGAATGTATTATGTGCATATTCCTACAGATTCGATCTCTCTGAATCTGCAGAAGGTGCCTGGTTGTCCAAATTGTTTGTAAGCCTGTTCATTGTTAGTATCGCTTGTGGTACTGAGTGCCTGTCACGGATCAGAACAGCGATTGCACTGGTGACTGTACAGGCACCAAATAAAAGGATGATCGTGGACTCCAAATGCATGTAGATCACAAAGGCACTAACATCCTTTTGTCCTAGGGAAGTTAACCCTCCAAGCACTGGTTTCTATCAGCTTGTTTTTTACTATACGTGTGATAAAATATTTTTCAGTACAAGGTGGCAAATATTCTACTTACTACAAGTGACGCTTTTCTTTGGCTTAAGAGAAGCAAACTCTCTAGATATAAATACTTGTATAATTTCTTAATGTGTATCTGTATTTTACCTAGGGAAGTCAATTAGTGTCATTCTTTCATGTCCCTTTTAAAGTGACAAAATATTTGATCCTCATTTTCCAGGTAGTGAACTGCGGCAAGGAGAGATGATGTCCCAGCTCCTTCAGGGAATTGATTTCAATGGAAGTGTGAATTTCAATGATTTTCCCAGCCTGTGGGAAGCAGCAAGCTACAGCTTCCCGAAGTCTAGGTTAATAATGTCCTACTAAAGGTAGTCTGCTTCCTTCACCCACTGGCATTTTTTCAACAGAAAAAGAAAGAAAATACTAATGAATAAAGCTGCCATAGCTCAGTCCAGGAGAAAAGTTTTTCCATCAGATAAAAGGAATGTCTCCAGTCTCTTTATCAGGGCCTGCCAACTGATCTATGATGGAAGAGGAATTTTTCGTTTACTAAACTATTTTCTCACTAATCTTATTTTAAGGAAAGTAACATAATGAAGATTTATTTGGGGCTCTTGCTATACTTTTCTTAAAGCCAGACAAAAAAGGAAATCTGGTATTTGTTTTATTTCTACTTTAGCACTTTATCTGACATCTTGACATGAGAGCAGACATGAGAGTATAGCTCATTCGTCTGAGTATAAGATCTTAAAGGATCACAGAACAATTTTATTCTCCAAATTATCAAAAACAGCATGGCCAGCATGGGTCCTGTGTCTAAAACAGTTTGGAAATCCTATTCTTATAGCAGGGCAGTATTTTTTCTGGCATGTACTTCTAAACGTTTTTATTAGTTAACTCTTTTTTTTGTTTGTTTGTTTGGTTGTTGTTTTTCAGGTTGTTTGAATCTTTGAAAACTTTGAATCCTCAAATGCTGTCTCCTGAAAATGAATTCTGGAACAGTGATCAACAAAAAATAATACAGCTTGAATGGCATTTGAGCAAGCTAGTGCCCCAGAAAATCAAAAAGTGCTTTATGAGTGTATCTCACGGTCTTGTAGCTGGGTATTTAGGTATACTTTTCAAAGTAGCAAGTGCGCAGTGTCCCTCTGGGTTGCCAGGATGGCTCTGAGAGTGTTGCATTGTGACCCCTATCACAGGATGGACCAGATTAAGGGCTGGAAGGGGGTGCGTGCTCTGACACTGAATCAAGTCATTCAGACATATGTTAGATATGAGAACAGCCTCTCTGAACTCAGTCAGGTAACTCATGCAGTGACAATTAATGCTTTTCGTCTTGGCATCACAACATTCAAAACCCTGTGAGCCCAGTGACTCAAGTACAGTTTTCTTCATTCCTTCCCTGATATGCACCAGAAGAAAAACATCAGGCATAGATATTAAGCCACTGGAAGGTCCAGACAAGTGCTGCAGTGTTGAGGAATCTGTTATAAAGCAACTTTGACATTTTGGCAAATGGATAAAGTTCACTGATTCTGTTTTGCTGTTTTATCTGAAATCCCTTGTGTTTTGCATGTTGCAAATGTCAGACATATTAGGTAGGTTTCCCGAAACCTCAGAGCAAAATAATAAGCCGTGAGCTTCAAATTCCCTCTTCATCATATATTTGCATAAGGTCTTTTTCTTTGTTAATCTCTGTTAGAGTTTCTGGTTTCTTTAGTTTCAGCTGGAGTTACTCCTGTGCAGTCTTTCTGTAGTTCTGTATTAAAATAATAAATGATTTTTTTATTATTATTATTTTTAACAGATTTGTTGAGGGGATATTAACCCCACAACATTAAGCGTTATCTTGTGATGCCCCAGCATGCTGCTGACACCCCAGGTAATCCCAGTGTGTCACCTCCTTCCAGCTCCTTGGTCACCTGTGCCAGATACCACTGCCTGCCCAAGGTAGTGGCAGAGGTGGCAGAGGCTGTCTGTTTCTGTGACATGGTCATGGTCACCTCACCACCAGCATCCCCAGCTCACCACAGTGGGAATGGGTTCAGGTAGATATAGGCAAGCAAGAGGACTCAGAGAGGCTGGGAGCGCATAAAATGGGAAATATTTAGACAAATTAATGAGCAGTTGCTACAAGTGAGTCACCGAAGTATGCACACTATCACAGGGTGTGATCTGTATTCCACTAGGGAATTGGCTATCCAAAGTGCAAATGTCTAAGCTTTTGCAATGCCATCCCTTAAATACCCTCACGTCCTGCAGTGGTCAGCTTGTGTCCTCCAGCCACTGCTGGGGAGTCCCATGCCTGCTGCAGACTCAGCCCACCAGCAGATCTGTGGGAGTGCTGGGGTCATGCTGAGCCCAGTGCTCATCAAGAAAATCAGGGTCATCAGGAAAGCTCTAATCCAGAGCTTTCTGAAGTCAGTGGGAGTCACTCCATGCACACGCATCCCTAGGGTAATAGGGGGTCCCAGTGGGTTCCATGCATGGAAACAACTCCATCTGCATGGAGCTCACTGCAGGACCCAGGACCAAGTGTTCTGGTTTTGTTGTTGTTGTTTGTTTGTTTGTTTGTCTGTTTCTGTTGTTATTACATTTTAGTGGCAGGGATTCAGAGAGAACTAAACAGCCTGCCTGGCTCTTTATAGGTTTGCGACAGTACTTTTTGAAAGGCAGTCCCCTCCCTGAGCATGGATAGGAGAAATACATTGGTGTTAGCTACAGTTCAGTTTCCTGTACAGCAGATGGAGCTTTCTATTTTTAAATGCAGCAGCATTCTGTAAGAGAAATGAGAGATGGCATAAACCCAACCAAAACACCAGAGCCAAACACCCATGAACATGGGAAAGTCACCTTCTTGATCCAAGCGTTGGAGAGCTCCAGCAGGTCCACCTACTACAGAAACAGATGTTAGTAATTAATAATTGACTCAAGCTAGCTGCTCCATCCTAGATAAAATGTCTGAAGATTAATCACAAGCTTCTGAGTCACTGTTATTTATTTATTTATTCTTACCTGCCCTTGTGTGAGATTTCTGCCACTTGTGGGATGAACATCAGGACTGTGATATGCAAAGAAACCGCATGGGGGAAATCTCACTGCTGCCGTGAAGTGCTTGGTGATGGGACTGTTAATAATTAGGGGTCAAAGTGGCACAGCAACAGGTCTGTACACAAGAAACGTCCATTCTTGGAAAACTTTAATGGGGAAAAAATCAAAAGGTAAATAATTTCCTTATGGGCTCCAATATATGAATCAACAATAGTGCCATTAGTTGGTCCCAGGCATTTTCATGCATGTCCAAACCTCTCAGTTCATGATTCAGGTCTATCTCATTTCCCTCCAGGATTCAATCAGATAAGTATTATCCGAATTCACATGAAGCAGTGTTGTGAGCTAGTAGACAGCCGTTCATCAATGGCTGAATGTCAGTGTGCATGGAAAAAAAGCATCATTGCATCCTTCACCCATATAAATGAGTGCAGATCCTCTGAAATCACTCAAACTGAAACAGAGTTACAATAGTGAATTACCTAACCTATAAAGAACATTGACATCATTTGGAGCAAACTGATGCTTAAAGATAATTAATTATCTATACACTGTAATGCTCCTAGCCAATTGGTTATTGTTAAATATCTCTAGAAGTAAATTATTGCCATTGAATATATAGTACTCACTTTTGTGTATGTTTTAAAAATACATTGAGAGCTAGTTAAAATTCCTGTGTAACCATGGCTTGTTCTGTTATCCTGGGAATTTTCCATCAGTTCAAGACGACTTCTGTTCTGTTTTAAGCTTCATAGTCTACATAAATCTTAAACATGCATCAGATGAACTTTTTACTGTGGAAGATAATCCTGTTGTCAATTACTAGCAAAATCTCACAATTACGTACATGGCTGCAATCACAACATACCTAATGACCCCTTAAAGCCCAGACAGCAGAAGGGCAATGTGCTGAAGAATATTATGCTTGCTAATATCTCTCCTTATTTACGTACTTTTGTTAACCTTTGTTGAGCTATCTGTCCCCAGGTGCCAATACTTCTTCATGTTTAATAAGATACCATTAAAGCCTCCATTAAAAGAGTGACAAGGTTGCGAGGTAAAGCACTTGGTAATATGTAGTGTCAAAGGTAAGTTTGTCTGTGCAATCAGAGCTTTGCACTATGCATTTGAGAAGTTGGACTGTGGTCCTTCAAGTAATGATGCAAACACGCTCATTTTCTTTCACAGCATCATTTTGCCGGCTGCACAGGAAGAGTTTGAGTGCTGCACATACAGCATAAGACATACTTTGGGGATCCCATTGCTATCATGCAGTGTAGGTATATTTAATATTATCCGAAGCCTGCAATGGCAAAATAACTCCATCCTGCATTTTGTATTTGCCAGGGGTTCTGGTGATTGCTGTCTCTTCAGAGTCAAAGGATGGCAACCCTCACCACAGACAGCTGCAAGTTTAAATGACTTATTTGTACTACACTTTGGAGATATTTGAGTCTGATTTCAGACACTCCAGCCCAGTGATCTGAACTCTGAATACACATATTATGAAGTATATGACTTAGTCTGTTCAGGTTTAGCAGGTATTTGAATTCATCAAATTGTCTCTTCTGAGCAAAAGAAATGCTATTACATACCTAAATCTAATTAAAGTTTCCTGCCCTTTCTTAATTGCATACATGTTTTTGTTGCTGCTTCATTTTTAAATATGTCACATAATTAAACATAACACCTACTTTTCCCAAGCCACTGGGTACATCTGCTACTCCTTCTAGCAGATATTTAGTAGCTGAGTTGTAATGGATTCCTAGTCTGGCATGTTGCAGTAGACTAAGGCTTGGCTGGTACAACATCAGAAAGTGCTGTAAGAAAAATCCAGGGATTATGTAAACCTGTAAGCCTAGGATAATGCTAGGAATTTGCTAAAGAGGCAAATATGTTCTTTNGCTGCTCAAAGGTTAGCTCCTTCACTAGAGTATCTCAGAAACGGGGGGCTGAGTGCCCACATGCAGGCCCCACATGCTGTGGCAGTGTCGGTTATCAATACCAGGAACACAATGGAAGTGAAAGTATATTTCTGTGAGATAAGGAAAATGCAAAATCACAGCAATCACAGTGTTCAAAGATCTGCATAATCCCCGCCCTTTAATTCTGATGTTCAGCTGACATCGACATTCAATTGCCACCCACCCCCTCACTCCACCCCCCAAAAAGGGTTCCTAACTGAATATTGGACTATATTCTGATGAAAACACATGTTTTTAGTAAATTGCAGGAACTCAACAGATTTGTCAATGTTAACTGAATGTCAGAATTAGGGGACGCTGTAGTGCATGATTTGAACTTTCATGTAGTTTTTTTAAGTGAATAAATAGAGCTGCACAGATTCACAAGAGCTGTACACAGTCCATGAGACAACAAGGAGATCCAGAGCTAGATTTCCATCTCCATCCTTACTGCTGCAAAATGGAGCCATTCCTACTGAAGTCAATAGAAAGAGAAGGGGCTTGAGACACCAAGTTTGGGCAGCAAGGGGAGTGGGAACTGAACTTCAGGATTTTAGCACCTATGTGAGTTGACAAAGATCAGACAAGTGCAGTCCCTGAGGCTTCCTGCAGAAGTAGAGCTCTGTTCTGGCAAGCCTTGTCCTGCTCCTCCCTGAGTGTTTCCAAATATTATAAAAAGTAAAAAGACTGGGTGTTTGCTTTTAGGAATAGCTGAGTAAAATGCTTATGGGTGTAAAGAATTGCTGGCCATTCGTAACTACCTCCAGTTTTCAGTGAGGACCATCCCAGGTATATTTAGGGCTTCATTTGCAATCAGTTTTGTGCAATGTTAGCAGAAGGTCTGCACACAAAAGCAGCACCAAAATGACTTTAGGCAAGGCATTTTAGCTAGTAACATGGGATGTAGGGAAGAATGTTTTTTCCTTTCATGTCTCCATATGGCAGACTAAGAACCTCCTCATCCTGTGTGAGATGGGAGGTGGGTGGAAATTTTGTTGTCTTGATCCAGGGCAGGGGATTTTTGCTGCTGAAGCTGCTATGTGCTCCGCAGCATGCAAGGAGAAGGAATACTATTGGTCCTGCACTGAGAGAAAATGTTACTGTGGGTATTGTAGAAGCTGAAGTGAAGGGTTAAACATAGGTGGGACAGGGACAAAAAATCATTGGGCCTGATCTCCTCATTTTGACCCTAGAGACAGTTTATTAGCCAAAGAAAAGTTGTTTTAGCAACTCTGGAGTCAGAGTTAAGGTCAGGATTTTTATGTTCCTTTCACTTGCTGATAGCTTTGCAAAGAAAAAGAAATCATTCAAAAGCAGCCATGCTGTGTTTCTGCTTCTCATTACCTTTTCCCCACCAAGCCCAAGGGTCACAGCAGCTCATTGTGCACTGATATCTGCTCTTGGGAAGTCCCCACCTGCCCGGAGAGCAGGGAGTGGGCCCAGCAGCTGGCTATGGGGCTGCTCCAGCTTTCAGGTTCCTGCACTTTCATGCTGGAGAAAAGTAGCATATATATCAGGGGCACCAATTGCTTGAGTTTGGATTAACATTTTTCATTGAAAAAAATGGGGGAAGATACTGAAAAACAAAAGCATTCATTTAGACATTTTAATAATGAAAAATATCAGCCTATTTTGGCTTGACACTTTCCAGATAAAAAGTTTCTCATTTTCATTTCAGGAGAACACAATTTTCACTTAAAATTGATCTATGTTTAAAGGAAAGGGTAACGAGAGAAACACAATTGAAACATTGATTTTTCTTTTGCCTGAGAAAAATCTCGAAGGCTGACCTAAAAAAGTTCATCTTGGGTTGTTTTTTGATGTTGTTCTTCTGCTGTGTGGAAATTAAAAAGGAAAGAAGATATTCTACCATATTTTCCCTATGTTCAGTTCTGGCTTCCATCTTCCCTCCCACTCCCACCCACCAACCTAATCAGGCTAACGCATTTTTTGACCAACTCTATCCTTGAACAAAAGCATGCCAAGGAATGTGACAGCCATTAGGTAATGTTTATTCATCATTGCTATGCTTTCAGTAAATCCTCACCAAATGCTCAGTCTCTGGTAATCTGTTCTCCGGCTGCAAAGGGCCAAGCCAATGACTTGCGCAGCGGCGCACAGCGGAGTTGCATTCTGCAGCTGGAGGTGGGGAGCAGCGGTCTGCATCTGGTACGGTCCTGCCAGCTATAAACAAATCGCCTGTTTCTGGCCCGCAGCTAGCAAGCCTGCTCCCCTTATGGGGAACATCACAGAAGGCAGGTAGTGTATTTCCAGGGAAAATTACTTGTGTTTGACACGTGAAGTCCATAACTCGAATGTGATACTGACCTTTTCATAATGTTACAAAGGAAGGCTTACTTCATCAGCTAAGAATGACACATGAATATATCTCCATTTTGCTTCTGTTTATGTTCCCTTAGGTGAAGCTTTGAGCTTCTAATAGCAAACCCGTCTAGAGTGTTCAGTTCTCACTGTTCCTAGAGGAAATATATTTTCTTGTTGTTGTCATGGATTATATTACTATATTAGCATGTGCTGTTTGAACAGTTATTGTTAATTACATCAGACTGAAACTTATCTGAGATTATATTTGAGTACTTATAATAATGAGAATACTGTAATCCTTTAAATCATAGCCAGAAACACTGTTTACCTACCTACCCTGTGCAGAGAAAGAAATCAGCCATTGTGAAGGAGAGAGTGAGTGGTATGTGTTTGAGAGACAGAAAGATCTTTAGATCTGTAAATTCCCTTTAGAAAGGGAAATAAATCAGAAACCTTTATGTCTGTTTGGCTTACTTCATCGGCATAGTTGCGTTGTGCTGTGAAACACACCACAAGCAGCTTGCCCATCAGGGGATGCCTTGGGTGATTTCCACTCTCATCTAAATAAATACCCTGCGGTCTGTAGCTGCAGAGATGTCCTTTGCCTCACTGATTCAGTCTGGTTTTCCATGAGCATCTATTTGATGACTTTTGTTCTCTCCCCTCCCTTTTAAATACTCTTCCTCCTCTGAGCTGTCTCCTTTCAGTTGTTAGTCCTTATCACTTTATGCTGATGGCATACAACTTTATTTTAGTGCATGACAACTTCAATGAGGACATGTTTTTGTCTGCAGTTATGTAAGTCTGGTCTCACTGAGAGCATGCATGCAATTTGGGCCAGAAGCCCTGTTCATGAAGGAGGAATGAGATGTTAAATGAGCAGCAGCAAGTTAATCGGTATGAATGTTTGGCACTTATTTAAGGTCTATGGAAGAAAAATGATTCCAGGTGATTCTCTTTAACACAGGCTTGCTTGGGAATCACTCATGCAGCTCAAGCAATTTGGAAAATATTACCTAATTATCATGATGGCACAAAGCAGCTTGGACTTTCAGACAAAGTTCACAACTTCATGAACTTTTCACTTAGCAGTCAAGCTGGAAACACTACGAATGTTAATATTTCTCTTATTTCTCTTTAGATGAGGTTGTCCTCACCTAAAAAATTTGGTTGTTTGTTATGTGACTCCTGAATCCTTCTCTAAAAAAAAGGGGGCTTGGAAAAATTGTCTCTTACAGGTTCTTCTTTGTATTTTGTCAAGCTGAATTTTGATAATTTTGATTATCGTACAGCTTATTCCCTTTGTACTGCCAACACAGGATTTTTATCTTTTCCAGTATTTATCCTCTGTTTTACTGATGCCAGAGTTCAGCTTATTTTGCCCTGTGTTTGCAATACAGTTTTCCTCAGAAGCTGGAGGTCACAGACTTATCTGCAGATTCTCATAGACACCTAAGGTCAACACCTTTCTCTTCTTTATCAGTACAATATAGTCATCTTTCTATTGTAAAGCCCTCAGTATGTGTTCAAGAAAAAATAGATAAATAAAATAGTATGAAACTTCCTTCTTAGTGATCTAAAAAGTTATTTAGTACGTTTATATAATGTGCCTGGTCATCCCAGGTCCTGCCCTAATAAAGACTTATGCAGAAGCTTGGCATTATGCACTCTGAGTATTGCCATTGAATTCAAGTGATTAATTAGCCACAGGCATAAAGATCTGCCAAAGTGTAAGCCTTTGTGGATCCAGTGCCTTTAGGTAGACTAGTAACTTATTTGATGTTATTTGCATAGTATCAGTGTTCTCGAAGCTGACATAGCCCAGAGGTATAAACGAAACAATAATTGCAGGGGAAAGGAAGGATATTTTGTTTGACCAATAGATATAGTTAAAAAGACAAGTCCACTTTCACATACAGGAAAAAGGGTTGTGCATTCAGCAGTGCATAAGGAGCAGGGAGTGTTCTGGTTATATAGGTTATATATTTATTATGTGTAAATGTGCAATGTAAAGGGAATAAAACACTTCAAGCCCCAAAGTTGCTGCTGAGCCTCACTGAAGCCTGTCCTTGAACTTTCCACGTCTGAAGAAATCATTGTATATCATATTTCCATTGCTCAGTCTCATCTCTTTATCCAAATTTTCTGAGAACTTTGTCAAAAAGAATTGAAATGAGCTTTACATTATAAGTAACTGCTTGTGTCTGTGGTTTTGGAAATCATAGAGTCATAGAATCATAGAATGGGTTTGGGTTGGAAGGGACCTTAAATATCACCCAGTTCCAACCCCCCTGCCATGGGCAGGGACACCTCCCACCAGACCAGGTTGCCCAAAGCCCCATCCAGCCTGGCCTTGAGCACTTCCAGGGATGGGGCATCCACAGCTTCTCTGGGCAAAGAAATCTTTCGTTTCTTTTTTGCTCACTACTGGTCCAGCCTGGCCTGCCCTACAAGTCACAAACTTTTGTGTTGTATTGTGCTTACCTTCATTTTATTTTATTTATAATAGAGAAAGATGATTGAAAGAGCAATTCACAAAGAGAGGTTCCAGAGCTGTTTTCTGTGGTGTATGCTACCTCTGCAGGCACACAGGTAAATCAGCACCCAGTTGGAGGCTTATTCATCAAGGCATTTAAGTATGCACTTGAATAACATTAAAGTCAATAGGAGTAGCTTAAAAATTGCTTGAGGAGAGGGAGGATGAGCCTGTTTTTGGACTGAGGAGCACAGAAAGAAAACTGCTTTACTGAGACCACAGATGAGAAAGCAGCAAGGGGGGGAAAGTGCTGCCAATGGGTAAATGCAGCTCCCAGTGTGGTGGGCAGGAGAGCTGTGGCCAGTGTGGCCCATGAGGGACACCCCAGCGCAGACATCCTGGGACACCCTGCCCGCCCTGGGATGCCTGATTCCAGCTTTTGTTGAAGACCTAAGCAGAAAACGGGGGGGCAGAAGATCAGGGTGCAGCACAGAGGTGCGGGCTCTGGGCAGGCTGGCCCTGGCTGTGTGGGTTTGTGCCACAGGGGTCAGGGGCCCAAGGGCTGCTCACCGTCACCCGCGTGGGTGAGGAAGGGGCTGGTGTGCAGGAGGGCACAGGGACAATGGCATCTCCCTGCTGCCTCCTTCCCTTTGAACTTCTGCTCCCAGCGGCTCGATTCCCGTCATCACCATTGCCTGTTCATCTCAGAGGGACCGGACTCGGGAGGAAGCTGCCTGAGAGGTTTTTTTAAGAGTTTATCAAAGCGTTGCATTTTAAGGCAGGGTTCAAGCATGCCTTTTAGAAAAGTTATTATGCAGGTGGTCCTGTGCTACTGCAAACATATCTCCCTGTGTGGTGAAGTGTTAAAGTAAATTTTGTGCTTTGTAAAACATAAAGCACTATTAAAATAAAGCACTTGAAGCATAAATGATAAATGCGGTGCCATGCTGGTTGCATTTTTTTGCTTTCCAGTTTAGAAAATCTGTTCTGTGCATCTACTTGAATCTCTCTACTACAGCTTTTGTTAACAGTCATCTTAGGCACGATATTATATAAATGATGGCAGGAACCCTCGGTAACGCATCAGTTTTACCATTTGATTTTCTTGGTCTGCAAGCAGGTTGAAATCTCTAAAGAAATTGTTCCTGCCAGTTTTATGATGTTCATTTTGTTGTGGGCAGAAAGAGTTTTTGTTACAGTCTGGGTAAAACTCATTTTCCTCCTAGCTTTGCCTCTGAGTAGCTTTTTGTTTGTTGTTTAAGCTGAGATTTCAGAGAGAAAAAGACTTTGCCTTTCTCGTGTTTGCTGCTCTGCTAGAGTTAGACCAGCTTACACCAGCAGGGAGTGAACATTTCTCCCCAGGCACACAATAATGTATTTTAAACTGTTCAGGATGCTGCAGGGTTCATTCATTCACTGGTAAAGTGTCTCAATTTTGAAATGCACCAGTTGGAAAACAGACATCCTGTTTCAGCTTTTTACAAGCAGTCCTTCTAGGTCTTCCTGCTCTTGTGAATAAAGTGAACCCGAGAGTAGAAGCTGTCTATCTCTTCCTGTGACCTCTAGGTACACATCTTGGTTTTCGACAGGTTACAAACCAAGGTAAATTTGGTGGTCTCTGCACAGTCTCCCTAGAGATGCAGCACTGGGGTGTCGGCTTTTAGTGATTTGCAAAGCAGGAGGGTGTTCACTGCTTGCTCACTCTACAAAGTCTCAATACAAATCTTTTAAAAGCACTGCGGAAAAAGTAGCAAGTCCTGAGCTTGATTCTGCTGTCAGTGGTGTGGATCAGGACGTGCACTGACAAAATCCGTGTAAACCGATGTGAGGTCAGAATGAGGCCTGTTGGCTTGCTCTTTATGGTTGTGGGTTGTCCAGACTGGGCCATGAATGCACGTGGTCATCTGTGTAATGTCATAATCACTTTGCACAATGAGATTATAGACCATGTTTGCAAATACAGTCTGTTTGTTTGCGTGATTTTGAGTTACTGGTTTGACACTCAAGCCCTAAGCTGGGGGACTCATAGATGTGAGTGCATGTTAGATGCAACTCATTAAGCTGTAATCTTTATTATCAGATGCTGCATCTTCTTAAATTGCAGGAGGGTTTCTGATATGTATTTTTGCACCTTCCTACTTCATCTGACTTTTTGTATCCATGCAGAAACAACCAAACAGAAAAGCTAAAATGGGAGGCCAATGCACTTACACAAAGATGCAATAAATGCTGCCAGCCAGCCTGACTCTCCAAATTGTAAAACAAGGATGCCTTCAGCAAGGCATAAATGAGCTCTTCATTACTTAATGCTACTGGTGTGCCATGAAGCTCTCCGAGTCCAGCAGGGTATTCACAAAGGCACCTTCTGGACTGACCCCAAGACTCACATATGGGAGTTCCCACCCGAGCATGCTGAGTTTGCAGAAATGTATCTTGCAAACCATGTCTTTTGCCCTGTAAAGAGAATGGCACAGAAACCCCCAAAGAACAACAGCTATAAAGACAAAAATCTGCTGCACATTATGGTTTTCGGGACCTTTGAAATTAATTTTCCAGGTCTACATGTGCTATTTTATTTTCCTGAGGCTGAGTCACCATCAGGAAAGAAAAAAAATAGTTTTTATAAACTCATTACTGAAAAGAAATATACTCCAGACTGTCACATCTTGGCTTTGGTGCTGGAAGGGGAGAGGAAAAAGATCTGCGAGACTGACCAAAGCCTTCACATAGGTAGTGATACTCATGTCACATGAAGTTAACAGCAGAGCTGGAGATGCTACTTGTTTGTCCAGCAAAAGAGGGAAGACGTGTGGCTGAGAGCTTTCCACCCAGGGCTGGGATGTGCTGTCTGTGGCACCTGCTCAGCCTTATGCTGTGCAGCCTGCCCACCACACCTGTGAGGTCTGGGGAGGCTGGAGACTTGGGACAAAAATCCCCATTTTAGGGCAACTGCTGTCAGCTCTCATGGGAAGATCTGGATCCAGGAGGGGATGAGATAGGGGTTAAGAAGGAGCAGCACAAAGAGGAAGAAATCCTATTTGCTGTTCTAGAAAAGCTGATAAAAGACAATTGAATGCTAGGAAAAGAAAATGCATGATTGAAACAGATGCTCCTGGCAGCCCAGAGCTCAGGTAAGCATGTGGTGGCAGGCAAGCCTCAAACTACCTCATCTCACACAACAGGCATCATTCTTGATTATTGTCCTTGTTTACTGCATTGGTTGACAAAATGTCTTATGCACATGAATAATCAAGTTAAACAGATGGGAAAAATCCTGCTCTGTGCATCAAAGACTTAATTAATGGGATCTTTGTTATTCATTTCACAGGTGCAATAGCACCTGGGGGTGCTGAGGATCACCCAGGTTTAGATTCCTGGGATCAACTATTGGGACAGATTTTCTATAGAGCTCAGCAGTGAAACTCTGAGTTGACCTAAAACCACCTACTATAGACTTCAGACCTGCAGTGCTTTAGAAGAGAGACTGCCTATGTATTGGAAACCTGACTCAATCCACTACACAATTTTGTCAACTGTCCACAGCCAAACTTGGCATCAGGGAAAGTCTAAGATGTTAGCATATGTTATCAAGTCCCCTTCTGTTTTCTCCTGTGGCGGTAATGTTCAGACTATTTAAGAAAAAAATATCTGTCACCTTGGCAACTTAGAAGATGACTTTGAATCTCAGTTCTCCGCTCCTGCCTGAACATCTGAATTTTTCTTTGAAACTGGTTCAGCGACATAGTTCAGCTGGCACTGACAACTTCTGAAAGAAGTTGTTAAGGCTTGACAAGAACAGCATAAAGAGGATTATATCAGCCTAGGAAGTGTAAATATCTGTGAAGACATGAATGTTGGAAATAAACATCTGTGTGTGCACATGTATAAACATATAATATTTATACATACATAATAAACATTTAATAGAGACTGATTTTCAGGGCAATATCATACACCTTGACACTACCCCTTCATATACAAGTTTTGCTGATTCTTCCCTTGAAAAAGACTTCTAAAATTTCCTTCCATACATGAGCTTTGAATTTTTATTGCATATACAATGTTAAATTAAAATTGACATTTCTGTGCCACCTGCAATGCAAGGATTGCTGTCAGGGACTGTTAACCAATTTAATGCTATACTGAGTTAGAAACAAGAAGGAAAACTGTGAAGCTTTTTATCATGAAATTTAATACCACATTTAGAGGAGAGGTAAATTTTGTTACTAGGCCTGGTGAGTCTTTTCAATGCTCTCCTGGAGAAAGATAGCAAATGTGTCTTTTTTTTTTTAGATGTTGATCAATTCCTTTGTTTTCTCTGGTTAAAATGCTCTTTGTAGGATTTTTTTTGTTCATGTCTTTTCCAGTTTGCGGCATTGTCAAATGCCCAGGGATGTCTCTTCCCCCAGTGCAGTGGTGTGTGCCAGAGCATCTCTTTCTCTGGCAACGCTTGCTGGTGAGAGAAGGCCTAGAAAAGCAATGTGCATCTTTTTGGGTGGGTGCTGTTAGTGCCATCGCTCTCCTCTGACGTCAGGAGCACCCCCGAGCAGTGCTTACCTCTAGAGCGTGGGAAGGTGACCATCTATTCCCTCTCGCTACAGGGACCGACACAAGACTCTGATTTTCCAGCATGTTTCTAGTTAACTCCCTTGAGAGGACAGCCTCAGAAATGAAGCCCAGCTGATGAGCACTGATATTCCCTTCAATAAAGTTGCAGTTCCTCACAGCTGCGGTCTGGCTGTTTTTGGTGGAAGGAGAGAGGGTGCGAGGAGCGTTGTAGATTTCTTACTCCCAGGTGTTAGAGCTGTCACCAAGTGCCCCCTCTCAGGTAGCTCCCGACAGGCCACGCAGGTGACACCTGGCCATAGGAAGGGGAATTGTATTGCCATTGCGTGAAGCGCTGGCAGCGTGGCTGAGCACAGGCCCTGGCCTCACGTAAGTCATCTAGTCCTTCTCAGTTAGCTTCTCGCCCCACAAGCTAGCAAGGATATACCTCCCTCAAAATGGTGGTAAGTTGGCTGTAAAAATGTAGTAACTGATTTTAAAGCCCTGATATACACCCTGACACTTGCAAAAATTTTCCAGGGTGTCAGGACTCTGTTGTCTACCAGCCCGCCCCAATTTCCTTGGACAAATGTTCCCTTTAAACTTTATTGTTTTCTAGCTTTAAGTCTTCACACCTGTGTCCACAGTGCAGCTGAAACATCTGTTCTTCGCTTTTGCAGCTGGAAGCTGAAGTCCCTCTCTCTCCTACATGTAGTGTAAAAAAGTGCCAGTTATATCTGGATTGGGTCTGGGAGAAGTCTCAGCCCCCCCGCCCCGCCCGAAGTAAAAGCTTTACAACTTGCCTGTTCTGATTATAGTGAACAGTCATCTGTTCTTCCCCTAAGGGAGCAGTGACATCCCACTTGGCCAGAAATAATGTACTAAAGATTGGGACATCCAGACCTTAGTGAAAAGGAGAACAGAAATGAAATTAATTTTGTTTTGGCTTTCTGCTCTTTACTGAGTATATGATTCCCTTGTCACATCCTTTAGCTATATGCTTCACCCCTCAGACTTTAAATCTTAATTTTACTGAGATCTCCAGCTCACAATCTTCCTGCAGGCAGGGCTGAAACACTGCATGGTGGAGTGATGCACCAAAACTAATGGAAAACAAAATTATATTTTTCAGGCTTTAACATGGTGCCTGGAAAAATTATTTGACACCACGGGTTGTGCAGCTGCTAGGGGAAAGTGCTCTTGTGCCAAGAGAAATGTTCCCAAACTGCTGCTGGCCCTTGTTAAAGCTGAATGTATTTCTAGCTCTGAGTGTAGTGAATATTTGGTGACAAGCATCGATGACAGCTTTTTAGGTGTTACAGCTTTCAGCTTTAGAGGGAAAAATAGTTCTAAGCAACTGCTTAATCCATAGTCTAGATCCGTCTTGTTTGATAACTGGAGGTGAAGATTTATAAGCAAAATGGTAGGAGTCCAAAGGCCTTCAGGAGCCAAAGGGTGGCAGAAAGTCCTTTCTGTGAGCCTTTGGTGTTCTATGCCAGTTTCGAGGATTTTATGATTTTCTAGTGCCTTAAATATTGCTTTAATGAGAAGAACTTTTTTTTTTTTTCTTGTTATATGCAGTATGGTTGTGCCGTAACTAACTACTAAGTCTTAGTTTTTCATTTTGTCCAGAGTTGGAAGGAGCAGGCTTGTCTGGTATTATGGCCACTTAGCGTAGGATCACAAAATTACCAAATTCTCAATAGAATTCTGTTGTTCAATAAAATAAAAGAGAAAGTTCAGAGGTGACTAAGTGGACAAGATTTCAAACCATTTTCTCTTCCTTTAGCCGCACTTATTTTTCCTGAAAAAAGATTTCCCACCATTATGCTCTCTGAATTGCCCAGTCAGAGAAATCCTTTTAGCTGTGTTTGACCAAACATCTAATAGATACTGAAACCTTCAGCCAAGAGAGCCTGGCCTTTGTGGCTGCATACATACACACACAGATCTCAGCCAGTCTCTGCTGAGTACAATACCATAAAACCACAAAATGGTCAGTTTCCAAGGAAACGGGAGCTCCACTTTTTGACAAATGTACACAATTTATTACTCATTTCTACTACCACACTGGTTTCTAACCATTTGCTACAGCTAGAAGAATATGTGTTTTCTAACACAGAATGAAAGGAGAAGCTGGCTGTTGCTGTAGGACAGAGCTTGCTCCAGGATCACCATGGTTTCACCCTGACAGCCGACTGCACTCATTCATGCACCTCACCAGAAACGGTGCTGGATGCGTGTGGTTCAGAGGTGACCTCCGGAGGAAGCCTGCCGGGTGGTGGCCTGTTGACCTTGGGCTGCATATTTAAGGGTGTGCAGATAAGCACTTGCTGAGATTTTCAAGAGCTCTTAGGCACCTCTTTCGCCTTGAAATCAACTCATTGCCACAGCTGCAGCCTGTCAGGAAAGCGAAGTGAGAGCTAACAGAAAAATCTTTACCTCTATTATATGGATGTGCTGAGGGGAAAAGTATGGCACTTGTTGTTCCCACCTCTCCCCACCTCACACCAGAGGAGTGCTTCAGTGCTTAAGAAAGTGCGCAGCTGGGTGGCCTGAGAGCCGCTCTGTGCTAATGTCACCACCCCTGTGGAGAGCATTTGCTAAGATTATTGGGGATCACTAACGCTGGAAAATTGTTTGATGGTGGAAGTATTTTCTTCTACCAATAAATGCCAATACCACGAAGGTCCAGATAGGCAAAGCTTTGGGCAGTGGCAGTGAACCTCTTGTCTCACTTTTGGCTGTGTTTTAAGAAGCCTTGGATTTTTTTGTTTTCTGTCTGGATCTCTAATGGTGCAAAACATAGCTCTGGCACCAACACCGTGCCATGGATAGCCCATGGGTGTTCTGACCGCCACTCCTGTTCTGAACCCATGCTTAGGAGCCCCTGCCCCAGGGACGGGGGAAAGGGGACAGCATAGGATTTTATCTTTTGTCTCAGTGGTGATGCAAGTGGTTCTCACTGGTCAGACTGGTCAGGCTTGCCAGCAAAATCCAGGCAGGGTGATGAATGCTGTTTCCCCAAGGCAAGCATCTGCGCATGGAGTAGCACTTTAAAGCTTGGTATATGGACAGTCAGGGCTGAACTGTGCATTTGTAAACACTGTGAGAGAATTGAAATAACCACAGAAGGTCCTCTGCCAGGCTCTGAAAGCCTGACTTTTAGAGGCTTATTGTGCCTGAAAGAAATGCTTCAGGCTGAAGCAAGGCTTATTTCTATGCCCAGTTAAAGTACAGAACATAACACTCTCAGTAAGGCAACTTACATATTTATCACTTGTGGTGAAATGGAGGATGGGGAAGCCATTAGCTGGCACATGCTGCATCCCTGCTGGAGCGGCGCAAAGCTGCAGAGTGCATTAAGGGCAGACAAAAGAGGACTGTGCTTGAAAACCCCAGGGTGAGTACTGTAGGATCTGCTTACCCCGAAGGGTTGAATGGCAAGCAGATAACACACATTTGAACCAGCGGCATTGCTGCAAGTTTAGAAAGCGACAGTTCCAATTTCAGTCATGAACAAGATGCTGAAAGGTTTAGAAGAGAGCTACAAGGCTGCAGTTTTTATCTAGATAAGGATTGGACTGGCATTTGGCTTTAAGGCTGAGAGACAAATGAGAGTTACAAGTGGAAGTTCAGGTTTTGAATTAAGTTGCTGATATCCCATAAATGAGCCTGTTAAGTTCTCTGATCACGTTGCCAGAAAATAGACATTTCTGTTGTTGTTGACCCAGCAAGAATGGCCAGTCCTGGTTAGTCCTGGCCAAAGCAGGAAAGGGGACACCTCCTAGCATCCCCCCCCCAGCCCCAAACCAGCACAGGTTCCTATCTGAGATCCCCATACCCTACAAAATGAGCAAAATGGTGGAGGTTCTAGGTTTCAAATCTGGTCCATCTCTAATCAGCATGGAGCAGGACTACCATACACCAACTTCATGCTGCTGTAAGCTTTCAAAGTGCCATCACTTCTGATTAAATTTTCTTCTTTCATTCTCTTTCCATAAATGTCACTCAGGCTGTTTTCCCAAGAAAGACGCAATTCATCTGCGTATTATCTATGATTGATCATAAACAGCCTAGAAAAAAACAGTTAAAATCTTTACCTCAGGCCCCAGACAGCAAAGGACCTGCCGTTGCTGCCATTAAGGTAACAGCAACTGGCATCACAAAAATATGAATACTTTTAAAAATAGGATACTTCTATAATACTTTTTTTTTTTTTTATGATACAATAATATGATACTTTTTAAGTTTCAGCGTGATTTGCTGGGTTTGTTGGTGTTTTTTTGGTTTGGTTTGGTTTGGTTTGGTTTGGTTTGGTTTGGTTGTTAGAGTCAGATCTTTTAATTAGGTTAATTTCTTTCTTCTTTAAGTTTATACACACTGCATTTAATCAATGTACAACAACATCTGATGAAGCTCTGAGTGACCTGGTCTGATTTTGTTCATAGCAGATGGTACTTGAGGAGGAAGGTGGACTAGTAGACCTGCAGAGGTCCTGAATTTTCCTGTTATCCTAAATAACTGTAGGGAAGTTATGATGAAGTTTGGAATGTGAACACCCATATTGCTCTAATGTCACCACAGTGAACAGACCTTGCATACTTTTGTGGCACTGCAATCTTTCAGAAAAGAAATAAAATTTAAATGACACAGTGGCTGACAAATATAGAGCCTACTGTCTTTCTTCAACGCTGACATCATTATTTGCAATTGTGTTTTCTAATGACTATACATGATAATTTTATCCAGTTCAATTGAAGGCAATTGCCTCATGCCATACAAATATTGTTTTACAGTAATAAATAGTAAGTTTCGGAAGTTCACACATAACTCTCTCAAGTTATTCCAAAGCCAAATTGAAGTGTTAATGTGGTTAGTGAAAATGATTTTGAATTAGCCACGTTATTAGCTGTTCAGGAGACAGAAAGAAATTGGAATTCTGGTGGGTTAAATGATTTGGCTGTGAGGAAATATTTGCTCAGGCACAAGACTGTCATTAAGGGGATGAGGAAGTGATGCTGGATATGTTGCTTTATCTCACTCCATGATTTTGTTTGCAGAGCTTTATTTGCCTACCAGGATACTGATGGTAAAACAAGGTTGAAAAAAACAACTGTCTAGCAAAATCAAAATATTAATTGCTTGGGACACAAATGAAATTCAGACCCAGAAGTGGTCAGAAATATATAACTTTTTCACGGGCAAAAAAATATTTTTGACATAGGTTTCTTTTTACTTCAGAGCGTTTGACCAGCTCTGTGCAAACTCACGTGGTGTCTAGTCCATTCTCCTCTCCTCTCCTCTCCTCTCCTCTCCTCTCCT
>VXAA01003585.1:649402-770108 GCA_013399115.1 Anseranas semipalmata
AGAGGTGCTCCAGACCTTTGATCATCCTCATGGCCTCATCTGGACTCAATCTAATAGGTCCACGACCTTCTTATTTTGGGGTCCCAGAGCTGAACGCAGTACTCCAGGTGGGGTCTCATAAGAGCAAAGCAGAAGGTGATAATCACCTCCCTTGACCTGCTGGCCACGCTTCTTTTGATGCAGCCCAGGATACGTTTGGCTTTCTGGGCTGCAAGCACACATTGCTGGCTCATGTTGAGCTTCTCAATATCCCATACCATATGACATCATGCGCAGCAATAAAAGCTGGGGTAAAGAAGGAGAAAGGGGAGGACTTTCAGAGTGATGGTGTTTGTCTTCCCAAGAAACCACTACATGTGATGAGCCCTGCTTTCCTGGAAATGGCTGAACACCTGCCTGAGATGGGAAGCAGCAAAAGAATTCCTGGTTTGATTTTGCTTTGCCTGTGCAAGCAGCTTTTGCTTTACCCAGTAAACTGTCTTTATATCAATGGATGTGTTCTCATACTTTTACCTTTCCAATTCTCTACCCCACCCCACCTGGGGAGAGTGAGCAAGCAACTGTGTCACTTCGCTGCCTGCAGAGGCTAAACCACAGCAGTGGACTTTTCCTATTGATACATTTTATCGCATTTCTATAAAAACATTTCTTACGGTGGGAAATTATCAGAAAGTCAGCTTTCTTAATTACCCAATCCAAAATCTGTTTCAGACTGTGTAGTCAGTGAATAGTTGATAGAACCAGAAATACCTCAGCTTTCTAAAAGCATAGGACCTCTTTGGTTCACTCATATATATTTAAGGCAGTTAATCTCAAACCAGAATGTGCACAGCAATGCTCAATATCATGCACTGGATTTAATGGGTGCCATCAATAGATGTGAGGATGTATGAGAGAACATGAGGGAGTTGTATCATGAGGAAGCTGTGAAGCTGAACAGGTTTTGTGAACTCTCAGTGGTCAATATAAAATAGTAGGACTGCAGAAGTGGTTTTAAATGAATCTAAGCTGTTTTTCTTCAAAATCTTTAAACAGAGCAGTTAAAAGAATGTAGCTAGAACACCTACTTTATACCTATATCAACAAAAACACAATTTTCTGTAGACTAATGGAAATTACAGGCAATTATAACTACAAGCCAGAAAGAAACTGGAGGCCAGCTGTGCTCTGCAAAGTCCAGAGGCACAGCCAGGTTCACATGGCACTTGCCAGGGTCTTGTCCCGCTCCACTTCTCCTGGCCCACTGCTGCAGACAGCAGTGAGATGAGGCAAACGGTCCATGGCTCAGCATCATCATCGCTGTGGTGATGGAGACGTGGCAGCAGGAATGTGCTTTGTGATGGAGCACCCAGAGCTCACCAGGGAGCAGAGGCAGAAGCAGAGGGACTCTGCCCAAGTCCCTCTGCCGGCTCAGGCAGCAGCTGCTGCAGCGTGGACAAGTCCCGAAGGCAGCACAATGGTGGCCTTGGCACCGCATCCTGGCACGAGGCTGGTGTCACTCATGATCCCTACTAGTTTACAGGTATATGGAGCTCGGTGAGTGTGTTATGAAGCCCTTCCATGATCATAGATTGACCTTTACTATTTGGAGTTCTTGGGTGACAAACTTTGGGATCAGGCCATACACTGCAACTTTCACTCAGACAACATTTCCCCTTTGTATCTTCTGTCTTTTGCCATCTATACTACTCCACTTCTACTGCTATGGAGGTGTGGTAAAGACCAAGTAACACAGCTTATGTACAGCCATAATTACTTGCTCCACTGGGGGCCTGGCACTGTCTTCCAAATGTTCTTCAGCTGCTACGCTAATTCTGGTAATGGACCTTACTTTTGTTAGTCTATTATCCCAAAATACAAAACCTGTTGTATGCTAAGATTCTTCTAAAGCCTGGAGAGTGAAAACTGTTTTGGGCACTACAGCTCCATTCCTCTGCTGACAAAGTCAACGGCAAGCCATTGTGGATGAAGCCCATACTTGGTCATGTAACCTTTGTGTTCAAAGCAATGTATTCACCACACATTGTTTACTCTTTTGTGCTTCTTTGCATTCAGAATCTATTTTCTTTCTTTTTCTTTTTCTTTTTCTTTTTCTTTTTCTTTTTCTTTTTCTTTTTCTTTTTCTTTTTCTTTTTCTTTTTCTTTTTCTTTTTCTTTTTCTTTTTCTTTTCTGTGTCTTAATTCCTATGCTTTGTTTAGTCCCTTCTGTTTCTTTTTCTTTTTCTTTTTTTCTTTTTCTTTTTCTGTGTCTTAATTCATATGCTTTGTTTAGTCCCTTCTGTTTTCCTCTTCATTTTTCATATAGTGGATTCCTTTTCCTCATAGCTACTGCTTTTTTAATTTTAGCTTTTCCTCCTTTCTGTACTTTTTCTCTCCTTTTAATACATATTTATCTTTTAATTAAATCACCAGGAGGCATATTTAGAGCCCCCAGGGTTCACTTTGAACTACGAAAAGGAAAGGGCCCACTCTGTGCTATAAACAAAATGTTAATTTGAATTAATTGAAGGAAATGCTTTGCCTGTGACAGACTTGTTTCTGAATAATTAATCATTGCAGCCAGAAGAGTAAACATTGTGGCCCTGGATTTTGCTTCTGGTACTACCAACGTCAGTCTGGAACAGCTCTGCTGATATGAGCTGAATCATTCTCATTTTGATATTGGTTTGGACAAAAACAAGGTCTGGCCCCAAATCATCATGGAGATCTTTTGCTCCATGTCATATCTAAACACTGTGTGGCACTGGAAGTGTTCTCCCCAACATCTAGGGACTCATTTTCAAGAGGGATGGCTTCTCTCCTCATTGCTGAAGTGCAGCGATAGCCAAGGTGGGCAGGTGGGGTGGAAGGGGCTCAAGAACCCATTGGCCAAAGGGGAAAAAGCCATTGATGGATGGTAAGGTCCTACCTGGGGAAGGTCCCAGTGACCAGAAGAAGACTGTGGGGAGGACGGGTAGAGGTAGGGGCATGTGCCACCAACCCTAACACATCCCTTGGCTCCTCAGGGCGTTGGCCTAAATGTCTAAAGGCACTGCCACATGTGCCTCTGACTCGTGGTCCAACCCTACCTCTCCAGTTTGAAAGAAGGAATAAATAGCTTTTGCTGCTTTCTCTCTCCTTCCTTTGAATGCTGAATCCCTGTTCCTTGGCTCTTCACAAGTATGATGTGGAGGAGAAGAAAGTGAACAAAGTTGAGGGAGGAGAAGGAAATAATCCTCTGAAGAGCTCCTGGCTGAAAGATAAGGACTCTTCCAAGTGCCATCATAACTTTATTCCATTCTACTCTGCACCTCTTTTACTAAAGATTGATAATCTCTTTGTTCTCCTTCTACATGAACATCCCTGTACAAGAGGGGCAACCACACACCCCTTTATATTGCCTGCAAATCTAAAATTGAAACAAATGCTGCAAAGTCAAAAATTGCCATTGGCCAGTATATGTGACATTCACACACAGAGAAAACATCAATTCAGAGATAGAAATAAGAGGAGTTATCTCAGATATATAACAGGTATTATTCTGTATGGTGCTGTTTCTTAATATTTGCTACAGTTCATGACAAAAAGCCACTCTCCACTGGATATCAATTCATTTAAGGGTTCATAACATTAGATAAATTAATTGGAGAGGCTCCTAAATACAAAGAGAAATTTCCAGAAGCTTTGGAAAGGATTATGATGGTGAGGGAAATAGCCTTTCTCATGTATCTTCAATACCTCCAATGAACACCTATCTGGAAATTTCTCTTTGCATTGAAGAGCTAGAGGAAAAAAGTGTTTCAAGTAATTTCTTAATAGTTAAAAGGAATAGACCTTTTTACTTTTGGTCCCTTCCCAAGAGTCTGGGACTTAACACATTTGTCAACTGTATTTGTAGTCTGTACAGATTCTCATAACCCCCTCATCACATTGGTATCCAGCCCTTCCCAATAGAATTATTTCATAAATTCCATGAAGATCAAACCACTTCTGGTCAGTGTCTACTCTCAAGTCATGCTTATTGGCATCAAGAGAACGTTAGAAAGAAAAAAAGAGTCTTAGAGTCTAATAATCCTGGCATGTCAACAGTGTGAAAGGCAAGTTAAAGATAACTGTTAGTTTTACATTAAAAAAAAAAAAAAAAAGGAAAGATGCATATATTTTGGCAATGTGTAAGAAAACTCAGGTTTTCTGAGCAAAATCATTTGTTTCTATCCAAATGGTATTGAAGTGATGACTTTTTAGCTTTTTCTACAATACAGAGTAATATCAAGGTAAGAAAGTCCTCAATATTATTCAACTTTAATAGAGGAAAAATTCTTAAAGACTATCAGTCTTTACAAGGCACTTATTTTTTCTGTACAAGAGGTGATTATTAACAGGAATTCGAAGAAAGGTTATTAGAATCTTCTCTCCCTGGAATTAAAAAACTACGAGGTCTGGAAAAATATACCTGACTTAAAATTTTGATCACAGATTCAAAAACTGATTAGAAAATAGATTTGAAGAACAGTGTTATTAATATTGAAATCAGTAATACCTCTAAAGAGGTATAATTCCTTTCTACTAACTGAACTCTTAAGAGATTTGTCTTCTCCCTCTGAATAATAGGAGTCTCAAATATCTAAAGAGTGATTATTTTCACAGTGAATTTCTAAAGTGTAAGAGACAGGAAAAAGTGTCTGCTTTTATGGAATTGCTCTTTGAGATACAAAGTTCAAACCTGTATTAATGGACCTGTGTATACTTTTACCAGTGTATCACTACTGGTCTTCCGCAGCATTTTAAAAATCTGAATAATCATTTATTTCCATCCACTCACCAACTTTTCTTTTAGGTTCTTCTTTTTAATTAAAAAAGTATGTCCCAAACAAGAGCTGTCCTTCATTCTGTGCCTCTAGTCATTGACCTTGAGAACCCAGCCAGGTACTCCAAGGTGCTGCTGCCCCCCAGTAAGCTGTCCAATGTGGTGAAAAATGCCCAGGGGCAGAAATACCCCCAAGAAGTTAACCGCTTGAATGGGCTCACAGACCTCATGTTCAGCACACAGCAGCTGGCAACGGCCCCTGAGCTGAGGCCAAAAGGAAAGGATAAAGAAGAAAGGACCCTCAATAGAGAAAAGGTGTCTGCCTTTGAAGGTTCAAGTTTTTGTATGGACCCTGTTGATTTGCTTTAGAGATAGGACTTACCCAAACCCTCAGGCCTGACTCTTCTGCCCTGGAGTTGAATGCCTGACCTGACGCCCAGAGCTGCTGTTGATCTGCATGACAGTCAGAGCCTCAAGTTTGTATCTCAGAGCATGACTAGAAACAGGTATTGAATAAATAAACCTTTTCTCAAGTATGCAGCTTTCCCTGGACTGATTTTTTTTTAATGGTGATTTCCAAATTTTTCTTACTCTTCACTGTTTTATTCTTTCTTTTGGTGACTTTATGCTGCTCAGATTTTCCTGTTTTGCAAAAAGTTTCTTAATTCCCTGTTTAGCCCTCGCCTCTCTTTTCTCTCAGTCCATCTCTCTCTAGCTCGCTAGTCCTCAGGCTGTTTATCACCTTCAGAAAACTCAGGCTTCAGATCCGTCTCTCCCACACCTTCCTTCACCCAGGTCAGAGATTAGATTTGTCCAGTAACCAATTGAACCTGATGCGTGTTTAGAAAACTAGCTCTAACTGCTTTAATTAAGAAGTCCCCAAACCCTTAGCTAAATCCTGCCAGCAAATACAGCAAATGAGTTTATTCGTGTGACTGCTGTAAGAATTCCTGAAACTTTTCAGAAAAGACCTGGGCAAGTATTGTCCATTCATACTGGTACTGCTCCTGAGATACCTTTTTAGAAGATGATGCCATGAATCATCCTGCCTTGTCTTAGTTTCCCCAGACCATTTTCTACCTTGAATTCAGCTCCACAAATGATCTCCACGGTGTCAGTGCCAGGCTGGATACAGTTGGCTACTTATGTGTTAACCACAAGGTCATCTAAATATTGCTCTGAGCTACTCAACATACAGAAGAGGTTCTTCAGATCTGCTCTCATTCATGCAGGTGCAGAAGGCAGCTAACTATTACCATCTGCTCTCTGGAACTGAGTTTGCATGGAGAGCCAGAAAACAGACACCTGTTTGGAAAAGGAACACACAATAAATCATTGCCAAATTATGTTGCAAGAAGGGTTTTTGCGAACGAAAACCAAAACAGGAGACAGACGACTGCTTCTACATTAGCAGAAAAATAAGTAGGGTAAGAGGGACGAAGTTATTGGGGTTGTAAATGATATGTACAGTCAGGAAACTAGAAACTCATTTGTAAAGTTCAGGGGAAGGTACGTGATGGTGCTGCACTCCCTCTGAGGTCGCTGCCAGTTTGCATTATCTACTGGGGAAGTGCTGTTTGTTCAGCTTTGACTGAACCATGGGTGAGTCTACATTGGGCTATTAGATTTCCATGGAGTGCTTTATCAGGTTTCATTCCTGACTTTGGTTTCTCGATCTGCTACCATAGCTGCAGTTTCTCTGTGGGTTTGTCACTTCTGCTGAGTGACTTCTGCCACCTTTCTTCATGCTTGCAGGAACGTGCCCTCATACCTGGCAAGTGTCCTCATAACTTCACTAACTGCATGCAACACAACCATGAGAAGGGGCTTATGCATTTAGAAACTAGACTTGCTGGCTATCAATTCCTAGCTGCAACATGAAAGTGAACTAAAATTACAACTCCGGTATTTTCTGGTAAATCTTGATAATATGGATCTTGTTTATCAGCTTGGATCCACTCAGATTCAGAACACCATATAAACATTTATTTAAGTACCTTCTCACCTCAGTTAAATTTGTGAAATTTAAGCATGTACTTCAAGCTAAGTATTGTCCTAAGTGCTGCCTTAGACTCAGTTTCTTCTTTCCTGTTTCAGTGATCATCTTCATCTTTTCATGCTTTATCTTTTCAGTCAATGCTACTTCTTTGATTTTCTAAAATTGAAGTGAAACAAACAATTGCCTCTCCAAGACATTGTGTTGTTGTGCTCTGTAAAGTGCAATCTCAATCCACGTGCCCTTATTCTTCCACTTTACTTCCGCTTGTTGACATAGATTTTAAATGCAGATCCTTCTCACAGCAAACAATGATAAATCTTCAAAGGAGCGTATCAATAGCTCTAAACTACAATACACAAGTGTATGTTTAATACTTCAGGTTATCTGGTACCTAAGGATAGTAGGTGACTCAGGAGAGGATATCACTAACAGAGCAGCAAGGTTATTTAAAGACAGTTTCCTCGTGTGTGCTGGTCCTTCGGTTTGGAAGACACTCCATTATACTATAATTTAGGCTTGATTTTATAAATACAACCTTGGCTTTCACTCTGATTCAGTCTTTCCCTATTTCACATTTTCTGGGCATTTCCTGCCAAGCTGCATTTTTTCTTCCTTAGCAGATTGGTCTCTGCTGTCTCCTGGTTTCTTTTACATCAAGTCTCTTTAGAGAGACTTCTTAGATATCACTTCTTTTGAGCTATACCTCCCTTTGAACTGTGGAGGAGCAGAACGGAAACTATTGTTCTAGGAACTGGTAGTTTGGCAGCACCTTGCTCATGTCATAAATCAAACTGACAATAAATCGTTAACTATTATTTGATATGGCTAGAACTGAAATGCATATTGACTTTGGAAGAGTCCTTTTTCCCTTCTATCCTTCTGAACAGTCATATGTTCTTTCTTTCTGTCCGAAAATGAGTACTGGCAATGTTATCCTGGGTATAGGAAATTAAAACACCTTTTCATCTTGTGTTCTAAATATTATTTGCTTGGGCTAATGTTTTCATAAGGCTTTTTTATTGTCTCACAGCTTGCTAGCCTCTGAGAAAGTTGTTCGCTTACTTCATCCTAATATATGAACTCAGCAAAAAGTGAGACAAATTGGAAGTGGAGAAGCGATTTTCTTTCTCATTAACAACATATCCCTGGAATCTATATTGAAAAAAAAATACATATTGCAAAGCTGCCTGTGGTTCAATTATATATATATAAAATATTTTTATGCATGTATTACTTATGTAATTTCTTACTCTAGTAATGAGATGCTGTAAAGCCCACTTGGAGAATTTGTTAGCTCACAGAGTTAATTAAAAAAAAATGACTAGATAAAACAAATTGGGCCAAGCCTCTACATCTTGAAGGTGAAGCAGGAATGACTGAATGCTTCCTGGATTAAGAAGCCCCGTTGGGTAAGCAAATGGAGGGTGTCCATCTGTGAGAGCTAGGAAAGGAGGACAAAATCCAAGGTTCCTATCCAGAGCCTGTTTTCAAGCCTGCTGGCTTCCTAATACTGAGGGTTAGATCTGGGAGCCTGAGCCAAATGAGGCTGAAACTTGACCCTGGAGAATACAAAACAACAACAACAACAACAAAACAAACAAACAAACAAAAAAAAAACCTGCTGTTGAGCTGCAAGTGCAGGTTTGCTGTGCTGCTGAGATGTCCCTCTGTTATCAGCCTTGGACCTTGGGGAAATTTTGGATCCAGTGCACGTTGCTTCCCGGTTGGCAGCAGCAGCCTGGGTGTTCAGCTGCCTGCAATGGGTCAGGAAATGGAGTAATTTCATGTATTAAAGATCTCTGAGAACCCTGCTAGCCTGCCATAGCCTAAGTTATGGGATTGCCCAGAAGCACCACATGTCACCAATCAAATAGCACGGTAGATCAGCAATGACTTCTGGCATGACACAGGCCAATAATGCCAAACAGAAGGAGGGGTGTGCAGTAAAACTCGGTTCCAAGGATAGGAAATATTGAAAAATATGATTGGATTGTCAGAAGCTCAGTGTAGAAGTGTTTCCTTTGCATGGCTGGTTGTGTGAATGTTATTTTTGGTAACAGATGTGATCATTTATGGCATTGTGGAACATTAAGTTTGCAGATGCTGCTAAGTTATAAAGTGGCACTGTTATCATTTTGTGTAAACTCAGTGCTTAGGAAGTCAAGATCTTAATAGCATTGGTGCAATGTGGTAAAGTGCTCATTTGTCCCACAACCTCTGTTAAGGTCCCTCTCTCCTATTCTGCTTTGGGGAATCCTTGTAACAAGCGTTGCAGATACAAGCTGTAGAGATGTTTAGGATATGGAGACGTGGATATCCAGATGATACAAATCGAACCTTGCTCCTTATGCTCAGGAGACAGTTTGAATCTACATATAAATTCCATTTCCAAAGTGACCGGAAAAGTATTAGACTTTGCAAGGAAAGACTTACAGGCTATCTGAAACTGGCTTTTTGACACCAATTTGATTTTAAAGGCCATATTTAGTTATATTCCAGAAAAATATTCAGTAAAGTCAATTCTGTATTCCCAGCCAAGCCCAGTGAAGTCACTGGAGAATTTCTTTAGATTTCTCTTCACTCTGTGAAAAATAAATGAGTTCTGTTTGCAAAGATTGCAAATACCCCAAACTCCCTTCCATAGAATATTAATAAACAGCTATTTCTACATGGTAATCTCCCAGGTAAGTGGAGCTTTCGTGAGAAAGTCTTTAAGATCTTTTGCTCTGTTACTGGATTTATATCATCCAGTATCTTACCTTGTTTGTTCTGGTCGTAAAGAATGGCAAAGTGCTTGAGCATAATGAGACTGAACAATCTTTCCATTTAGCTGTTCTACCGTGTAAGATGCTGCCTTGTCTACAGCAAAGCCCTGTGGTTTACTACTGTCAAATGGACTTTACCCAGTTATCTAGTCTGCATATGGCAACTGTCTTTGCCAGTAGTACCAGACTATGTGCAGTATGAGCTGTAGCATCGCCCTTGTGTAAGGGTGTCACCCTCTGTAAGGGTGAGATTTAATTGAAGTTTCTTCTATGCACCCCATTATTATGAGGTCTATGAGTCAAACTTTGGGTGTTTTCTAGAGTTCCAGTAAAAAGGCATGCTCTGTCTCAACAAGTCACACTTATTTTTGCCTTTCTAAGCCCCAAGGTATATAAATTTGACTCAGTTTCTTTATGCAAGTATAAAATAAACTTTCAAAAAATATCCCCTAAAACCCAAATCACTGAGTTGTATTGGATGTATTCTTGTACTCAAACCCAGGTTTCACTTAAATATAGACATGTCAAAAAGTGACTCTATAATAAGTTGTTCTTTTTGTAAAAATGGAATTGAAAGACTTCTTTGAAGAATATTGGAATGTGCAGTGAACCAAGAGCCCAGAATGTCTTCAGGAGAAGAAATACCCACTGTTTTTAGAAAGTATGAGATATTTATGGCTGTCTAAAATACCTGATGAAATGTTATGGTGTCCTTGGAAAATACATAGTAAATGATTGGGGTTTTTTTTGGGTGAGAGAAAAAAATGCTCACTTTTAACCAACTTGAGAAAAGCCAAACCCTTAATCCATGTTTCCTGCTGTCAGTTCTTTGTCATGCTGTGTTATGAGTGAGTGCAAAGATGGTGAGTCAGATTTTGTAAACGAAGGGTGAGAAAGATGGGAAATGTATTTTTAGAAAAAGAGGAAAACAAAACAAGACACAGAAACTGTTTAAAGCAAACATGCTTTCAAAAATACTGGCTGTAGAAAGAATGAAGGAAGAGTATGCATTTCAGGTCCACAAAACCTGTTGAAACTGCAGAAGGCTGCAAGAGAGTTTTCTTATCCTGATGTGGGCTAGTGCAGAAAAATTACTTCTTGCAGCCAGAGAGCATTAAGAAATGGGTTTTATCAATGTACATAGTTTGCAGGCTAAACTCAGAACAGATGTTGAAAATCATTTCAACTGGGTAAGATTGTGATTTGGGATGCTTAGCTGTTCATATCAGTAGAAAAAAATGTGTTGTTTAATTTTTTTAATTTGAAAATGAGTGACACATTTAAAAATTTTGATACACTAAAATACCATAAAGCTATCAAAGAGATATGAATATTTCACACAGGTAAGTGAAATTCCTAAAAGTATATCTAAATAGATAATTCTGCCTGTCATTTCAGGGCATCAAGACTTAAATCGAATGCCAAAATCACCCATTGTAATACTAATTTATATCAGCAACCAAGAAAATATATTATTAGCAATTTATGTTATATATGCTAATATATATGCAAATTAAATTTGTTATGTAGTTAACATTCCTTGTGTGATTCTGATTCTTGTAGGGGAACATCCATTAAAACATACTGATCTGTAATTAAGCATAGCTTAAAGGTGGTACAACTTTTGCTAAAAAATAATATATTGTGCATAGTTAACCAAATATACAATCACTTTTTATATGCTTAATTTTTATGTGACATGATAAGTTGCATTTGTTATTGATTAAATTTAACTTATACCAAGTTTTTAAGTAATTGGAATAAAATATAGAGAAAAACACACTTTAATTAAACAGAACTACAATACATAACTTTTTTGTATATCAAACTGTTTTACAGTTAACGTTTTTTTGTTTAATACATAAATTTTATGTGTGTTTAGTGAATCAAAACCTTTAATGCCTGTTGTCTCATCTTTCATCATTTTAGAGGTAGTATATCTCAATTCCCACTGTCTCGTTTTCATTGATAGACTCGGAAAGGTTTCAAAACCAGTCTTTTTGTTCTTGTTTTCTGAATGTTGTATGACATAGCTGTAGCACTGGCCTAAACTGAATAACTGAAATAAAGAAAATTGTTGGTCAAGAGTGGCAAAAGAGAAGCTGTTGCTGAAAAACCCTGTATCACCTTAAGTGGTTTTGCTTTCAGGTCCCAAGCTGCTCACTCTGTTCTGCACCAATCTGACTTCCTTTAAAATTTTGACTGCAGATTTGGACAGCTCAAATATAAATCTTCTCTAAGTATATGTAATTTTTTCCCTAAGTAAGTTATAGACAGCTCAGGGTGTTCACAGGTGTCATATCAAAAGTAATTTTCAGTAGATCTGTTTTCAAGGAAAAATTACCCTTTTTCTTTTTTTTTAACTGAAAGCATATTTTAATTTATTCTGTATTCTAAGTATTAACAGTATGGAGAGCTCAGAAGCTGTGCTGTATATTGGAGAGAACTGCGAAGTAGCCCATAAATCCCACCTGCTCTCTGCACTCCGTCCAAACCCAACACTGCTCATGGCGTTGGCTGGGAGTCCCCTCCAAGCAAGTAGGCAGCAACTCGAGTGACAACGGCTCCCTGCTGGCATCTTCCATGTTGTCCCATAGAAGAGAAGCACGCAAAGTGCAAGATTTTGTTCTGCACTCTTTCTGCACATCGATATATAGTCTACGTATGCATCCATGTACTTCTACACTGCTCTAGCTCGAGAAGGCACCAGTTTACATGGCTACATACTGTTTTAGACACTTAGCTTGAGGCTCTCTTTTAAGTCACAGACAGGTGATTTAAAAACACAAACACCTTCAAATAGCTGCATAAATGTCTGTAGATCTGCGTATGATTTAATTTACACTGACTATTAAACAGGCATTATTCGTCAGGTTTTCCTCATGTTCGTGCTTTTCAGAAATCCATGCAAGTCAGATTCCTCAGATTAAATTTGACTGTTGAATGTGCATATGCTCTTGTACCTCTTGATTTTACCTCTTGCCCCTAAAAAGACCTGCATATAACATTTACCAGTGAGCTGGAACAATTCTTAACTGAGCTGGGTCGTGAGAATTTGGTAAGACGAAGTGCAGAATTACCCAGGCAATTGCTGTAAGGACAGTATGAATTGTTGCAACGACATAATCCTTTGCTTCCATTTGTCTGGTTTGTATTTATTTATGGTGCAGGAGTTATACAGCTTGGACAGGCTCCTTCAAGTAATAAAATACAAACATGTAAATGCACATAAACACCCACAACACACTGCTTTCAGTTCTTATCTGCTACAGCACATTTGCTAAATTTTACTCCTTCCAGCACTGCTAGTAGTAAGTGTTGATTCAAAAAAGAAAACAGGAAATAATTCTTCATTTCAATAATTCATGGAAAATGAACTGAAACTATGATACCTGTGACACATGAGAGCACACATCTCAAACTGTGTTATTAGTATTCAGTGCTGGGACTGCAGCCCTGGAACATATGCTTAAAACATTGCTAAACCCCTCCGGAACACCATTTCAATAGAAATTCAGTAATCTGTTGAAATAAGTCGACACAGAAAATTATGATATAATTGGAGCTGTTTAATTGCCTGTTATGTCCTTTAGTTGATCCCCTGAAACAATGTTATTAGTATTTAATGTGAAATTTCTGCAGTAAAAAAGGTGAATTTATTGGGTGAAAGGACAATCTTCCATTTCATGAAATACAACTGGCAGATAGAAACATGAAATGAAGTGCCTCCAACCAGCTTTTACTATACCTGCTCATAAACTTCCCTGACCTGAGACACGAAAAAGAGTTTCTGTGGGACACTTACCACTTGCTGAAGGATCTGCTCTTCCTCCACCTTCACGGCGATACAGGCGTTTTATAATTTTTAATATATTATACAGTACTTCAGTGAAAAGGGTGGTTGAGAGGAATAGCGTGGCTCTTGTTGTTAACATGTGAGCATGCCAAAGCATGACAAAGGCTGATGTAGCACTTAGGTCCCTTAAAGAATAATATTTTACGTAGGATTTAAGAGTACAAAAGGTTTATTGCTGCCTGAGTGGAGCCTGTATACTCCAGCATGTTTTACTGACTCTTTCCCCAAATTTTTAAGTATACGCCCAATCACCAAGCCCAGGCCTGCTCACCTTGCTCCTAGTTACGAAGCTTCAAAAGGGCAAGCACCAGCTCCTACGCAGAAGCATGGTGGTGTTACAAGAAGATGCATTCTCTAAACACAGTAGATTTCAGAGCTGTGTAATTTAGAGCAATTTGCTTTTAATTTTGTGCATTTATCTCAGATTTTTCACTGCTTCCTTTGCTCTCAGCAACCCCAGCCCATGAATTTATCTCACTGTCACAAAATCTAGCTTTGTGAGCAGGTTGCAGCTGTAGATGTCTTGATGCAGATTTTCTTCTCCAAACACAGAAACTTTATCTCCTCCCCCTCTGTCCCCGAAGTATACCTCTGTGAGGACCACAGTAAGTTACATTCAGTCTTGGATCCCAAAAGCTTTCCTCTGCAGATAAATATTTTACATTTTTAAAGTCCCTCATTTCAGATCATGGAGGGATAGAAAAAAAGATTTAAACCAACTCCATTTTCCCCACCTTCCAGAGACACGCTCAGAGCCAGTGTTGGTCTTTAACATCCTACCCATCAGAGGCAATTTTTAGATGGGTATTTACTTCAACGGGACTGTGAGACTTCCTTCATGACAGGAACAGTTACATTACTGGTCCTAGCCCTGGGTATCTGCATAAAGCCATACACACAGGGATACTTACATTAAGTTCAGTTGTCTGTTACCTTACACATATGATCAGGTTCCCCACAGGACCAGGCTGATGCCATTTCCCTGGTGGCCACAGGCTCATATGTTATTCAGCCTCATTGGTAAAGGTTTGTAAGAAAGGGTCTTAGTAAGATTTCAATTGAGTTGACAGCATTTTAAAGGGGCTGTTAGTATTGTTAAATGTGGAAAGATTTCTGTAATATAGACTTGGAGAAAACATGGTGTGGAGTTTTATGTGAGTTTTATCACTATTTTTTTGGTTTCTTCTGAGTGGCTTTGACATCCTGTTAAAATGTTCATCAAGGGTTCACAATGAATGCGCAATGTTTAAAAAGTAGTTTTCTGCAGGCATTTTGGGTGCATATTAAAGGATGCATTACATAAAAGTTAGTGGCCGTTGTTAGGCTTTCACTGCTGCAATATTGGAAAGCTAATATAGTTTGAATATTTTTTATGATCTCATTAAAATATAACATTCCAGCATCTCCTTAAGATTTTTAGGTAATTCAGGAGTAAAGGATGTATTGACTAATAAAAATTTTCATTTGCTGTGCTTTGTATTATGGTATGAAATAATGGTAGAACACCATTAGTGGATGTATGTGTTGAGACTATGTAAAAATTCTATTCTATAAAAACAACCAGGATTTTAAAATCCAGCACAACCACGTTACCATTTCTTTACAAGACTGAGTAGCAGATGTTGTGAGGTTTGCTTTACAGCATCCCCCAAAGCCAGTTAGAGCAGTCAGGAAAAAGCTGCTGACTTGGGGTGTGGGAGGAATTCCTGTGCAGCCCCAACCACCCCACCAAAGGGGCAGTTACTCTTCAGTTCCAACAAATTGTTGGTGCTCCATCTTTTCTACCTCAGGGTTTTTAAGACAGACGTGGAGCAGAGGAGGCTGGGAAGATCCCACACAGGCTGAATGCCAACAGGAAGTCACAGTGAAGATCTGCAGAGTGAGATGGGACCTGAGAGGCTCCATGCAGAAAGCTTCCTGAGAAGAATGCTCATCTCACCTCTCGGCAGCGAGGCACAGCTTGAGGAGACGACAAGCAGAAAACCCAGCATGGTTTTCAGCACACTCAGCAAATTAGCAGAAATGTCTCTGTTGAATATGTAGGAGCATTTAGGCACTTCAGACTCCTTGGCTGTACTTAATTGTCTAATTTTGCACATTTTTAGGACTGAGGAATCTGTGCGTGACTTTAAACACTTTGTATCATATGCAGTTATGTTTATTTTTAAAGTGCAACGTGAGGAGAGAACATTTCAGCACAAGTGTTGCATTTCTTTAGCTAATAATTGACATGCGTTAACATGCATTTTCCATGGTAACTGGGAGGATTTAGTTATATCCATTGCCTTTGATGTCAAAGATTACCTCCTTGCCATCTGCAATTACTCATTTCTTTCCCACTCCCATAAATTCCCACTCTATCCATTGTGTTAAGTGAATGTTTGAGGAGCTGGACTGTAAACCAGATAACTGAAGTGATAACAAACTACAGCATTTGGGCAGAATCAGGTGTCCACAGATAAGGGCAATAGCAAGAACTTGTACGTTTAAGTTGGCTATGTTGCCACAACCCTCATGCTGTTACACTCTGAATAGGTTAGCACAATCGAAGATCCACTATCAACACATCGGGTACTGACTTTCTCCTCTACATTCCTACAATGTGTGTACATAGGTCTCAGATCATCTGCCATTGTGACCCCAGAATGACAAAAATGATTAATATCAGATGAAATCTATACAGTGAACCTCCTTGGTGCACACACTTTATTTCTGAAGGAGTGAGGTTAGATAGTGACACAAAGCAGTTTTCTTGAGATGGGTCAGTAACAGACAGGAAATCCTTATGATAATAAGGAACTTGACATGAGAAATCAGAGGCTGCAAACACTAAAATCAAATCCATGGAGAAACAAGGCAACCATTTTGATTACATTCACGCCTGCTTTATGCAGTAGGTTCCTCGGGGCCTTACTCCAGAGTTTAAACTTCCCACCTAAACAGCATTTATTTCTTAAACCAACAACCACCATATCTCCTGTCCAAGTGCTGGCTTCATACAGCAAAGCAGCACAGTGAGGCCAGGGCCACTTCTACCATCTTCCAAGGCAGCACAGTGTCCTTGGGTGGAGTCTGCTTGGGGATGGAAACACACCGCACTGGGCTGTGATGAGGCTGGCCCCGCTGCCACTTCAATGTCACTCAAGAGGAGTAAGAACTATTTGCAATGTTTTCCTTTCTTCCCAAAAATAATCATGTGGTTTTACTGTTGTTTCTTTTTCTTTTTCTATCTTTTTTCTTTTTTCTTTTTTTTTTTTTAATCTCCCATGCTACTGCTTTACATTGATAGAAAGCATATTAACAAATAACACCCACAACTCCTGGACTGCTTTTAGTGATGTGTTCAAAGCATTGTTAACCTCCCAGACTCATTGAAGAGCTTATAAAATGAGTGTGCCTGTGCATGTATGTGTACGTATACATATGCACACACACACAACAGGCGCACACATACAGACATATTTTTATGACACATTTATCCTCCAGCTGAAGTGTAATTTTGCCTAATCTGGAATAGTTTGATATATTCTCTGCCACAGTTTAAAACTTCTATAGCTATTTACAGTCTCAGGGGGAAAGGAGAAACTAAAGAAAATATACTGTGAACATGAAAGGTGTTCTGCAAATGCCTAAATTCTGTCTGTAAAGAAAAGGAAGTGTAGGGGTGTAAAGCATGTGCACCATGTGCATCCCTCCCTGGCCCATTAGTATCCTCCACAACAGCTCCTATAGGTGTGTTTCAGTGGCTGCTTGCCTCCCCCTCCTCCCCCTCCTGCAAACCTTCCCTCCATTCTGTCCTCCAACTCCTCCAGCAGGCAACAACTCCCCTTAGACCCTCTTGGTCTTTTGAGCTCCCCTAAACAGAGTGACATGACCCACCATTAAAGCATTACCATGGTCGGGATGGTCACTGGGGGCCTTGAGGTGTTCCTCATAAGACTCAGAGGTCAAAGATAAAGAACAAATGACAGCAAAAATAAAGTATTCATAGAACAAGGGTTAGCTTACTTCAGCCAGTGAGTAGCAAGAAGATGCTGTTAATGGTCTGCTATGCCTTTTGCAACAAAGATGATGCTTTTAAGGAAAGTCAAGTTCATAAGGAAAATAATACCACTCATTAAAATCTAAGAAATACTGTTCAAAGGGACATATTGTGAACAGTATTGCTCCTAAATCATCTGGTGTGCTACATGCAACTACACAGATGAGCATTGCTGTTTAATCTGGGGAGTATTTCCATAGTTAACTGCCAGAAGCTTGAAACTTCATTTTTGTTCGAGAAATATAACTAGAAAAGCCACAGGCTAAGAGCTAATACTGCAATCATACAAACAGATCATATATATGAGTTAATGTATCTGCTTTTTTTAAAACAAAAAAACATGGATTAGTAATGTTTTACTTGTGCTTCTGAAACAAAACAATGAATTCATTTCTGTTCCAGACTCAAATAAGGGACTTAACATTCGAAATATGTTGATTTCTTTTTCTTTCACAATACAAAGTAAAATAGATTTTTGAAGGTGCTTTGTGCACAGAATGCGAGTAAGAAGCAGTCAAGTACTGAACACCTACCTCATCATTCCCCCTACAAAAACACCTATAACTGGGTAGCTGGGGATGGGTTTAAAGTCCTTCATTATTTTACCGAAAGGTAATGCTGAAGCTGTGTGTGCACGTCTGTTCATGTGGACATTTCCCCCTCCCCACCAGCTTCCTAGAGTGTATTAAAGCCACATGGTGTAGAAGGGAGGAAAGAACTGATGATATTTTTCATTGGGTGGAGAAGAGTGCTGGATTTTGAGACTTCTGCAATAGATGGATTTTCTTAAAGTTTTGCGTGGTATCTTTAGGCAACTCACATATTTTGAGATTTCACTTTCTTTTCCAGTTGTGCCATTTATATTCTGGCAATATGTGACGGACATCAGTTCTGACAATAGACAGTGACGGTAGAGGATTAAATAGCCCAGCCAGTTCCACCTCAGCTGCTGGAATTTTTTCAATTAACTTTAAACAGACTGGATCAAGACCTTCAAATCCTAATGCTGAGGCACTCTTTTAGTACCCTACACTCTTAAGAAACTAATCTTCTTGGAGGGGGTCTGAAACCTGTGTGTTACCATTTCCATGGATGTCAGTAACTTGCACTGTTAAGAAGCAATTGTGCTATGAAAGGGAAGCTCATGGTAAGCATCAGTGAAACTCACTGCTTGGATGTGAGTACTCTTATTGGAGTAAATTTCCAGAGGAGAAATAGAAATTGAAGAGGGCTTTCCATTCCAGTAATGCCTCTTCCTACCAACACGCTGACCAGCTGGCCATAATAATATGGTCTTCTGAGCTTGCAATTAGCTTTATAACCCCTGCCTGCCCACAGGCTCCTAAAAGAACTCAGAAAAAAAAAAAAAAAAAAAAAGAAAGAAACAGTCTATAAAGGTAAGTCAAAATCTGTTCTTAACTGCCTAATAACATCCCTTCCCTGACTGGGTATTATTCCACTGTGCCACAGTGTGTCATGCATCGGAAAGCAGAAGGTGGTTGCTTCCCTAAACTGCCAGTCTTTCAATGCCCTCTCGGAGCCTGCGTTTCATGTTGGCTGACACGAGGTGCTGTATATGCTGTATATTTACTTGGATAGCTTGACCAGCTCTGAATATGGTTTCTTCTCCCTTTGCAAAGCCTGAGGAACAGATAGGGACACCAAATGCAAAACCCAGAAGTGCATAATGGTACAGCATAGACTAGAGCAGACCACTGCTTCTATGGGAATGTCATGCTCAATGGACCCAGATAAGCACAGATATTCTGTTTTATTCTTTGGCCAGTCTTCATCACTCCTGTCTGACTGATCAATGCTGTAGGAAAACAAGGTGCTACAGAAAAAGGTTCTTTTCATCTGAGGTCTAATAGTGGAAATAGCAAAATGGTGGGGCAACACATTTTTATTTTTAATAAGCACCGAATACCATGCTGGGGAAAAGTAACAAGAGGTCCCAATATACATTTTTTGAACTTGGAGACAAAACCACACTAACCTGAAATGTTCTTTCTTTGCAAACAAAAACAAAAACAACCACATTTATTGCTAAAGGTTCTATTTATCAAAATAGCTGCAACCCAGCAGCTTTCAACAGAGATGTTTTCATACAGAACAAAAATGTTATTTGAGGTGTTTTTTTTTTTCATTGCCTTTCAATGATTTGTTCTGTGCAATGTGTGAAAAATAGGCACCCATGTTTACAGCCATACAAATTATTCAACCTTTATGTGCTGTCTGTCCTCATAGGCATTGTTTTATTTTGTAGCCTCCTTTTCAGTGTGCCTGAAAGGCATGCTTAAAGAGGTGTATGGGTGGTTGCAATGATGAGCAGCGATCACTGTACAGTCTCTGTGATACTGCAGAGCATTGGCATGGCAGATGTTTGTTTTATGTAAAACAAAGAAATGTTGTGCTGGAGGAAAGGACATGCTGTGCAGACGAGTGTGGCAGGAGGTCAGACTCACTGGTTAGGATAAAAAGAGTATTCTGGAGACTGAAGTCAGGTTTCTAAATGTGAACCGAAGAGCCCATGTGTCCTCCCTTCCTCAAGTGCTGAGCACACAGTGCTTTAATGGGTGTTGCTGAGGCTTTAGCTCTCTGAAAGGGAGCTAGAGGAAATAGCTTATCCAAAACTTGGTTGGCAGCCAGAACTGAGGAGAGCAGAGTCTCCCCATGAAGGGGATTTGGTCCAGCACTTTACACTAGTGATAAATTTAGGAATGAATGGCAATATTACCCTGCTGGCCAGTAAATTGGTAGAGGGCAGGCACCGATAGATTCTGATTTTTTTTCCTCCTTGCCCTTAACCCAACATTTAAAATATCAAGAGATTTGGATTGACTTAGCTTGGGGATATTTTTGGGGTGGTTGCTCTCTTTTTTTGTTGTTGTTGTTTTTGTTTGTTTGTTTTTGTTTGTTTGTTTTTTAAGACTTAGCACAATGGACTGCTTTCAGATCTTTATCTGCTTGGACTCCACCTTGTCCTCCAGTCACTCCAGCAGGTCTGGGGGTGAGGGCAGAGCACAGGCACAGCTCAGATTCATGCTGATGACAATGTTCTCCACACTAATCTTAGTCTTCTTTTTCTCTTTTCTGGACAGTGCACCATTTTTTGATTGTGCAACTCTGTTTTAACAGAACAAAGTTAGAAGTATGAACTTTCCATCAGAGAGAAATCCTACTTGACATTGGTTTGGTGGAGTTTGTGGAGCTGTGGCTTTTGCTACACCCTAGACAGGACCAGGAACAGTCACGCTATGATCACAGTAAAGCCCATCTGAATGCTTCTCCTTTCCCCTTGCTATCACCAGAGTGACTGTGAAAAAAACTGACTCAGAAACCCATTCTTCTATTGTTTGCCTCAATACTTTAAATGTTAATTACTTAATCACTGAAGAGAATTGTTTTGTTCTCTTCTATGATATAATTAATTTTTAAAACCACAGGAGTTAATTGTCCTAAGAATTGACTTTCTTCTCTGCAAGAGAAAGTAGAAGATAATTTGTTTCCTGTAGGATGTTCTTGTTTTCTACTGCTGCAGCTGTCATGATATGCACGTCTGTTTTCTCAGAATGACATGAACTTGGAGCTCCCTGCAATTACAGTTGTCATTTTTCTACCCACCCAGAGACACCTGGGGTACAAGTTTCTCTTCAAGCATTTAGTCCACTGAATAATATATGACAGCCATGCAAAATGCCGTGTTTTCTGCAGCTATCACTCCTTCCCCAGATGTGTAAGAACTGGTTCATCCTTTCTCAGCATTATGAAAGCAGCAGGCAGGGAATGGTAGGGGGAGGAAATAAAGGGAGAGGGTAAAATCCTGTGCTGTAGTCGTTCTTCTGATCTTTCGCAGTGTAGCTGCAACCACTCCCAGCAGAAATAGATGCCAAGACAATTCCACTCTGCTAAGAGTCCTATTTAACTGCAGTGAACTTGATTTTCATGATCTCTTCTGGTCCACAGACACAGAACACATTCTTGGTTAATTCCCCTCAATACAAATTGGGGTGGCAGCTTTAAGAGACCAAAAGAGATTTTCAGACGAAGTGGCACAGTACACTCCACCTTGGTGGGGACAACAGTTTTACGCTTACTGGAGGTCTGTCCTCTGCCTGTGCTGAGCAACAGCACAACAGCCGGGAAACACCTCCCATATTATACTATTAGTTCTTTGTAAAACACTTCTGTAATTCCCCAGCTAAAATCCATGCAATTGAGATGCTCTCCTTGGCCAGGGCACTGCTCAGCATAGGCAGGGGCAGGAGGTGGAAGGGAAAAGTCCAGGGCTTTTACCTTGCTGTCTGGGAAGGGTTGTCCCACTGCCCATGCGGGACAAAGCAATTCACTGTGTTGGCTGCTTCCACAAATCCCATGGCCCCCAAATGCAGCACCCCTCGGGGCTGTGACCCCACACTCCTTATTTTGTTGTGACCAACACTGGCAGCAAATCGCTGGCAGGAATTTGGCAAGTTCACTATCTTTAGCTACCAGGTATGGTACTTTCCACTCTGGCTTAGCTAGCCAGGTTAGGTTAGATCCGCTCCTTGCACAGGTTCACCTTAGGAGTTTATTTTTCTAATAGAATTATGTCTTATAATAATAGAACACTTGACCTCACATAGAACATATTTTTAAATTGGTTTCTAAGACATGACCTGTTCAGTTAAAGTTTCAATGCTGTATGAAACAGTTTGTGCTATTAAAACAATGACACCCAATCTTACATATATGTGCTGTGAAGACTTATAGCAGTCTGACATTAATTACTTGTTATTCAGCACCAGTGGTTATATCATAGTCCATTTGTACATGTTTATTAAAAGAAATCAAGTCTGACTGAACAATTTCTTCTGCAGCTTTACAAGTGTGAAGATGTAGATCCAGTATATGTTTTGAGCAAGGAGAAATAGCACTGAAAACAGCACAGAAGAGTACAGTTGACTTATAACAAGTACACCAGTATTATCACAGATGCCATCCTCTATAATTTATAGAGCGGTTTGGATTTCTGTTATGTTAAATCGGTCATACTTAGAAATGGAGAACACATTGTAGTTACATGAACGTACAACTCTGAACTTGCAGGATAGCAATTGGAAATGACTTATTTGTGTTAATAGGGCTAAATGGCCTTCAGTTTCTTAGAGAAAGAGATGGAATAGCCTTTTTTGAGCTGGTAGGTTAGTTGACTGAAAGGTAAGATTCATATTCAAGGTGAGGGTTTTGCAATCCCTGCTCATTTAGCAAGGCAAGAAGGTTAGTGTCAGTAGAAAATAGTTAGAGGCTTCAATCAAGTATTGAAATGTTTACTACTTGCATCAGTATATTACTGGATGAACACTGACAGCATTTCTGATGACAGAGATGCAGACTGCCTGTAGCAGGAAAACCTGGCAATCCAGAAGAGCACTGTTAAAGAGTTATGATGCCATTACCTGTCATGAAGTCCATGCAGACAGGGCTCTACAATTTATGTAAAGCCAAAGTCAAGTGGTAGGCCTGAAGGAGACTGAGTGACCTTGAAAACTATCATGGGATAATGAATTCTGGATTTTATATGGGTCTTTTCTTTGTAATTTGAAGCTTGATGGTATTGGTGAGCTGTCAGAAAGACTAGGAGCAAAGACAGATTTATTGTCGATAGTCCTCCCAAGGAATAAAAACCACAATCACCTTGCATGTTTGATTTATAATTAACAAGAATAAAACTCTAATCACAAATGTAGCTGCCACATCTAGACATGACATAAATATTTTATGCAGTGCTTCAAAGTTGCATATAATGTGCACTGTAAAATTTGAGTATTATAGTAAATGAAGTTATTAAATAAACCTTTAAACAAGAAATTCTGGAATCTCACATTTATTGAAACACTGGTGTGTTTGAATAATGATTCCCTAATATACAGCATGTAATAAAAAAATGCTTATCTTTCTGAAGAAGGTACAGAAATATAAATGTCTCATAAAATTAGTAAAAATGAAAAACTGGAGGTTGAGAAGACTTTATAAATTTTAGTTTTTGTATTTTGCTCTCAAATATATTCATGAATGATATATATTTTTAAGGTGTAAGCGCTTCTTTAAGAAGTTGTCATCCAGGTTTTTCTTAGATTAGACCGTGGGTTTAGGAGTTTCACTTGCAGGCAGCTCCTCTGCACCTTCCCTATGGAAGCACAGAACTGTCACAGAAATGGCATTAGAAGTGCCTGTATTTCTGTCAGTGGCTTATCTGAGCAGTACCTAGATTTGAAGGACCAGATATTAGAGGACTTCTCAGTTGTAAATGTGTGGAAAGTCTCTGGAAAGCCGGGCCGCTCCTTTGGTGCTGGTGGGGAGCCTGAAGCGCCGCACATGGGACGCTTCGGCGAATTCCCAAGCCCCAGGATTTCACTGTGTTCAGCGTCCTGATTTCCAGAGGCACGAGTTATGTGTGTCACTCCAGCCAGCCTTGCTGAAAATGCCCATCCTGCTGTGTAATCTGCATGTCTGGCAGATGGCATATGTGATTAGTATTGATTAGTCGAGGGTCTGAAAGGAATCTGCTCGAGTGGAGCAGAAGAGAGCAGTCGGACATCTGCACAGCTGCCTGTGAACACCACAGACAGAATCTATCTACATCCTAAGTGTGGCCATCTCATAACATGTTGTATCTCGCATTATTGTTCGTGAGAGGTTCTGCCTAAAAAGCCATCAGCTGTCCATTTCTCCTTCTTTCCTACTCCCTTCCAAGGACTGAATAAGTGCTGCAAAATGGAGTCATAATATTTCATACAAAAGATACAGCAGTCTTATAATAAGGCGGAAGATGACAGTTTTAGAAGCCCTGAAGGCAACTCAATTATTATTGTACATAGTGCATGTATAGCATATTATTGTATATGGTGTATCGAGTGAGGGATTGCTGATGAATTTCTTGTTAATGACATTATAGGACTGGTAAGAAAAAAAATGAAACCTGATATCTAAACAGGTCTGCCAGAAAAGGTGGAAAGAGTAGCAGGTGAAACAATAAAGAGTAAGATTATTCAATATATTGTTTAGTTTGGAGCTAAATAATAACTTCCCCTCCCTCACCTCAGGGTTAATTAATAAATTACTTCTTTTCACTGTGAGGACAGTTGATTTCTCATCTGAAAAAACTCCTCTTTTACAGTGGAATTTCACATAAATATAGATCTACTCTAACAGGAATCCCTTTGCCCTTCATGATCATTTTGTGACAACTCTGGCCAAACTGGAAATGTCAAGGTGGGAAAGGGAGACTGGAATTCAATGTCTACCTTGCAGAGTTTCTCTCAGTGCCAATAAAGGCACTGTAGGATTTTTGTTTTGCTGAACTGCACTGTGGTTCGTATCTTTTCCCTCCTTTGTGCCAGAGACTTTAGAATAATATGAAATATTGAGCAGCACTTTGTCCTGCTTATACAGAAATATAGTAATGTTATATGACCCTCCTAGCAGGAGAATTGGGGTAAATGAATGGCAAATCAGTGCCCAGACAGTGTGTGCAGTGCTCACCTCCAGAAGGGCCATGGTTAGAGCATCACCTCAGGACCAGCGTGCCTGGTAAGGCAAGCAGGCTGGAAGAGTCTTTTAAGTTTTCTGTTCCTTGAAAATTCTGGTTGCTACTTCTCACTCCCTTTGTATTTGACCATTCCTACCTGATCTATATGGATGGGAAATGTCCACTGTAAAGCTGTTTTCGTGCCTCTGCAAGGGGACCCAGGTCCCTTCTCAGCATCCCGGTGCTGGTGCCAGGAGCACCGCGGGGCTGGTGTGAGCACAGAGGTGCTCGCCTCTCTGAATAGGGTGGACAGAAAAGGGACAGCCAATTACACTGCTTTTCAGTGGTCAATCCCTAGCACTTCTGAGCTTAATTCTGTGTATAACTGGGAAAAAAAAAATGTACATCTAATGGGATTTCCTATCCTCCCTCAAGTCTGCCACCCAAACACCAATTGTGCCTTTTAGCAATGATTTTGCTGCCTGTTTCCTTTTCCTTATCATCCTCTTTAACTCAGGAGGGTAAGATTTTTGGTCACTTTGCTAGTCTTAAAATACAAATACTTCTTAAACAAAGGTGGTATGCAAATCTCCTCTAGCCCACAGAAAATACAACCAAGGTCCTCTTTTATGTGGTGGATAGAGCTACTACTGTGCCATAATGTTGGCCCTCTTATTCTACCTACAAGGCTGAATAGTAATCGGTGGGCAAAGTATGAAACCTAGAATTGCATGGAAATTTTGCAAAACAAGAGAAAATGGTATAACCCATCTAACAAAGAAATCATGAGCCAAACTTGGGATGATCTGCTTTTCCAAATAAAGATCCCTTTCAGCCTCTTACTGTGAGGCTTTGCACTCTTTCTGATGGGGCTTTGAACACCAGAGTATTATTCCAAAACATCAGAGCGCGGTAAAGAAACTCAGAATTGATGAGGTTTATCTGGTCGTTCTCAGATCTGCTAGTAGACGGGGAGCAACAAGGAAAGAAGTGCCTGGCTTTGTGTGCCATATTTTTGCACTCAAAACCATGCATGTTTTATTCGCTGGCAAATCAACCAGTCACAGAACTAAAGCTATTTATCTCTTGTGAACACTAAATTACATAGCTTTTAGCCCGCAGGTGATCATCAAGTAATAATGATAATATTGCTCCTTCACTTGAGTGAGCTTGGAGTTCATAAGCCTGTGTGCATTCATGGAAAGCCTGTGATATTTTATCAGGAAAGCATCTGCAGTAAAGATCTAAGTACCAAAGGAATCCATATTTTCAAATATTTCCACAGGAAGGCATTTCTGGACCTTAAACTGGAAATGGAGATATTTCTAGGAGCTTAGCTGTAACAACATGCAAGAAAGGTGCAACCTATTCTTTAAATACTCTGTGAACAGTTCACATCCCACCACTCTTGCTCCCACAGAGTGTAATCTGAAAAACATCATGCTTATATCAAAATATGATATTGAAAACAGATGTCTGGATCTAGACCTCACCTTGAACAAATACAGCAAAAAGAAGTGTGCCAAGAACAGTAGATCAGAAAAGAAATGTGAAGGAAATTTCTGTTCCCTAAGGGGACTAAGCTGATAGAAGGTACCAGTACAGAAAGAAATAAGCTCATTTACAAGCAATTTGAGAGTTATTTTACAAACAGCATTCTTATAAAAAAGGAGAGAGAAAGAGAGAGAGAGAATCAACAAAACAACACAAATTCCCATGTGTGAGAGGAAGGAGCTGGTAGGACAGTCTTGGTACAGTCTTACTATGTTTCAGTAACAGAGATGAAGAGCAAAACACAGTCTGCCTTCAGTAAACTCAGTCCAGTCATTTCCATTTCATCAGACAGTGGAAAACAGGTGATCAAACAGAAATACCTACAACGCACATCTCTACATCTGAGCTAATCATCTTGGCTCCTTTTGCAGTTATTGGAGAGAAATGAGCAACAATTGAGGTAAGAATGACAAATCAGAAATTTGTAATATAAAAATTTTTCATCCAAATTTGTCATAGGAATGAATTTTTCAATACAGATTTCTAATAGAAACAGAAGTTTTGTATCACACCTAAGTTAATAGGAGATAACTCCTGCCTTTGTTACATCACTGGGAGGAACGAAGAACGAACAGTGATTTTTTTTCCTCCCTCGACTTATCTCACTTCAATTTTTGTTACCGAAATGCATTACTGCAGAAGTGCTGGCAGAGGTTAGAAATTAAATCATTACAGTTTTTCCTCATGTATGAAGGCTGAAATTCATAACAGAGGCTGTGACAAAGTTAACAGGCAGCATATTCCACTAATTGCAGTTCATAATTATCATCTCAGGCTTGAATGGCCCCAGTACTCACCGAGTGGAAAGAATGAGAAGTGAAATAACCTGAAACAGTAAGTGTGTGTGTTGCTGATTTACCTTTTTGTTTCATTTAACTCTGTATGGGATCCCAGCATAACTTTGCTCATTGCATCTGAGCCCTACCATCAATGCATCCCCAGGGTTCTGGTTCCTCCAAAATGAGGAGATGTACCTCAATAAATTGATACCACCCACAAAAAATGTTTCTGTAAAAGTCAGTTCTCCCTTCCAGCTTGTGGAGAATGGCATTGGTCTCAGTAACTGGTATCAAAGTCAGGAAAACTGTCAGAGACTGCCTACAGACTCAAGTCCAGAGTCTACATGATGCCAAGTGTTAGATGATACCAAGAATGGGCGAATGTCTCTAACTGGAGAATCAAAGAACCAAGATGTCCTTACACTATCAGAGGAGTTAGTGACTGACAAATAGTGAAATATTAAGGTGGAGACTTTAAAAATGCCAGTCTGGTTGTACCTGGGACAACAGGAACTCCAGGAGTTTCAGGAACTCCTGAAAGAGACTGCTGCACATGTCCTGATGTCTGCCCAGCGTCCCCCCTGAGGTGACACACATCTGCAAGAAAGTAAATGAGGCTTTGGGTGGTCATTTTATGAGCAGAGTACTAAAAAGAGTACATGAAAGTGCTAACTTTAATAACTGGTGCCAGAAGTATGGAGAAACAATTTGAGTTTTTATTACTGCAGTTTCATGGTTTTGCTGAGCATTGCAATACGTTAGACAAACTAATATAGGGGACAAGATAGGTGCTTGTGTGTGAGACACTAATTCATCTCAGCGTTTGTTAGGGCACAGATCATCTTCTAAGGAATATAACAATGATAATACAGGAAGCAGTATGACTTTAGTGCTATCAGTATGAAGGAATTAGTGTAAGATACTGGTGACAAAAGAACAAGAAGATAAGATGTGAAATGAGCAGTTGATCCAACCACTGCAACACCAGAGCAGTCAAAAATGAAAGAGGATTCAAGGAAATGAAGAATGGAAGGACTAAAGATTGGACCAGAAATGCCAGGCTACAGCTAGAAAATATGTCAAGCAAAAGATGTAAAGATTTATATTGCAGGGAGAAAGATTTTGCAACAATTGTTGTGATCCAGGAAAAAGCGTCCAGAGACAACAGAGACTTCATAACCCCCGCACTGTATATTTTAGAGATTACATCCTCTCTAGAACAAATAACATCTTGTTTGAACACTGAAGTTAGAAAAGCCTTTGATTAGATTTGTTTTTGCTTCACAGCCCTATAGCAAATGTACTTGTTCTGGTTACAAAAAAAAAAAAAAAAAAAAACAGAAAATGGAAGCAAATAGTTATTTTCTGAAGAGAAAAATCTAAAAGCTGATCCTTGTGAATGGCTCCACTACCAAAATCCAATGGAAAATACACAAATAAAAGCACAAGCAAAAAGGGAGAAATTCTTTCTTTCCAGATATATCTATACATTAGCTGAGCTATTAGAGGTTATTTATTTTCAAAGTTAGGTATTATATCATGCTTTTTGCCATACAACTTGCTAAAGGATCAATACTATTAAATGCATTCATCAATCTGTTTGGAAGGTTTGTTTCAATCTGTTTCCTTCTGATCTATCTTCAGCACCTGAGAATTTCCAGATGCCTTTCCCAAATTAAAACAGTATTGTCTTGTGCCCTTTGCCATGGAGTTGATGTGATTTAATTTACAGCTCAGTCAAAAAAAAAAAAAAAAAGAATAAAAAAAGTGTGATCAACTTTCTGAAGCCTTAAGGTGCATTCATTTAGCTGAATGTAGAATGCAAGTTTAGAAAGGCAAGAATACACACTGTAGGGCATGCAATTAGTTAACAGGAGATCTTACCAGACAAAAGCAAACTAAAGCCATTAGATTCCATCAAGATGTTTGCCCGGGAAAGGAATCTCTGGGTGCAACAAGGTAGTCAGGGAAATACTAAAGTTCACTCACCTCACAAAGCTTCTAGGGGACTTTTTTCTATTTATTTTGCAGACTGTGGAAGGCAATGATTGATGCAATAAAAGAACTAGTGCCATCAACACCTGTTTTGACAGATTATTCAGTAGACTATTGACCAATAGCAGGAGGTGCCTGTATATTCAGGAAGGACAAAACTTACAAAAAATAGGTGGAAAGAAAAGAAACTAGATCCCCAAATGAAGCAACAGTGCATTGAGCAGATTTAGGTCTTTGGATTGCTCAGAATTATTACCAGGGTGGATGCCAAGAAGCTGCATACTTGGAAACTGGGTACGTGCTTATGGAGTGAAAACCTGATTTCTTCATGTGTGGGTGTAGTTGACTGAGAAGTGTTGTGCATCCTTTTAATCAGAACTGGTAGTAGAAATAATCTTCATGCAGGTATATTTAAAAATACTTAAAATGTACCTTTCACATCATAAAAAATATCAGTATAAAAACTTGTTTCCTGACCAAGGTTTTGATTTTTAATTGGACTGACTCTTGGTCCAAAAGCTGAACACATGCATTATAAGAAGAAGACGAGGTTTGGATTGTCCTCTATAAATGCATGTAAGTGAATCTGTATGGCCTTGTACACAAGCTAATGAACTGAGGTTCCTGCAGGATCACATCTCTAACAGTGTCCTATCTTGTTTTTTTCCCTTTTTGGAATATTTTTCATTCTTACTCATTCACCTTACGTAAGGATGTATCGCCATCTAATCCTTTTGTGAGAGCTCAGAGGCTCCTCATACTGGAATCGCTTCTAAATATTAAATTCTGAATTAATGGCAGCCTGGAAATTCGCCTCCTGCCATCATTACTGCACAGAAGGGGAATTCTTGCAGGGACTCGCAGGGACTTGAGTTTAATGGGAAAAGCCAAGTCAGAGCTTATTAAGCACTGTTTACTTGGAGTTCAGGACAAATAGCACAAGGACTGCATATCAGTACAAAAATATGCATCACTTACATAGACTCACCCTGGTCTGACATTATAAATTGTTAATAAACAGTGCCAAGGCCTACCAAAGCCTACTAAGTCAGCTTAATGATAAACTAAAAGCTTTCCATTTCCTTGCCATGAAATAACAACTCCCATGTGTTTTATACAGTTATTACCTTCAGGGAATTTAGACTTTCATAAGTGCTATTGCTATTTACTTTATTTGCTAATGGAGTTAGCTGGGCTTTAATGTGAGGAAAGTTGAAAAGGCGAAACCGGTTTATGTTTAGAATTGCCTAGCAATTTGCAAAGGAAATAGCAAAAGTAAATTAAAAAAAGCAAGTCTGTTACTTCTAATAATGCAGGGAGATGCTTTCCCTCTAATTTAGATGCCCGCCTAAGCATGCTCCCAGAGAATTTTTAGCTGAGCAGCCCAGTTTACCAGGTATAATTGTTTCAATCACCCCCAGGGGAAGGCAGGTACCTCTGCAAACCTGCAGAGTCACCTTGGACATTATGCTGTTGCTGTTGTTTATTCAGTCAGTTTTTGGGTCTCAGGAAAACAACCCAGTGGATCTGGGCTGGGTACCTTGCAGAGCACTGGTCTACTGGGTAGACCCCATAGTAGGCTCTTCCCTGGCTGAGGGGGCCTGACCCTGTGCTCCAAGAGTTGCTACGTCCCTGGGTTTTGGTTGCCTGGAACAAATACACCTTGTTGATTGAGTCTTCCTGGGACAAAACCCACAAACAGTGCTGAGTGAAACCTTGCAGGACTATGATCACGCAGAGTGTTTCCCACAGTTGGTCTGACACCCCAGGAAGCTGCTTGCATGGACTGGACTTTCATGCACCCATTAAAATTTTCTTCCTTTCCTCGTGGCTGGGTGACAGAGACTCCGTAGATTTTGGACAGAGGCAGACACACTCTGTCTGCGCTCAGGCCTCTCCGTGAGCTGCCCAGGAGCGGTGGGAGCTGGTAGTGCAACAACAAGCCCACCATCCCCATCCCCACGATTTACAGCCCTGGCCCAGCACTGTGCAGACATGTTCGTGCAACCTCCCTTTCTCCTCCAGCTCCAGAAGTCAAATGCCTGCTCCTGATATACAACGTGAGCATACTCCTGCGCAGCACATTGACAGTACTTTACCTGCGTGTGAGAAAAATATCAAACTGCCTTGTTTTTTCAGCAGCTGTCCAAGGGCAGAGGATAAGTCTTAGTGCAGAATCACAGATATTCATTACTCTAAAAGCCCTGCTACAATCCCATCTGCTGTTTGTTTGCTGCAGCATCGTCAGATTTCAAATTGTAGGAGAGGAAAATAGAAACTACTGTGCCAAAGCAAGGCTGTTTCAGTGGCTGAATTTCATTAACATAGTCTTTAAAATGGGTTTCACTAAGGCTTTTAAGATATTTCTGTCAAATCAATTATTTAAACAGGCACAAGTTGCTAGATATCAAATGAGGCAAACATCTAAATCTTCAGAAAATTAACTGTTAAAACAGCTCCCTTTCTTTCACTGTTTTCCTTCTGTTGCCTGTGCTTGAAAGGCTCTACGCAGCAAGTTGTGCAATTTAAATGACTTCATGAATTAGAAAGAGAAACTTGTCTGAGAGAGCTAATATAAATACCGGCCCTGTTTCTGCCTTCTGATAGACCTGAGTAGCTCTGGGCCACGTCCATCCCTGCAGCAGTTTAAACACTGTCAGGAAGATGTTGGGAGCAGGAAACAGGGGCAGTCTGGCAAATATCATAGTTCTCCAGCATCAATGAAATGCAAGAACCCAAATTAAGTGCTTTGTCTTTCCAGGAAAGAGATGTACAGCTTTAAACAAACTAAGTAAAAAATGCACTGTCATCCAACCACTTTATTTACTTTAAATCCTCCTGAGGCTAAGGCAGTGACCTGAGTGGACAGGGAGTTTATTTAATATCAGAGTGAATCATTCTTTTCAATTGCCTTCAACGTGAGGGAGTGGGGCTGCAGGAAAAGCTGTTAGTCTGGACAGCCTGTAGGATCCCAGAGCCAAATGTGAACATGGACTGTAAACCAAAGCGTGTTAATCTTGAAAATCTTTAAAATCCCAAAATAGAAAAACAAAACAAAAGACCTTGCTGAATGAGAGTCGGAGCCAGGCCGAGGTGCAGCTGAAGCAGCATGCATCTGCTCCCTGTCTCTCATATACGTGGGCGACCTTTCCAGTTTGGAGTATTATGAAACCTTCTAATGAGGAAGCTGAGTGCATGCTGTGTGCTCTAACAGAACATGATTGAATTTCACTTTTACTGCTCTGCTGTTATTACTGCGCAGTGACCTGTGGAGTTTGTTAATAAACTGCTATTCCCATTATTGTTACTCATTACAATTGGCGTTATCAGTGTCCTTCCCCTCCTCTTCTCTTCAGCAGATTCAATCACTTTATCATTGCAATATATTAGTAAATTAGTACTATATCTGAAACACTTTATATATTCAACTCTGAAAGACAGCCTGCTTGCCTGCTTCTACAGGCTTGAATAAAACACTGTTAAGGGCTCACTGTGCAGGGCTCACAAGTTGTGTAATTACTTCCACAAGCTGTTTTCTCTATTAAACACAATTTTAAATTCTTTTTTCCCCACCACCCTCCTCAGAGGGTAAGATTTCTCATAAACACAACCTTCAGATAATCATGTCTTTACTACCAGTGTGTAATTTTATTTAAAAGAAAAGGAGGGGAAAGTTTACAGAGTTCTTAATACCCAACTGTTACATTTCATGATTAAATGCATTAAAGCAATAATTCAGAGTGAAGGGGTAGTGCTGAGGGCAAGAAAGTTTACAGTGTAAACACTTAGTAAGCCGCGCTGGATAGTCAAACCTTGCGAAAATGATTTATAGAAAACAACTTGATTGCCTTTTCAGCCCTACTACCGCTGGGTGATTAGATGAGAGCTCTTTGTTGTTATGACTGTCTGCTTTAACTAAACTTAACTCCATCTGCTTTTCATTCAGAGCCAGAGCTGCTCTGGCAGGCAGCTGCCAGGTAAAGAGGGAGAGGGAGGCTGATGCTGCCAGGGGGTTCACAGCCCTTGGTTCAGCTCCCCGGCCTCCCGCAGGCTTCCTGCCAGAAAGCTGGACATGGCTTGATCCTGCAGTGAAATCTCAGGTGTACAGTTCACTGGGTGAAAACTTGGCTGGATGGCCAGGCTCAAAGAGTCGCAGTGAATGGAGTTCAACCCAGTTGGCGGCTGGTCATCAGTGGTGTTCCCCAGGGCTCAGTACTGGGGACAGTATTTTTAATATTTTCAATGATCTGGATGAGGGGATTGAGTGCACCCTCAGTAAGTTTGCAGATGACACCAAGTTGGATGGGACTGTTGATCTGCTTGAGGGTAGGAAGGCTCTGCAGAGGGATTTGGATCTGGGTAGGCTAGATCAATGGGCTGAATCCAATTGCATGGCATTCAACAAGGCTAAGTGCTGGGTGCAGTGGAATAGGCTTGGGAAGTGTGACTGGAAAGCTGCCTGGCAGAAAAGGACCTGGGGGTGCCAGTTGACAGTCAGCTGAACATGAGCCAGCAGTGTAATCTGGTGGCCAAGAAGGCCAATGGCATCCTGGCCTGCCTCAGAAATAGTGTGGCCAGCAGGACTAGGGAAGTGATTGCCCTCTTGTATGTGGCACTGGTAAGACCGCACCTCAAATACTGTGTTCAGTTCTGGGCCCCTCACTGCAAGAAGGATATTGATTTGTTTGAGCATGTGCAGAGAAGAGCAGCAAAACTGGTGAAAGGACTAGAAAACAAGACATATGAGGAGCATCTGAGGGAATTGGGGTTGTTTAGTCTGGAGAAGAGGAGGCTGAGGGGAGACCTCATCGCTCTCTACAACCACCTGAAAGGACGTTGCAGTGAGGAGGGTGTCAGTCTCTTTTCTTGGGTGACAGGTGATATAACTCAAGGAGTTCATGGCCTCATGGTCTCAAGTTGCACCAGGGGAGGTTCAGATTGGATATCAGGAAGAATTTCTTCACAGAGAGGGTGGCTAGTCATTGGAACAAGATGCCCAGGGAAGTGGTGGAGTCCCCATCTCTGGAGGCATTTAAGAGATGTGTGGACATGGAACTAAGGCACATGTTTTAGTGATGGGCCTTGGTAGGTCAGGCTGACAGTTGGACTTGATGATCTTGAAGGTCTTTTCCAACATAGATGACTCTATGATTCTATGAAACAGCCCCTCCATCATTGCATATTTAGACACATTTCTGGGTGGCTGGGTGTCTTTTGACATGTTAGGGTGTCTTTTGTTAGCCTGAAACTGCTGTACAGTCAGGCATTAATAGAGTGCAAATGTTGTAGACAGGAATGTTTGGTATTTTATGCTCATTTCATTTGAGAATGCAATTGAAAATGGTATTAGCAAGCATGCCTGAAGGACCTGAGCATTGCTTAGGTCTTATCAGCATGATAGGCAGAGAAGAAAAAGAAATAATCTAACGTCTTCTGGTTTATCTGACTTTTGCTCATGGCAAGCTTTTTAAGACAAGGACATTGGTGCTGTATTTGGAAATGACATATGCGAAAGATGAACCAGGAGAAAAATCAAAACATAAGGACATGCTCTTTCAATCACTTCTCAATGCAGAAGTGATTGCTGCCTCTGCTTTCTCATGTATATATGTGTAATTGCATTTCATTTCTGTGCTTTCCTAACTGCAAGTAAAATGATGTAAAGCCCCTTGGACCTAATTCTGTTGTCAGAAACACTGATGTAAGTCCTGTGAGACACTCAGCATGTACTTGCTGGTGTTTATGAGGACAGAGTCTTCTGTGTGGGAACAGTAAATGTACATATATGTTCACTGTGAATGGGGGAGGTATTCCGAAAGCAGAGAAAAACATCTTAATTGGTCAGCTTGAGGGTTTGAATATTTGCATTTGACCTGAAGAGCAAGATCCACAACAGGACCTTGAGCACTGCAGTGGGGCTCTGGGTAAAATGTGAGGGCTTCCTGTGACGTGCATGGAAAGAAATGGATAGCCAGAAATGGGAGCTGCAAATGCAGAAAATGGTAGAAAGAATTCCCTTTTTTACATCTGTGTGCTATATTCTCAGTTAAAGACATTCTTTCCATTACTCAGGGTTCACAGTTCAGACCTCTTACCTGGACTTAGGGCTTAGCTGTCTTTCTTTTCAAGGAGAGAAGAGACATTCCTTTTCTCCAAAGGGAAGGAGAAGCCCTCATCCACCCTCAGCACAGGGACCCTCTGGCACTGCACCACTGCAATCCGTGCCCAGGCCCTCCCTCCCTTTGCGATGGTCTTAAATCCCCATGCCCAAGACAGGGATTGTCGTCAGGTGGGCTCCCAACACTGTGCTTCCCAAGGAACAAGAAAAAATATTTACTGTGGAGGAAAGAGTAATAGTTTGTCTTAGGAATTATAGCTGCCACCTGAGGCTAAGGAAAGCTGGATTCTAGTCCTTTCACTGAATGATTAATATAACGTAATACAAGAGTGCAGCAGGGACTGGGGAGCACATAATTTACTCTTCAGAGCCCTGTTTCTCAGCAGGCGGGTGGTGGGGGGGCTAATCTTTAGGTTTATCCCAAGAGCCTGGCTCAGGAAACCTGCTGTAACAGTGATTTTATACTTTGCTCCCCTCCGAGGGCTGGGCTGTGAGAACTCCCATCTCTGTCTTTCCCTGGAGGCACCACGTTGCTCACCCTGTTCGTTTCTTGGAATGGGAAGTGTTGTCCTACAGCTTGTCCTGCAACAAGCCACAGGGATGAAGGTTAAAATGTTAGTTAAAACAAATTAAACTATGAGCCTGCATGTCCAGCTGAAAAGAGGGGGGTGGTTACTTGTGCATTTAAGGAAGCTGCTAAAAGTGAACAGTTTGTAGCTAAATAAAAGGAAATGTGTGCTTTGGAAACCCATTTCCCTGTTTAGTCTGTTTTCAACTAAGTCCCTATGGTTTCTTGTTTCAACCAGGGCTACACCCTCAGGCCAGGATATTAAAGTTTCTAAAGACGATGGAAAAGGATAGAAATAGAGACACACAGGCAAATGCTTCAAAGTCAACTGAGAAATGGGATATAGTGCAGGACAAGCAAGAGACCCTCTCTGCCTAGAATATTTCATGCCTCAGTTTCCTTCTTTGCCAGCACCATGTGCTGTTTGCTTGTTTGTTTGTTTTCCTAAAGACTGCTATGGCTATTTTATTTAAAAACTTAATGAACTTGACTGCATATGCCCACTTTTGGGGTCAGACAATATATTGAATTTTTTACAGTAACAGCTATGAAACATTTCTATGCCCATCTTAAACAGAGGCATAGAAAGTTTTGGTGAATTGCCAATTGTAGTTCTGGGCCAGAAGATGTAAGGCTCACTCGTAGGTCCTATTCAGGTCCTATTCACTCATAGGTCCTGTTCAGTCCCTGGATTGTCCTTCTTCTAATTACAAAGGCAGAAGTTGTAATGGGACCTAAACAACAGTTCACATCTCACAAAACAGGTAAATAGGCTGAGATATATCAAATCTGTCTCATTCCACATTTACACAAAAGGGAAGCCTTTCCTGGACAAGGAGAAACTGTTTCACCAATTGACTGTGTAGCAGTTTCCCCACTCCTGTGCAGTAATTGCCCTTCTGTGTATCTGTGTGGAGCTGGCTGCGGAGAATGCAGTCAATGATGCTTCATTCTCTGGGTGGTAAAGGTTCAGACTTGAGGGAAGACCTCCAGAATGAAAAGGCTTGTGCTGGAAGAAGGTTCCTTTCCTCACTCACTGTTCCTTTCCTTATTTTAGCTGAAGTGACAATGTGGAATTCCATGAGCACATTGTAATGATGCTAAGGAGGTCTCCTCAGCTGCCCATTGCAATCACTTTTAGACAGATGGTAGTGAGTGGGATGCTATAGGCTGGATCATCTTCATGTGTTTATCGTGGAAACTAAGACTGAAGCTAATTTCACTTTACTCTGAAGATAAGGTAACTCAGTCACAGCTAGAAAGATCTTGAAGTTGATGCATAAACCAAAATCAATGTGATTTATTGTAATTATACCCTTTAAGGATAAATAATCAAGAGCAAACCATTGCAGCTCATTTGTGCCAGAACTCTAGTGCACTGATCTTCTGCATTACAAAATAATGAATTGTAAGTCTGCCATTATTTACTCCCTACTCACAGTTAGAAGAAGTATTCATTTCTGATATTCACAGCAAACGGTTAAGCTAGGAAGAAAATGGGAAAGAAAGAGAAGTCAGTTCTCCAATTCCTTTGGCTGTGGTGCAGAACATGGAAATTTACTTAAAATAATAATAAAAAAAGAACACCTTAAAAAAAGGACTCCTTGTGTTGCTAGTAGAATCAATGTATGATATATAGAGAAAAGATACATCAGCACAAAACCCTTAGTTTTCCAGCAAGAAATCTTTCATATATATGTAGGAAAAGCAAGACAGATCAGAAAGATGGAAAAATGTTTTTCTGCCCCCAAAAGCTTTTTTGCTGGTATTTTTCTGAAAAAAAAAAATGTTAAAACATCTGAGCATTTGTGGTTTCCTAGGTATTAGCCTAGAAAGATCAATACAAAAAGGTGACTAGAGCAACTGACACTAGAGGAAAAAAAGACATAAAGTCTCTGACTTGAATAAGAAAGAAACACATTAGTTCTTTTAACAGTACTCTATCTCTTCCATCAAACACACCTGACAAACTTTATCCTTGGACACTTAAGAAATCAGTGAAGTAATTCTGGAACTACTAACAGTTTTAGCATGGAGGAAAGGTGAGGTACAGGAAGGATGGGAAAGGGTAAACATACTGCATCTAAAAAGAGAAGTGAGGTGAAGAAAGGGGAAGAAAAGGGATCAAGGAATTAGGGAGCAGGCAGCCAACTCCAATTTCCAGAAGACTTCTGGCACAAATGCTTAAACAATTTATACTCGTCTGGAAGCCAACAAAGTAAGCACCAGCAGATATGAATTTGTTAAGAGTAAATAAACTGTGTTTCATTGTGCAGCCAGCTGTCAGGCCTTAAGACTAAGGTGCAAGCCATAGATGTGCTATAATTTGACTTTCATAAGACCTTTGGTGCTGCTTAACATGACATTTTCATAAGCAAGAAAATATGGTTCAGAAGCAACTTTTACAGAAGAGTGCAAAACTGAATGAATAACAAATTTTATCATCGCCTAACTGCTAAAAGGGATGACTTTTTGAAGAGGTTTCCACCGATTTCATACTGTGTCTCACTCTATGCAATATGATCATTATTGACTTGTATATAAATCATGTGTAAAGTAAGGTACAGCCAAAAAAAAAAAAAAAGAGCTGTTATGAGAAAAGATAATCATACTAGAGAAAGGTCTTCATGACATGCAGCAGTCCTTTCTACTCAGCATGGGTAATGCCTCAGCTGGAGCCATGTGTCCTTTTATGTTTCAGAAAAAGTCTAGAATAACTGGAGAACTGGAAGGAGAAGAAGAATGGCAAGAACATTCAGCTGCCCAAAGAAAATTGGAAAAGTCTTGTTTAGTCTTTTTAAAAGTGTGGAATGGGAGCAGAGGAACATAAATCTTCAAGGATGTTCATGAGGTGGAGAAACATGCTTTTGCCACCTGTGTGGTGGATAGGGCAAGTGTAACTTGAAAGAGAGAGTGAAGCTAGACCTACATAAAATGTTCTAACAGAGTAGGCAGCGAAGTAGTGGAAAAGAGTGGCTTGGAAAAGGGTGGTGCCTTCAGCATTTGTAGTCTGCCACAGCATCACCAGGGACTGCAAAGCTGTGTTGGCTCTGCCTTGGTAAAGGAAATGGGGAAGGTGTGTGGAATTTCTGTTCCACACTACTTTTCCGTGGTGTTTGACTGCCACAACAGAAGCTGAGATGAAGTAGATGGATGGGACTATGCCATTTTTTGCCAGTCATCTTAAGGGGTCTGCATTGAATAATAGCTCTGCATTGGACTCTGATGTTCTTATGCTACATCCATGGCAAGAGACAAGGGCCTTCTAGTGGGATTTGGTAATGATTTTCCCAATTTTAGAACACTACAGTAGTGTGATTACAATGCAAATGGGACTCAGCCTTTGATTAACTTACTCAGTTTTCCAGCCATCAGGTTGGAGCTTTCATTATTTCAGATTTTGAAATATGTTGCTCTGCAATATGTTGTCATATAATTTATCATCCAGCATCACAAACATGATTACAAAAATATTTTCATGTCTATGGTTTTAGTCTAGTGAAAACATACCCCTGCAGGGAAGAAAAAAAATCACTGCCGGATCAAGATCTAACAATTACTGTGAATCCCTGGCTTTGCTTGAGCCTCCTAGTCCAGCACCATTCGTTGATCAGATTAGTGGCTGGTATTGCATGCTGGAGAAAAAACGTGCAGAAAAATCTCACAGCAAATGATTATTTGCCATGAAATGCCTAAAAGGAAACTTTCTTCCCTGCCTCTAACTTGCAATTTGTGTTTGGCAGGAGTCAGTGCAGGCTGTATAGCCTAACCTTTTCCGCAGTGACTCAGCATTACATTGCCTACAGTTCTTTGTAAAGCAGACATAAGGTGAAGTCTGTTTTCTTTTCTCTAGAAATAGGGACAGCAGATGGCTTGTGGAAGAAACTAAACTATATTTCAGGTCCTCCTGGGGCTTATTTAACTCCACCTTCCACATAAGTAGTCAGATTGTGTTTACTTGTCAATGAAGAAAAGTCTGTTTTAAAGTTCCTTTATTTTCAGTAGACATAAACATCAGCAAAGGTTGAGATAACATTCAAGCAGTTTTAGTAAATGAATAAAAACAAAATCTAAATTGCAGAGGGAATATAATAATATCATCATATCTATTGTGAAGAGCTAAAATAAGGGCAGTGAATCAATTTCATAAAATTTCTGAGATTTTGCTGTAACAAATCTTAGTCTGCCATATGAAGATCTGAGCTGGTAATGAGCAATCAGACCATTTGAGGCTCTCTGATCAATCTGTTTAGTCTCCATGTGACTGGCAGATTTTAAAATTAATTTGCTTTGGCATTTATAACAGTCATTTCTAAACATCATCTATAGAGGCTTCGCATATCTTCCTAGAGGTGAACCCAGCTTGCTAAAGAAGAGTCAGAAATTTGTCGCTTCAGTGTCTGCTTGTAGGCAAGTAAGGCACAGGAAACAGCCTGTAATTTGCAATGCAGGCTGATACGAATTATGTATTTTCTCAAACAATAGGCTAGGTTTATGTAAGTTTTATATATATTTTCATCTAATTTAGATTATTTAGAAAGTCTATATAGATTTTCATCTAGTGCTCATGTTACAAATTTATCTGACACAGGACTGCCACGTTAAATTATCTTCCACAGGGTCATTCAAAGGGATGTAAAAACAAGCATCCCAAAGGGGATGGGAGTCTTCCAAAAAGCTACATCTCCTGTTATTTAAGGATTGTGTACATCTTGTCATTGAAACACTGAAGTTTAACTCAAAGATCTCCTTATTCAGGATTAAAGAGGTTTTTTTCCCCTTATTTCTACTATACTTTTTCATTTCTTTAGCGAACTTTGCAAAAAGTTCCCCAATAGATATAAAGACTTAAAGTACATAACATGGAACTAGAACCTAATCAAATGCTGTGTAATGGTATTACTGAGCTCTGCAAGCAAAAACATAAATTAATCATAAGGAATTCTGTGAATGATAGAGCCTGCTCCCCTGATGTGAGAAAAAGAAAAAGAAAGAAAGAAAGAAAGAAAGAAAGAAAGAAAGAAAGAAAGAAAGAAAGAAAGAAAGAAAGAAAGAAAGAAAGAAACTAACTCCTGGATTAAACATGTCTCCAGTTTATCCAGAAGCAATCAAGAAGCATCCTGAGAGCATGCTTCAGAGCTGCTCTCCTCTCTGCTCATACAGTAGGCTGCGTGCAGGGTTTACGGTCATGTGCCAGGGAGCACTTACTGACTTAACAGCAATCTCAAGAACACTTGTAGCAACATCTGTCTTTACTGGAACAGCCTCAATGTGCCAAGTAGTTTTCATCCCTACTAGAAAATATCTTTCTGACACCACATCCATGTCCTGGGTTGCTGGGTCTTAAGTGACGAACTAACAAGACACAACTAGGTGCTAGTTTTTATTTCATAATATAACCCTGGTATGACAGTGGTGTTGGTCTGGACACAAGCTTTAGGAAATGCTTTTGCTGGCTCTGTTGGATTATTAGCTCGCTGTTAATGTTATTTACATAGCTTCATTCTGTTACTAAACTAAATGTAAGTGATGACATGCCGGAAAGAAAATGTTATAGTTGTTGAGAGAAACTTCACGCTTTAATTTGTTTCTGGGAAGAAACGCTAGATGAATTGGTGTTACTTCATTTGGCCTCTGAGGACATAATGTCCTCCAAGAAGCAATATGGGACCTAGACAACAGCAAACACATTTTCTGAAGGAAAAATACAGAAATATTATGTTATAAATCAAAGAGGAGAGTGTAAAAGAGAAAGGTCCATTCAGTTTGAGAAGATTGAAAGGGGAGCAAGATAACAATGAAAACACTATCTAGGAATGGATTGCAAAGCTTAACGGAAAAATACTGTCTTCAAACAGTCCTGCCTGGAAACTTATGAAAACTGTAAATATAAAGAAGGAGAGAAAACCTTTAGAGTGATCACTGGAGACATTATCTGAGAAAAGCTTTAGAAGCTGAAAGAAAATATTTTAGAAGGTGAATATATCAAAGTACATGGTAACCTATAAAACTCTCTTAAAGAAGTTTTTATCTTGAGATTTCTACTTGAATTCCCCTCCAGATAAATATCACTTTTCACAAGAGGTGATGGCAGTAAAGCAAGAAATATTTCTGCAGAGGAAGAGAGAGGAGAATGGCACGGTGGCACTGGGGTGCAAGCTGTTCTCTGTACCAGGGAGACTAGAGTTTTGGGATCTGTTTTCAAATGTGCTTGTTGTACCCTCTCCTCTTTTAACATCTAAAGGGAGTTTCAGTATAACTTTTGTAAATTGTTGGTACAGCAGTCAGCTCTTTGGCTACTGGAAGCGGGTGGTTTCTTCAGAGCTGTCAACAGGATTTTAGGAGATTTTGCACACCTGCTGTTTATAATTTCTGAAGCCACAAGCTTATCATCCCTTAGGGCGAGGCTGTATATATGTATGTTTTAAGTTATGTTTAAAAATTAATATACAGCTCCATAGTTACAGGAATCTTAACCTTGGAACTTTTCTTGCCTCTGTGTAACTTACCCTCTTGTAGCTATGATTGCCTCTTTTCAGGAAAAATCATCCCAGTTACCTAGGGCATAATTTTCATATGCTAGATTTATAAAGGGAGGAAAGTTAAAGTTCCTTTTTCAAGTGGGAAACAGTGAGTCACAGTGATGACAAAGAGAAATATGATTCATGTTGTCACATTTTCAGGTATTTCAGTTCCTCAAATATCATAGGTAATGATTCATTGATTCTTTACAGATTTCAAAGTGCCTCTAATGTTTTTTCTAGCAGGTGCTTTGTGACGGCTGTCAGCATTAGGAGTCTTACTCTAAAAACTAGTGAAGCCTTAAAAGCATGCACTTAAGGGTTTTATGGAAAGTACAGGCCTCTTGCCTTTGCGAGCAACCCCAAAATTCCTCAAAAAAAATTGCTCAGATTTTGGCCAAGAAGTCTGAAGTTTGGATTGCAGTTTGGATCAGAAAGTTTGACCTGAGGAAATGAGGTAAAAAGGTTGAGTGAGAGATGGAAACTGAACGCAAAAACTGTGAGTTAGGATGGGCAGTCAAAATAGCTTTTACAAGCAGGGCAAAATTTTGATGGATATGGGTACTATTTAATTTTAAACTGTCCCCTGAGAATTATTTCAAACAACTCATTGATCTTTTAGGAGGCAGGAGAGGTCTCCACAGCACCTGGCTTTGTGTTCTCATTTCCTCTGCACTTCAGGGTTTTTATAGAATGATCCCTTTGCCCAATAAACTTCCAGTGAATCCAAATGTAAAATGAACAGGGGAGAATGCAACATTCAGCCTCCTCTACCCCCCAGCCACCTGGAATTTCCTTCTCTGACCAAAGATTTAATGGCAGTGCTATTGCTCTTATAGCCACTGCAGCAATAGCAATCACGGCAATAGCAATCTCATTGTTAACTTCATTTTTTGTGACTGTATGGATGAGAGTGTATCTTGCAGCATTCAGCATTTCAGGAATAATGAGACTGTTCTTGCTGAACTTACAGAATATATTTTAAGAAGCCTTTTTTTAAAAAAAAAAACTATCTTTTTGTGGAATTATTCCATCATTCCCAGTATTTAGCAATATACAAGTTTAGTATTTCTGTGCAAAATGATAATGTTTTAATATACTTAAATCACAATTTTTATAGTTCACAGACATTGATTTTTAATGTCTATTCCTGTGGATTCTTTCAGCAGATATTATCACTTTTCTTTCCACCTTCCCTACCTTAATTTTTAGTAGGCATTGTAGCTTGCATTAAGATAATGATCATGGAATTGGTCTCTTCCACATGCAGCACTGACAGCTCTTCACGTTTCCAGCCATGTATCTTCTGGCTCTTTTCACACAGTGCATGTTTGCCTGTTCACCTTAGTTTTTGTTTTAATTCTTAGTCCTCTCATTCCTTCAGCCCCTCTTCCCATGTTTGCCTGTCCACCCACCCCTCTCCCTTACCCTGCACTTCTGCAGTCCCGAGGAAAGGCTTAGTCAGGTACTGGGTGAGGGCTCGGTTGTGTGTGGATGGAGCCCACTCACTGTCGGAGTCAGGTGCTCCTGCCTGTTAGCTGCTAGACTTCTTTTAGTACCTCATGAGCAGAAGTAAATGGAGATTTTTAGAAAGTGATGATTTGCTGAATTCATAGGGTTTCCCACAGGCAGTAGCATAACCCCTAGTTGCTTCTCAGTCAGATACTCTGATCACGTGTATCGCATGCCATTGATGTTTACCACATACTCCCCCACTGGGTCCAACGGCCTTTGTGCTTTGAATAGCACATCTTCAAATGAAATTGTACTACTCTAATTTAAGGATGATGAGAGTTTAGGAGATCACAGATTTTCTAAGTAGTTTACTTCAGGAAACAATCTGTCTGAGTGTTACTGGGTTTTGTATCTTATTTCCTATTAGAATTCTTCTGATTCAATTTCTTGGGTTTTCTTGTGCCTTTCTCACTAAATAAAGGAATATGTACTCCCCTCTGTTTTCTCCTTGTGAAGGCATTATACTCTGTAATCAAATCACTCTTCAATCTTCTCTTTTAATAAGCTAACCAGATTTGAGCATTAAACCTTTAACAGCAAGATGTTTGCTCCAGAAAATGAATAACTGCTGTGGTTATCTTCACAATTCTCTTGAGTTTTCTAAGCCTTACTATAAATGCAGCCACCAAAATTCTGTGCTGTATTTCAGTACTAGCCTCACCTATGTTTCACACAGAGATAAAATTACTTGTGGTTTGTGGATTACAGGGTTCAAACAGTTCTTTTTCACTAATGCATGTCACTCAGAGGTATTAATGAGGTTTTCTCCCCTACTGTGAATTTTAATTCCTTTCAGAGTCTCTGCTTTCCAGGATACAATCCTGCATTCTGTTGGTATATCCCATCTGTTAAGAGATATTTCGTTGTGTGGCTTCCCTGTCTTCATTATTACTTACTGGTTTCTAAAAGCCCTTACATTTTAACAAAAGTACTTTTTTCTCCTTACTTTGTAGCTTCCATTGTTTAACAAACATTGGAAAGTACTGAAACCCCACACAAATCCCTCATGAAAAGGCCTTTTCCTGGACTGATGACGTTCATGACATGATTTCTTTATTGCATACTACTGAGAAGTGCTTATTGAGTAATTTGCTCGGGTTTGTAGCTTACAAGATGTTAAACTGGTTTTGTTATCAGACCATAAGTGATCCATGAATACTTGAAGTCTTATATTCTCTTCATTACTAATCGCTCCAAAGCAAGCAATAGGATGTAGAGGGCTCCGTGTAACATCGTTCTTCCTTTTTACCCTGTCTTTCTTTAACAAGTTAAATCTGACTTTTATTTCAAACATACAAAGTTTTCCACAAGAAAGCTTAGTACCGTGGCTTAAAGTGTATTTTTTTCTTCCTAGGAAGTACTTTTTCTGTTAATCTTGCACATTTCATCTCTTCATATCCCTGCAAGTCATTGTACACTTGATGAGATTGGTAGGATTTTTTTTTTCAGTTTAGCAGTCAATATATTATGCCAATATTTAGCAGTCAATATTATGCCAATAGCAGTCACTTCCTTCAACCACTTACCCAGTCTAAGAGGCTTCAAGCCTCATTAAAACGACCCCTGATTCCAACAAACCAAATCACATCTATGCTACTGACAATTTGCCATCTATCTTCCCTTGCCCAAGAGCTGAGAGTGAGCACAGAGTCAGCCACCTGGCCTTTCTTCCACAGCTTGCACCCAAAGCCTATCATACCCTAAAAAGTCCATCATGACACCCTGTCTTTGGTTCAGTCAATGGCATGTGGAGGTTTGTTATTTGACTTTATTTGCCTGTCCAGCCCTGAAGTAGCATTAATATTTTTGTGCCAGAGAGTCAACTCACCACCATGCTATGATTGTGTCCAATGTCTGCATTGTTTTCACAAGTTGATGTTGATGATTTTTTATCATTCCATAGTGTCTAGAAGGATCAATAGTGGTGGCTTACTGTATACTGGATGTATCCCTATTATTTTGAGAAAAAAAAAATACAAAAAAAAAGAAAAAACTGTAGCACAAACTATGATTTAGAGAGACTTGTGTAAAACTGAAACTAGTCTTAGAAGGGAAGTGCCAGAAAGCTGTGTCTAGTTGGCCTTCTTCCAAACCATTCATGTCCTCTAGTTAATCCAAAATTTTTAAGATTCTTGAAATAAGTGATATCTAAGACTGGATAGGAGAACCTAGGTGATAAATGTTTTTATGTTTCCAAATGGAAAATGCATCCCAAATCATTCTTGCTTAATATTTGGAATAGATGACATTTAGGGAAAAGGAGTACAGAAACATTATGAATTGTCCTATCTTTAAGGTCTAGGTGTTTGCATTTTATTCTTTTAACCAAGAATAAGATTTTTTAAAGGGACACAGCTTCTGCTTCCATTCTTCTGCAGGAGAATAATTTCTGAAATGTTAACATCAATTTATTACTTTTATTTTATTTTATTTTGATACTTCTAGAATACACAAAAGCCTATGCTCTCACTTAGGTACTTCTTGAATTGAAAAAAGATTTCACAGAAATTAATGTATCATGTCTTGCTGAAACACAACATGCAAATTCTACATTTTGTTAATTGTCTAAATCATTTCAGTCAGCTTAAATCACTTGAAGTCTTTGAAAGAAGTTCTTTCTTACTCAAATCAGTAGAAATTTTTCTCTTAATTTCAACTGGGATACAACATGTTCCAGTCTTCCACTTAAGGGGTTGCTGTACTTTTAAAGGCACACTAGGAGTATTTATGAAAACGAAATCACTATATCACAATGGATAGGCTACTTTTTACATTTTAAAAGATTTTCCTGTCTCTTTAGTCAAAGCCAGGCAGATATTTTCTTCAGTTCATTGTAGGTGGATTTGTTTGGGCATCTCTTCATTATAAGCTACTTCTTGAGATGTCAAAATAAATGTAATTCATGAAATTATTTGAGCTCTAGGAACCTCATTATGTTTGGAAAAAAGGCACTGTAAATTGACCTTTTTTAAAAACACTTGCTGTTTCAGAAAAACTCCTTGCATAAATATTTAAAGTTCAAACATCCTTTATTACGTTTTCACATGAGCTGCCAGGTGGTAGATCTATTTATATTTTAGTTTGTTTCAATTTCTTTTATTTATTGGTTTGGTGATTAAATTTCATGTGAAAAATTCAAGAAATTGCACACATTAATAGCAAATATCAATTATGTAACATCTCAGAAGAGCCAATTCAACCGAATAGCTAAGAACTTATCAATTTTATCCATGCCATGCAGTAATTTCTTTTAAATATTATGCTGCACATGAATAAATTACATTAATGTTCTCTCACAGAGATGTATCTTCAAAAACAAAAACAAAGTGATTAGGAGAGAAAAAGGACTGTCAGTTCTAGATCAATTGTGAAAAGCATAAATGAAAATATAGTTCAACTTCACATCACAAGCACATTTGCTACTAAAGCTCAGCAACAAATGAGCTTCCTCATATAAATTGGATCTCTGAATTTTAATTCAGTTCTGACCCTGAAATACTTGCCTGCCAACAGTGCTAATTTCCAAGGGATGTTGAATAGGTTTTTCCTGGATATTTTCAGAACAAAGCTTTAAAAATATGCCCAGACCATCAGACACTAAAACAAGAAAGCCCATAATGGACTTGTCAAGGTCTTTCCTTGAGGGGTAATATACAGTTACTTAGGACTAGCATACAGCCTGTTAAGAAAAGAAGAAAAAAAACTCTCTGAAAATAATGCAAACAGAATGCAAGATTGTATTGTACAAGGAAGAAAATCATGTAGCAAGAACATCCTGGTTTCCATACATTTCTCTCATTGTCATTAATCTTTTGATAACTGTACTCTAATATGATACTAACAAGAAGCAATCTTGATATAGTGATTTCACTTTCCAAACATGGTAGAGGGTTTTCAAAAGATACTGTATGTAAAGTATATGTGAACTAGTATATGTATGACATAAAAAGATGCTTAAGCTCTTGTTAACTGGTTTAAAGGCAAAATAAGCAGAATAGTCCATGCATCCAGGTGCAACAGTATGGATCTGAAGTGACTTTGTGTTCGGAGTCTGCCCTATTGTTCTCTCTTGAAAGGAGTCTCAGACTTTAGACACAGCGGTTTGAATCATCAGCTAGTTTATGTGGTTGTCAGAACTTGACCATCCGTGGCCTTATGCCCCATCCTAAAAGTACAGCTGCCAAAGGTACAAAACCAAGTTCAGTACATTAGTTATTTTTTCCCCATTATCATTCATATACTTGTCAAACAGCTAAGAATCTTTTCATATGGAAAGACCTGCCCTCCCAGCTTGTTGTGTGCATCTCAGATGGTAAAAAATTCAAAATATGCTGACAACTGCCTGTCTTAGACAACTGGCTGTCTTACACAGTCTTAATGGAAGTTAATGGAATAAGAAGTTTCCAACAAGACTGGAAGGAAAAAAATATCCCTGATTTTATTTTAGGTCCAAATTTAAAACACAACGAAACAAACAAACAAAAAGCAACAACAACAACAACAACAACAAACAACATAATTCTCTTTCTTCTTTCTTTTTTTCTTAAAACGCTAGTGGATGATGCTGCAGGTCTTAACCCAATGTATAGTCAAAAGTGAATCAACCCCAGATCATTTCCTAAGTTACCATCTTTGAGGCAAATTTATCTGTATTTTGCATATCACTATTAGTTTAAGTGGAATAATTCACAAGAGAAAAACAAGAAAGAGTTCCAAACTCTTTCAGAGCCTGGAGAAAATAAAATGGACCTGATGGTATAATAGTCGTATGTTATAACTTAGTTATTAACTCAGTTATGCAATATTGGAGAACCTCATGATTTGAAACAATTGGCTTTTGTCAATAATGATAAACATTATTGTATTTTTTATTCTATTTTTGTCACATTGACTTCTTAAGACCACTGTATTCATCAAATACATGTGTTTTGGGGAAAATATAATAAATGGCATTGGCTTTATATGGTTGGTCAATACTAATAAAAATCCTCAGCTTTCACAATTGGTTGTAGTACCTCATTTTTCTCATGTTAATATATTGTATATATGCAAATTTCTGAACTGAATTACATTAGAACTTGTGGGTCATGAAGCTCTATTATTTTACATAGAATGCAATTTATGAGAGTAATATAAAATCATTCTCCAGATCAGTTTTTTTCTTTGACTTTCTTGAACTGTTCCTTGAAACTGTTTTTTGTTTGTTTGTTTGTTTGTTTGTTTGTTTCTCAAAATAATTGTAGGCATATGTGAGCTTGAGATATTTCTGTCTTTTCTTTATTAGATATTTTGTATTACTAAATACAATTTTTTAGCTTTTAGAAGCAATGTATCTCTTTTTTTTTTTTTTTGGCCTTTGTGTGAAGGCCTGCATGATGAGGCGCTTCCTGTATTATAAGAATAGAGCATGTGTCCAAGACTGAAATATGATCACATTCAGCTAAAGCTTTTTGCATGCTTTTGTAAGTTTTTTCCCAGCTATTACTCTGCTATCTTGTCATCGACTATTTGCACTTGAACTTTTTCAAGCTGGATAGGGAATTTTATCTCATCCTGTTCTCTCTACATTTCTTTTCTAAATATTTAGTGTAAAAATGAGCTAAATAAACAGAATTGCTTCCTGATCTCTAGGATATTTTAACCCTTTTACTGACTCTTCATGTCTCCTCTCTGCCTGCTAGGCTGAAATCCAGAAAGATGACGGTGGGATTTTCAAGCTGTACTGAAGTTGTTGCGGCACTTGTATAGGCTTTTGAGATTGTCCTCTACAAAACAAGAGCCATTGATAAATTGTGCTCTTGTCATTTGACTAGCCATTATCATTATCATTATACATAAAGTCCTGCTTTGAAAAAATAATTTGATAATCCATCAAAGAACTGGATGTGAAAATTGCTCTTCAGTAAGATGAGAGATACGTTGAAGTCGCTAATTGACCTGTGCTGTATGTAGTCGTGTATTTCCTTAACAAAGCTGCTAATTGGTGGTAAGGTATTTGGATTTAAAAGCTAGACAGTATTTTGGAAAACATTTTTTGGTTTTAAACCTTTTATTTGCTTTCTTGCTTATTTGAAAAGGAGTTTATTCTATTTTTCCTGTCCCTGGATATTTCAAACACTAAAAATGTGAAAAGAAAAACACGAATAAGGTGTTGGATGTCTAAATTCTAGAAAAAGTTGCAATTTTGCACTGTAGACAAGTGGAGTCACAGGAAGACCTATTCCCTTTCCATTCCCTGTGCCTCCAGCTTGCACTGCATACAATTAATGAGCAACTGTTAGGAGATTCTGTAAGATGATGTGCATTCAGCTCTTAACCAAAATTAGTCATTAGGCAGGCAGTGGTTTGCCATCTACATCACATAAGCGTTACCACTACTGCCTGTGTGGCCCACTGCTTGGATAAGTTCAGTCTGTGGATGAAAAGAAACCAAGTATTCAAAATGAAGCTGAAGTTTATGCTGGAAGTAAAGGGCTTTCTTGAGAGACTGCAGTCAAAACACCATCTCTTCCTGTGCAGACACAAATCCCTAAGGGGATCGACTCAGCATTTAAATTCAGGAGTCCTCACAGACTAGTTTGCTGCACTGGAGAGGCACCTGTGAATACCTGCCTGACATCTTTCGTTGTCCAAAAAGCTGTACCTACAACGGCTCTAGGTACTTCCCAGCCAGACTGCAATGGCAGCCTGACATCCTCAGAAGTCCCAATCTTACACAGTTTACTGCAGAGCATCCCACACCTGTCTTATCATGTTAAAGGAACTTTTCCTTAAAAACGACATTTTCATATCTAACAAGAAACAATTTTCTGTGTTGCACATATAATTTTTTTCTGGAGGGTGGATGAGAAAATGGTTCACACATGTCAGATATTAGTTAAAACATTTCTAGAAAATATTTGAACACAGTGTAAAGCAGGCAGTAAAACAACTTTTACAGAATAAAGAACAACTTGTATTTCTGTAGGTAACATAACCCAAAATGCTTTTATACCTCAGGGTATAAGTCATGGACTGCAGCAATGATGCTGACACAAATTTTGAGCAGCTCCTGCAGTAGCTTGACAGTCCCTAAGCACAAGTCCCCATATGAAATACAGTTGCTCCATCTGCTAATCGCCTGGCATGAGACACTCTTCTTGCTTTCATGACAGTGTGGTGGGAGAAACACTCCTACTCACACTGGCTATAAAACACACATACCAGAAATGTTTTCCTGTCACTCCTGCTCCTTTTCTTTGTGGCATTACTCAGTGTCACTGTCATTCCCCCTCCGCTTCCTATTGTCTCATCTCCTAACTCGTACTACTGTCACTCTGGAAGAACTCTGAATAAAAACACTCCTTGGTGAAGTCCACCTGTGCCTTTCTTGCCCCTATCAGTCCTTGCTCTGAGTAAGGAATAGCTTACTCATGCAACTTTGTATGCTGGTGGGCAGCAATATATCAAAAGGTGTCTGGAGCCAGTAGACTCCTTCAGTTGCATTTGTCCCAAGTACTGCTGTTTTAGCAATCATGCAGTGAGAGTTGTGACACTTACCAAAGCTGTGTCACCCTCAAGAAATACGATATTCAGGCTTGTCTTTTCAGTAAATTGTGCAAGCTGATTGGGGTATTCAGAGTCTGTGGAAATTCAAGCCTTTCAAATATAGCTCTACCCATAACTGTACCAGAATTCTTCCTGTTGAGAAGGATAAAGTATTACAAGCTGATGTACATTTTACTTGCATAGCCATTTTTGCTGAGTCCTCATCCTGTTATTGAACAAAAGCCTTTCTGATTTTACTGGCTCATTTTTTGCTATTCAGTTCTGAATGTATCTCAGATTAGACCTCTGTGAACAAGGTGATTCACAACTTCATACAGTGTGCATTTTTCCCCTTCTTAACAAATAAAGCCTCTGGAGTATTACATGTGACTGATAGGCTGTTTGATAAGTAGGTAGGTAGGTAAATGCAGTAGGTAGTCAGATTGATAGAAAAATGGATTTCAGAGATTTAAAAAATTAAAAAGCCTCCCATTTTAATGGAAAAAAGTTGTCTTTAAGACCAAGCCCCATGTTCTAATTGTGAGCTACCTCTGAACTTGCAGCCTGCCATATCCCAAGTCTCTTGAGACTTTTATCTTCTAATACTTTGTATGTGTTACTTCAGAGAACTGGAGTTTTCTTGCCTTTTTATAGATTTGTATCTGCTGAAGAAAAGTATATCTTGACTAAAGGGTCTTTTATGTCTATGACCTTGAGCTGTTCAGGAAATGCTCAAGACATAACAAAGCCATTAGCCTACACCTGAGCTGTCCCTGTAACTAGAAACAGTAGATTTGCACTGCAGCCAAGCCAATACATGATGATAATGTGGTTTTACAATGCAAACTATATATTGAGAGCTAGGCCAGAGCATGCAGCTTTGTCTTCTGCTGCACGCATGAGAACACTATGCTCCACTGAGAACAAGGGGTGTCATGTTTAGATGACAGATGTAAATCTGGATACAAAAACCTGCCTTCATCCGTAAGTGATAAATATGTTGATGACTGGTCAGGTCTTCCTTCAGGAAATGGAAAAAGGCTACGTTCCCCATATCTGCCATGTTCTTGCGGCGCAGATTTAGATAGGAACCATAACTAGTCTATGACCTTTTTCTCTTCTCTCTAAAGCAAAGGTAGTGGGTTACACTTTTCTAATGAAAGAAAAAGAACAGTTTCCTTATTCTTCCACTTATCACTTACCTCTATGAGCAGCTTCACTCTTGCCCAGATTATTACAAGATGATTCTTCACTTGGCTCCAGATTGCTTATCCATTTTTTTTTTTTTCACATCTATTTTGTTTCCTGTTGAAGCAATGCTGTCCAGTGTGGACACTATAGCTGTATGTGATTTTCTTCTGTACACCTTCCTTTCCTTTGCCCCTCCACTCTTAATATTTGTGCCTAGATCTCAAAGGATGCATTTGAAGACCCTGCTCAGACCAGAGCACATCCTTTTCTTCTGCAGCCCAGTATCCTGGAAGGAAAACCAGGCACAAGGGCAGAAGTGAGCCACAGGGAATTATGACCACATCCCGGTTCACGTGACCAGGACCCAAGAGATATCTGCTTAAGATAAATTCCTTCCTCTGCGTATTATGAAAAAAGGCAGCCCAAATGGAAAAGAGAACTCTTCAATTCCTAACTGTAATGCCTAAAGTGAGAAACCCCTGAGAGCTGTCCTATCAAGAAAGGCTGAAAAATGAGCTTTCTTGGACATCTGAGAATCCAGTTAAAAGGACGTTTTAATCAGTATTCAAATATGGAGAAACTTCAATTGGACTTTCACACCTTTTTAGACACTGAAAGCAATCAATGAGAGTCCATAAATATGCAATAAACTGGAACAAATTCCTGTGCACATAGACCAGATTGTCCTACCATTATTTACGCATTTATTTATTTTTGCAGAGGTTACTCACTTATGAGTTCCTTTGTACAAAAAGATCCATTATTTTCAAGGGGTGTTGCACTGTTACACACATTTCACTTAACTGTAGAGATGGCAAGGCTAGCAGTAAAAGGGGAGTGCGATTAGCAAGAAGAAAGAAATGTTGATGCAGATGAAAGGTGGGAGGCAATGGAAATGGGGAAAACAAGCAAACAAAGCCAGGCAAAACAAATTCTGTTACAAAGTCTAAGATCACTTCCATGTCATACAACTAGCTTTGAAAACCACAAGATAAAACAAACCTCCTACTCAAGGTGAGCTGAAGAATTTTCTAAGGTTTTTCTATTTCTCCTCCCCAAAGAAAAAAGTAGTATTTCTGAAGTGAAGCATAGCTTTAGAATGATATCTGGTGTGGCATACATCAGCTTCCCAAGACATCATCTGGACTCCCTTGATAGCTGAGGTAGAGAAGCATGCACTGCTAGGGCATGATCTCTCTCTAGAGAGATCTAAAATAGAGCAGATACATCACAATTTCAGAGTGCCTAGTTCTGTCACTGAATCTAGGCCCAACTATCTGGTTAGAAGAATACACTCTTTAAGAAACCAGTTCTGTCCTAACTTTTAGCAACTTGTTTATTGGCTAATACTATTCCCATATGTTTTTTAAAGAAAAGAAAATTGTGCCTCATTTTCTCTCTTTTTTTGAGACCCCTTTACTGGGAAACCTCTGTTCCATGTAAGCATTGCAGTGTGACTAATGACAGTCTTTGATCTCCTCTTTGCTAAACTTTTTACCCCTAAAAACTTTTGCTGTTGGTTTTCCTCTCCAATCCTTCAGTCATTCTTCTAAGGAGTCTTCTTCAAACAGTCTTCAGTTTTTCCAGTATTTCTCTCTCATGTAGGTATTTGTCCCCAGCCAGTTTCCATTACTTTTTTTGTCTCGTTAAATGTAGAGGTAGATATTCTTTTTTGATGCTCCTGAGTACTCTTGGTCCAGCATCTCACAGGCACTCATGTTAAGCTGATTGTTTAATCTCCTCGATATCGGTGATTAATGTCTCAGCTAATTCTCTTGCAATGAATGCCCTCAATTAAGAATTCCTCTGGATAAAGACTATTCTACTGAATGGTATGTAGCATGCTCTTCATTTTGAACTTTTTAGTCTTTCAAATTCTCTTGCTGTATTTTGTGCTTAATATATTTCTAGTATGGACCAATGTTTCTCTTGTATAGCATGACTATAACAGTGCATAGCTAATATATTCAGGGGAGTGAGAATAATGGCAGTGTGTAATTCTCCATGCAGGACCCTCCCTTTTTAGCTGACATTTTGGTCAAATTTGATGCTACCCAAAGATCAAAAAATGCAGTCTTCAGAAATAGTGAGTTGGATGAAACTGCACTGTCAGTGATGCTAGCCTGGTTGTCAAAGAATAAAGGCAGTTACATCATAGGCTGCGAATTGACCTATTATTTTAGCTGTGTCACTTAAAAAGAAGCTCTAGGGAGACATCACAATAGGCATGTTTTGTTCCCTGGTTTCAGAATTTCATGCTGCAGTTAAACAGCAGATATCATTCAGCAAGCATGTGAATAAGATGGGTTATTTTAAAAGAAAAAAAAAATGCATAGTATTGCTCTGTTAAATAACCATTCATCATCAACTGCAGATTTTTCTCATTTGTTTAGGAAATGGCCTGTGGTCTGGGTGACTTTCTGAGCCCAGTACCTTTTTTGCTCTAATACTTTGTTTAGAAAGCCTGAAGAGAATTATTTAATTTCACACCACTAACGCTTGTACATATGCATCCATTACTGCAGAAATTCCTGGCATTCAGGTCACATTTGCTATCTCCTTAGCTGTAATTCCCAGGAAAGAGTGATTTCCTAAAGATGCAAACAAAACCTACTCTGAACTCTTCACTACAGACCTCCCAGGAAGTTGGTTTTTGGAGTCTATTATCTTTCTACACTGAGTTGAGAATCTAGACCAGTTCTGTCTAGGTGTGGAAATTAAGTCTATTCCAGATTTGTTTCCTTAGTGTGACTGAAGTCATTTGCTAGTTATTTAAATGACTTTTTGCTAACAGCTTCTGATGCCTCAATTTATTTATGGTAATATCAAAGAGAATTTCTTTACAGAATCACAGAACAGTTGAGGTTGCAAGGGACCTCTGGAGATCATCTGGTCCAATCCTCAATGCTCAAGCAGGGACACCTAGATCTGCTTGCCCAGGACCATGTCCAGATAGATTTTGAAGATCTCCAACAACCTCTCTGGGCAACCAGTGCCAGCACTCCATAACCCACACAGAACAGAAGTGCTTCCTGATGTTCAGAGGGAACCTCCTGTGTTCCAGTTTGTGCCCATTGCCCCTTGTCCTGGCACTGGGCACCACTGAAAAGAGCCTGGCTCTGTCTTCATTGCACCCTCCCTTCAGGTACTTATAGACATTGATAAGATCTCCCTGAGCCTCCTCTTCTCCAGGCTGAACAGTCCCAGCTCTCTCAGCCTTTCCTCATAGGAGAGGTGCTCCAGTCCCTTCATCGTCTTTGTGGCCCTTCATTGGACTCTTGGGTCTGGCCATTCAGCCAGTTTTTGATTCACTTCACTGTCTGCTCATCCAGCCCACACTTCAACAGCTTCTCTATGAAGATCTTATGGGGGACACTGTCAAAGGCCTTACTGAAGTCCAGGAAGATGATGTAATCTGCTCCCCCCCCATCCATCAGGCTGCTGATTTCATTATAGAAACTTATCAGGTTGGTCAGGCATGACTTCCCCTTTCTGAATCCATGCTGAATAGTCCTGATGATTTTCTTGTCCTTCAGTCCCAACTCTTTCAGCCTATCCTCACAGGTGAGGTGCTCTAGTCCCTTGATCATCTTCGTGGCCCTCTGTTGGACTCTTTCCAGTATGTCCAGGTCTCGCTTGTACTGAGGGGCCCAGAACTGGACACAGTATTCCAGGTGTGGCCTCGCATTGTTGTAAATGTCCAGTCTACTGAAATATTGTTTGGGACCCTATTGTCCATTTGTTTTACTACCTGTATTGCATTGTCCTAAACAGCTGCTTTCTGGAAGAAATATATATTCCAGCTCTTCAAGTATTTACAACTTAGGCTGTGATTTTATCAAGGCCCTAAGTCTACTGAAGTGGAGGCTGTCTCACCTAACCTTGGCCATGCATTCCCAATCCTCCTTTTTTACCACCTCCATTACTCATTCTGATATTCAATGAAATGGTTCAGTTAACCGATCTGCCTGAAAACCAGCCAAAAAACAAACAAACAAGAAGTGATGGGGTTTTACTGGACTAGTTTTCTGACTCATTCACATCACACAGGCAGTGACACAGGACTAGTGATTGGTGCATGTAGCTGGAGATAATCAGGAGAAGAAGGAGATAATCCCTCCCTGACAGTTCCAGCCTTCTCTTTGGGTGGCTTTAATGGGAACTAGGACCTAGTGTGCACCTCACCTCCATTTGGTACATTCCTCCTATCTTTCTTTCACTCTCTAGCCATCTTTCTTAAATAAATATATTTCCAATTTCCCTGGATTTCCATTACTTTAGCTCTTATTGTTCTATTGTATTTCACAAAGAGGCCAAGAAGACGGGTTTGAGTTGTGGGCCAGGCAGAAGCATTGCAGCTTTTTACTGACCTTTTCATAATGGATTTCAGGCAAGCTGGCAAAAGTTCTAGTCAACAGAAATGTCTGCTACTTTTATGGGTACCTGACATAAAGCCTGTACATATATCCCTCTTGACAGCTGCAGATTAGGAATTACAGTTCTCTTGAGTCATCTTGCTCTTTCACCATGGAGAAAGGCAGAGGCTGAGGAGCAGTTTCAACAAGGGCCAGGGGCAAATCCAGCTTTGCAAGGAGCCTCTGCATTGCTATCTTCTTACACAGACAAAATGTTCTTGCTCTTGTTCTGTGAGTATGTGCTTGGCCTTCCAGTCAGTTGGTGACATCTGAATCCATTGTCCAACATAAGCCAAGTATGTAAAGGTCTGAAGTGAGCCAAGAGAGCATCAAGCTCCCTGTGTGTTTCTTAGAAGGAACAGAATGACTCTGTAATGTAGAAAAGTAGGTGCTGTTGAGGGGAATGTTTTCTCCCACGGAGCACACATGCTGCTAAACACCAGAGGAACTGTAGAGGACAAAGCTCTAGTAAACAGGGAGAGAAAAAAAAAATAAGAATCTTTATTAAGAACCCATATTTTCTGAGAAATCAATGTCAGTCTGTTAACAAAGATACACTGAAAATCAAAAGCCATTACCTCTAGAGCCCACTGAACTATTTATTATTTATCAAGCTTGCTTAAACCGCTTGCATTTTAATTTCTTGCCTTTTCTTTAGGCAAGTAGATTACCTAGGTGTTCTTCTTCCTTTCAAAAAGTTCTCAGTGACAGTAGACCTAATGTTATTGCAGAAGCTTATTCATTCCACTTGCATCAGTATTCTTCAACCATACAAGAGCCAGTCTGAGGCTGGCAGTGACTCAAGGGCAAGCAATCATTTTTCTAATCAATGCACCTTCAAAAAAGTCATTTACTATCCAAGTCTAGACATACAGCAGAAACCTACTTTGCTTTGCTCTACTTAACATCCAATCTATTCTCTAGAAAGCTGAGAGCAACTTGAATTTCTGTTGCCTCACGCAGATTTGGCAGGGTGCTGTATGAATTGTTAAGCTTATCAAACGCTGTCTCTGGAACCCCATATAAATAGCCTCCAAAGCCTTTGAAAGGCAGAATAGATTGGCTTACACCTGACCAAATCATGTCATTCTTCTTTAGGATTCATTCTGAGTAGAGAACTCTTTTTTTTTTTTTTNCACCAACACCTTTCACCTATTGTTCTAAATATTATCCACTATTCATTTGAGGCAGGTTGTTCTTTTATCACAACACTCTCTGAACAAGTCACAGGTCTTGTATCAGTCTGTGTTTATACGAACAGACTATTGTCAGTGAGCTCTGTGAAGACTGACACAAGCTTCTTTTGCAAGGATGACATCTCTGTTCAAAATCACTTCAATAATGCTTGCAAAGCCCTACACAATTTAATGGTCAAACTCACAACACAAATGAGGTTTTTCCACAGGTATCAGAAGTACTGGATACTATGTGTAAAGACTCTTTTTTCTTTCTTCTCATCACTAACAGTCCTTCACCTATTCCTGGCAATGGGGTCACTTATCACCCTCAGAACATGCCTTCACTTTATAGGATATCACCACTTTGAAAACATAAGCTGAGTGAGTCATCACTTCCTATGGATAGCACTACAGACTTGTACAATTCTGCTATGTCTCCTACTCGTGATAAGATTGCTCTGTGATGCAGCCATAATGCATGCTACAGCACAGTTCATTTTGGACCTCAGGGACTTAAATCTTATCAGTCAGGGAGTGGAAGAGCTCTAAAGGGCCACTGGGCCACTGTATAATTTAAAACCTAAAAGATTTATATAGCGAAATGGCCTATCATTAAAACCATTATTGCATCATTATTTCAGATTAGTTCTAAGGACAGATATGCAAACTGACACAATCAGCCTAAATAAACTGAGCCCGATGCTGTATAAAAAAAACATATGATGGAAAAGGGGTCTAACAAACCTCAGGTGTTCCAGAAGACCCTATTGATTCAAGTTGCCCATCAGATTTATGCAAAATAGAATAAGAGACTGCCTTTAGGAGGAGCTGCTTCTCCTTTCTCCATTAACACTGAATGCAAGATATGTTCAATAAAGGGTGTTTTACTTTTTCTTTGTCCCTTTTTTCTTTCCTCCAGTAGAAATATTGAGCTAATGAAAGAATCACAGAATCACAGAATATCCTGAGTTGGAAGGGACTCACAAGGATCATTGAGTCTAACTCCTGGCTCCACACAGGACCACCCAAAAATCAGACTTTGTGTCTGAGAGCATTGTCCAAACGCTTCTTGAACTCCAGCAGGCTCAGTGCTGTGACCACTTCCCTGGGGAGCCTGTTCCAGTGCCCGACCACCCTCTCGGTGAGGAACCTTTTCCTAACACCCAGCCTGACCCTCCCCTGTCACAGCTCCATGCCGTTCCCTCGGGTCCTGTCGCTGTCACCAGAGAGCAGAGATCAGCGCCTGCCCCTCCGCTCCCCTCGTGAGGAAGCTGCAGGCCGCCATGAGGCCTCCCCTCAGTCTGCTCTTCTCTGGGCTGAACAAACCAAGTGACCTCAGCCGCTCCTCATACATATTGCCCTCTAGACATTTTACCACCAAATGCCTGAAATATTTTCAACAAGTGGGGATTTTTTAATTATGCCTAAGTCCAAGGGATTTTCTTAATGGCTGTGTCTTGCTTTCTGATACTTGTTTGTGTATCTGTAAATGTGGGAGAACAAAGAAACTGCTCATGGGCAGCATGCAGAGATGACCTCCGACTATGCATTTTAAGGCATAATGTGAAACTATTCCCTCCCTCTCCTCCTTTGGGTCACTACTTCTGTGGCTGCAAAAGATGCACAGCCTGCTTTGTTATCTGGTGCAGGACAGCCTTCCAGCTGTAAAATGATTTGCAGCTCCTTGTGAAGTTTTCTCTATCTATGTCTAAGTGTTTGGTTTGTGGGCAGCAGTTTCAGGCTGCAGCCATCCAATCAGCTGACTTGCTTGTGTCCAAGCACTTTGTGAAATGACGTGCTATTTTTGAAAACAGAGCTCTTTAAGATTGAAATTAAAGCCTTGGCTGCAAAAATGTTTGTCACAGGGTATTATAGTCATGTCTCAGAATCAGAAGTTATCTGCTGTGACAGAGTAGTGGTAATGATCAAAAGTACCTGGTGGCTCTTTCTAAGAGACCACATAATGAGCATTTTTATCTGACCATTTGAAATTTTCTGTAATAACTTATCTGATTTCTCTCATTGTTAACAATACCTATTCCTCATTTTCCTTTTTGCCTGGGAGCCACTAACTGACACACCACTCCTCAAATTATTTTTTCTTTCTTTAAGTTTCTCCTTCAGGCTGAAGTCACATCAACACATTCATCAGACCTCCAGGCAGGTGATCCAATTAGTGACTTGTTGCTTGCCTTTGTGGGAAGACACAGCACCAAGTGTGCCCTTCAGAAGGTTTGGGTAGGTTCCTTGCTGAAAAGAAGTAAAGGATGTGTGTCTCATGTTAGCACCTCTTGAATGCTGGCCTTTAGTTAATTTTGAACAGATGTTGAGCTGTCTGATCCTGCTTTTTCTTGGTCAGGTTGGTCAAGTGTCCTGCTTGGCATATTCCACATAACGGAACATTTTCCCTTGGTTCTCCCTTTCCACATCATGCTTCTCTTTGACTTAGTCTGGTCTTTCCTAGAGCTGAACAGTTCAGAGAAGTCCATGTTTTCCTTGGCAGGTGAGCTCTGCAGTGAAAACGTGTGCAGAGCTCAGCTATAGAGCACAGCTTCGGGAGATAAAACCCACCCAGATAGTCAAAATAAGACTTGGCATGGCGGATTATATGTCAGGGAAGCCAAAAAGGAGAAAGTGGTTAGGGAAGAGAGAAAAGGGAGTACAGAACAGAGAAAGAGGGAAAAAGTGAAGGAGTTAGAAACATGAAACCCACCATATTTAGAGTTGATGCAGCCTCACCTTGAGTATTGTGTGCAGTTCTGGTCTCCACAATATAACAAGGATGTTAAGATACCTGAATGCATCCAGAGTAGGGCAACAGAGCTGGCAAAAGGGCTAGAAGGCATGTCCTATGAGGAGAGGCTGAGGACTCTTGGTTTGTCTAGTTTGGAGAAAAGAAGACTGAGAGGTGTCCTCATTGCTTTCTACAGCTTCCTGAGATGGAGAGCCAGAGAGGGAGGTGCTGGTCTCTTCTCCCTGGTAGGTGATAACGGGACGTGTGAGAGCAGCACAAAGCTGCACCGGGGTCGGGGGGAGGGTTCAGATGGGACATTAGGAAAAATTTCTTTACTGTGAGGGTGGTCAAACACTGGAACAGGCTTCCTAGAGAGGTGGGTGATGCCCCATGCCTGTCAGTGTTCAAGAGACATTTGGATAATGCCCTAAATAATGCTTTACCTTTTGGTTAGCTCTGAAGTGGTCAGGCAGTTGGACTTGATGATCTTTGTTGGCCCCTTCCAACTGAACTATTCTATTCTATGAATTAAGAAAAACACAAAGCGAAAGGAAAAGACTGAAGGATGGAGATCCTGTGACCATCTGAGAAAGAGAAAAACAATTCGTCTGTATCACTGATGACCGCCTTGCCACCAACCAGCACTCTCTTTCCACCCACTCAGTCTGAAAACGCGGTATGCTGCAGCCCTCTTCCTCCCCTTCTGCACCTGATTCCTAATGAAGCATGGGATGAGTGGACAGACAAATATTTAGAGCCCTTCAGTCATAATTGTATGTTGGCATTGAGTTGAGTAACAACAAGGGCTTGTGGGTGTGGGAGAAGGAAGCAGATTAAAGAGAGCAAGGCCCTCTGCATCATTTGCTCTTCAGGCAGCTGTTATCAGACACTGTCCTACTGCCTTACTCTAATATAATCTTCAGTCATCTTTGCTGCAAAATTAAGTCCTTCCCTTTTCAGTCCACCTCCAGAGGATACAACTGGTCACCATTGTCTTTTTAAATCATTTTACACATTGAAATAGAAAGATTTAACTGCTTTCCCAAACATCTCTACCCTGTGTTCCCTTTTCTTCAAAACTTCATCCCTCCAATCCTTTCATTCTTGTTCATCTCCACTGTATTCTCTAATTTGTTACATCCTTCCTGAGTAGTGGCACCTAAACCTGGAGAGGACCCTACAGATCCTCTCAGATTTCCATGGCAGAGAGAAGAGCAGAGCAGTTGCTCCTTGAATGCAGCAAATAACACTGCTGCTAGTACCTCTTGCACTAAGGTTTTTCTTTTCCTGCACATGCCCTCATATTGAATCTCAGGGAGTGTGTACTCAGGCAACTGAGCTTTTCATCCCAAGGTAAACATTAGTCTGGGTACTAATATTGCACATTTCCAGCATCCCCTGTTTGGATTTGTCATTGCACACCAAGTCTGTCTTTATGGATTCAGTAGTGTCACTCCAGGCTATGAAACAGTATCCATGCTGCAGGATAGAAATGGTTTCTTAGCTGAAACCAGTGGGTTAGGCTCTTCAGCACTTTCAGAAAATCTTTCCAGTGCAGTGGTTTAAATTCACCTTCTTGATCTGTTATGGAAGAGACTACCTGCACTTACAGAGTTCATTGAATAAGGGCTGAAGAAGCTGCTATGCCCAGCTGAGATGGGCTTCTTAGAGACCCTAGAGAGGTCTCTGTTATAAAGCACTGCTCCATTTCTCCACATCTGTGTGGCATGCAAGCATCTATTTCTTCACAGTACTACTGTCTTGGTCCACACTTTCAAACTCCTTCTTATATATATGCAAGGTGATAAAAATGTTAGCAAGGTATTAGCAAGGTCTTGGCATGAATTCCTCTGCATTCTGGGATGTAGTTTGAGATCATGTAGGACCCACAGATAGTATTTTTTACCTGCTAGGTTGTTCCCAACCAGTTATTCCCCCTTTTGTATTTTTGCATTTGATTTCTCCTCACTAAGCACAGCACGTTGCATCTAACTTCATCAAATTTCATCTGATAGATTTCAGACCACCCCTCTCTGGATTCAAAATTCTGATCCTGGCAATACTCCTGAGCTTGCTTTTGCTCAGGAAGTTCAGATGTGTATTCTCTGCTGGAGAAGCAAGTTCTTAAAAATAAAATGGAAAGTGTTATCAATTGAGACCTCCTTCAGCTCTCGGTCTGACATGCCCTCAGTTTGAAGTGAGCTATTGATAACTTCTTCTTGTGGGTTGTGCCTTACTAATCTATAGGTACCTATCAAACCATTGTTTTTTTATAACACTTCTCCTAGATATCAAAATTAGGTTAACCAGCCTGTAGTTCCTGTCCTCATTCTCTCGTTTTTTTGAAGACAGGTACTATGTTTGCCCTTCCCAAGTCCCCCGACACCAACCCTGCTCTCCTTGGTGTGTGTGAGATCTGAGATCATGGCTAGCTGCTTTGTTCCTTAAGTACCCTGGCATGGGTTTTGTCAGGCACTGCTGACTCGAATACAACTGTATGGTCTAAATGTTCTTTAATTTACTCTTTACCCTGCTCTGGTCTGTGTTGCTCCATTTCCCTATTTACTTTGTTTCAGTGTCTGGTGAAGACTAATCTCTTTCCTGCAGCTTGAAAGAAAGCAGGCACCAAATACTTCAGCTTTCACTGTATCACCTGACTTCTGCACTTTTTTGTTAAATAGATTTTCTTTGAGGCCTTTCTCAGTCTTCCTTTTCTATTTCCTGCAGTTCCTAAACCATTTACTACTGCCTCATATCTTCTAGTGGATTGTACTTCAAAAAAAAAAAAAANTCTGGTTTGTTCATTTTTATGTTTTTATTTTTTTTTCTATTTATTACTTTCTTTACAGTCGTCCTTTTTTTGTATACCTTTCTTTTCACCATGCTTCCAACATTTACCATGCTTTTTTTTTTTTCTGTTAGGGGAAATCCTCACCATTTAGTGTAGCAGTGTATCCTCATTGCTTTTTACTTACTATTTGTTTGTTCTGCTCCTTTTAATCTCATAGAACAAGGATGCCCAACCAGTGGTATTTCAGATGCTGTAACTACTTGGTTGGACCCCCAGGTTCTTATTCTGCCATTTTCATGCCTTTCCTTCTCACACCAGTTAACTCCCATTGCGGCCACTTCTACGTATATTTCACCATCAGATTTCCAGCCAGCTCCCCTTCACTAGACAGAACCGAATTGAAAATGGCTGGGCTGCTAGCAACTTCCAAACCCTGTCTAAAACAAATCGGAGTGAATGGATTGCCAGATGGGTCAGCACTGCTTTTTGGACAGATAGATAGGTAGGTAATTAAATTAATTTAAGAAGTCCTGTGCCTGCCCTTAAAATGAAGTTGGTTCCTCCTTTGTTGTCACTTGTCCCACCAAATTTCAGGTGCCAGTTAACACCTAGGCTTAGCTTTGACTTATGCTTTCCAGTTTGTGTCCCATGCCTTTGCATATAAACATCTCAGATGCTCAACAGATTGCTGCATTATGTTCATTTTTGCAGTTTCTCATCCCATTTCTGTCATTTAATTCCCTTCCCTTTTTTTCTTTTACCTGTAAGCTTCTGACACTAGCTTCTTCGAATCTGACATTAAATTAATTAACCACTAGACGATAATGTGCACAAGCATACTTGCAATATCATGCATTAAATTAAAAATGTCAGTATTGTTTCTGGTTAGTGGTATGTGGCCACATCTAAATGTGATGATTCATCTGTGAGCAGATCGTAGCTATATGCTGTAGTACAAGCTCTGCAGATGTGAGATGTTATCTTCTAAATATCATTTCAGAAACAGGGATAACAAGGATTCTTTGTGACAAGTTTCAACCATGTTCAGGTGGGAAACGTGGAACATATTGATTTAAAGGCAGTTGCCCTATGACAAAATACCTACCTAAAATTATAGAGTCTGTTGGTCTGAATTATAGATAACAATGTGATAAGAGTATTGTAGTTCACTGCCTAAAAATATACATTGTTTTTGACTGAGTCTTAGCACAGGCCATAGGGTATTTTGGCCAAAAAGAAACTCACTGCCTTATAAAAAAATCTGTTAATATTTTTCCTTTTTTAATATAATGCAACATTGGCAGAAGCCTTGTTTTTGTAACTCATGAGGTTTTTACCAGCGGATATACCCAATTTTTGATTATAATGTGGTGTAACAAACATTCTGCAAATCAAAGCAAACAACCACTGGGAGTTCTCAGGCCTGTTATTATCTTAGCTCTAGCAAATACAAACTCCAGGCTTCACATTTGGTCAGCTATAAAATGACTACAGATGTGGACCATATTTCATCAGAGCTCTGTTTATTAGGTTGTCATATTTCTACAGGGAAAACCCCGGAGAGGGGGGTTCAGAGTTTTTTCTCTTTGGAAATGGAAATTCATGGATTTTTTCACCAGGGGAGGCAGAGTGTCTTGCGGAGGGAACTCAGCACCCACCATCTGCAGCGCGGACCCTATTCAGGTCGCACAGCACTTCCCAGCTCCACCTCTGCTGGCCTGCCAGCCCCTTCCTTGCCTCAGGGGGTGCCAGCTGGGGCTATGGGCGCTTCAGAGTAGATCCCCCCCACTTTTCCCCAGCTCTGGAGGAGAGAAGGGGAGGCTGCCGCTGCCTCCAGAAACGTGTGCTCGGTGGCTGTCACCCACGCGGACCCCCATGGCATGGTCAGCATGATTGGCATTGCCCTCTTGCTGGCCTCTGCGTTCATGCACACCCACGGATGGATGCTGCCCATCAGCAGCAAGGAAGGGAAAAGGAAACTGGAGGAATTTTAAATGGGCTTGCTTAAGCATATTTTTTTAATTCCCATTTATTTTTACTTCAAAAGTAGAGCATGCATAGCTATTTCCTTTAAAAAGCTCAAAATTAATTTTGTTTCTTGCATCATGTTATCCCGCTTAACTAGTGATATCAATCCATTTCAATTCTCTCTCCTCTGCTTAAATTACTTTGTATCTCTGGTATTAGGGATACTCATCTGCTAATCAATACACCAGAGATATTCCTATTGATTTTTTCTGTCTTTTCCAAATAATCTGTTCTAGTAAATTATCAATTGCTGCTGCCCAAATACTCTCACTAGATGCATCTATCTGCAGTAAGAAAAAATCTTACTGGTTAACAAAGGAAAAGAAAAACTGTTGTATTTTATCAGATCTGAAAGGTACACAGACTTCTGATGTGCTCCTGGGGGAATTCTTTCTGTCCCCCTGGATACAGTGTGGCATGACATACGTGGTCACTGGAGACGTTCCTTGCAGTGCCCTTCCACTCTGCGTCCACAGCTGTGTGGAAAATGCAACCTTTGGTGATGACTTTGCTAGCTTTGTCATCTCCCTTAGCAGGCCATAATGGACCATGTATGGTAGTCTAAGATGGGTATAGTAGTGGGGAAATTAGCTCTTAATTAGAGACATTCCTTTTGGACTATAAAGTCCAAAATTTGCCCAGCAGGACTAGTACCTTGCAAGGAGAGGAGGTTACACTTGAGAGTCTTGTTCCTGGGTCAGCTCCCCACTCAGGCACCAATTCAAAAGCTTTCACGCACTGCTGTGCTGCACAGAGCATCTGACTGCAGAGGAAAGCTTGGCTGTCAGTGACAGCCTGGTACTGGGGGAGCAGATCAGGAAAACAAAACAAAACAAAAAAAGAGGAACAGAAACTATTTGGGAAGAGCTAAACTGTACTCGTGTCTCCTTGGGAGATGTGGGGTTTGCCTTCACTACCTTCCTTCATTAAGTGTAAAACCACTTAACATAAAATCTTACATAAAAAGTGAAAGCTTTGCACTGACAGAACTATTGTGAGTGGATTTCCTCTATTTTTTGCATAGTGGCTCTCTTTCAATGGGACTTTAATTTCCCATGCCAGGCTCCTGTTTCACTCAAAGGGAGGGGTGGAAGAAATGCTAGCTTGTCTGCTCACCTTGCACATCTACAATGGCAGAGAGGCATTTCCTAATACTTCATTGTATTGCTGCCACCCAGAAATCAGAAAAGCCAAACAAAGTACTACAGCTCCCTCAATAGATTATCTGGGGTGCATAGGAAGTAAATATGTTCTTATTTTCCTTCTTTTTCCTGAAACATTTTCATTCAGATGTTTCAAGCTCTTCTTTGCAGCCTTGAGGTCTTGGAATTTTCCAGGCATGGAGATGCCTTTGTCCAGTTCATGAGACTACATGAAAAACATTTAATAATTCAAGAACTGGCAGAAGTTAGAGCATCTTCAGGTGTTACACCCTGTTAAAAAAAAGCAAACAGCTGATGTTATGTATAACCCACTAAAACAAAGCTAAAATGTGCATCCGAGTTTGGGGAATTCTGTGCCTGTGCTAAAGCTGTTTCACTGGTATCTTTTTGTATTTTTAATCAGATTAAGCTCATAAACTGTGTAGATGCATCACATAACATTAGCAAGAGGCTTGCAATAATCCTTTTCGTACATTTTGAGTTTATCTGTTTGTTTTCATAGACATACCCTTTCCCCTTCTTGCTGCAGTATTTTTGGTTGGTCAGTTCTTTGACTTCCGTACAGAAACTGTATGATATGCACGAGGCGGTAACTAAGGAATGCAATGTAACAGTTTATATTAAGCTTTCTCTTCACCACTGCAAATACTCTCGTATCTGGTGAAACACTAGGCTTGCTTCATGCCACCATCAGGTGGGGAAGCCAATCTTGCCCGAGAAATGCAGGCAAGCCTGTGGTTGTTCTGTCTCTAATGAGCCACTTGGGAAACTGGGCACTTCAGTGTGAGAGGATGGCAAAGCTGAGGTCAGTACAGTGGAGGTTTTTACCTGGCCCAGGAAGGCTACCAGGAAAGTGATTTGTGTAACTTTTCTTATAGGAAAGTGCTCCCTCTAAAAGTTATCAGAAAGCTCCATAAAGCCTGCAAGTCCCTTTAACTTTTCAAAATTGCCTTTTTTTTTTTTTTTTCTTGAAAAATGAGAAGTCTGGGAAGTTTCATAAACCCCCAAAGACTTGCCGACCAGAAAACTCTTGGCAGCTTTCCTACTTTTTCACTGATCCTAAAGCAAATACATGTGGAGTGTATGAGGATCCCTACCGAATAGAGATCATGCTACTTTTGTTCATTGCCAATTAAGTTCAGTGGTAAAATTATTTGGACTGCAGAAGGAATAAGACTGTATTGATTGCAATGTGCTGATGCTGGTTAAAATAAAAGTTTCCCAAGGAGTATATCACCACCACCTTCATAAATAAAGGGATGCAAATGCTGGATGTAATGCCAATAGCAAGGCACACTGGCAAATCAATGGAGCTGAAAATATTATAATTTGCATAATGAGTGCAGAAATGATGGCAATTGCTCTTTATATTTCTATTAAAATGACATAGTTACCATAATAGCATTTTAGTGGCTATTTTGCCCTTTGATATTCCCATGATGCAAGTTAGATTGATCCTCCTAAACAAAAGCAAGAATGGGAAGCCAAAGATGAACACTTATAGTGGTTTGTGCGACATGTATGAAAATCACATCAGAAGCATGGGAAATTGAAATCTGCTGGAACATAAACATTTATTTAATGGTCTTCTGGCCTACCATTCACAGGGAGCCCGTGTTTAGAGTTAAATGATAGTCCAATTTCATCTCACCTTTTTCTGCCTGGTTATTGTTGTACAGGTATTACACAGTGCGAGAGGACTATACAGAGAAGCCTCAGAAACAGACATCCTAACACATTCAAACATATGTATCTTTTACTTGTAAGGTCCACTGCTCAGTCAACTTTTTTGGATTAAAGATAGCTTTAATTTAAAAGTCAAGCAACTTAAAAATCCTCATATTCTGAAATACAAGATACCATCCTCATGAAGCCCTTCAGTAAAGTACAGCTAACATTTCCCTTAGTAATGATCATTTTGTGTTTTATTTCAAATATAGTGGGTTAAGAATACTGGCAGATGTTTTGTGGCAGACACACTTTGGCAAGGTTACACTAATATCAAAAATTGATGCACTTATCATATGAAAGCGCTGATTAAGATAAGTTTATTTAATCTGGAACCTTTCTAGTGAAAGGATAATGGAAAACGGCAACGTGAGTTTCACCCTCTGGGTTTTGGGGGTGATTTTTTGTTTGGATGCTAACATTTTGCAAAGGTTGACAAGTTTCAAATTTTCAAATTGAAACAACATTCAACAAAATGTTCCCATTTAATCTGAAACAACTTTTGTTTGTAAGCAAACAAACAAACAAACAAACAAAAGAACAATGCAAATACAATTTAGTTGGATTCCAGACAAAACTCCCTCTCTGCCTTCCCTCTCCTGTCTTTATTCAGGACTACCAATGGACCAAAAACACACAGTATTCAGATGGTTCTGGGTTCTTGGATGGTAAAGAAATAACAGTTATTAAAGGGCTTTTTCAGGGATCAGAGAAAAGCACAATGGGAACCCAAGCATGGAAATCAAAGCCAAAAAAAATCAAATAGAAGTGCAACACAAATGTTTAATAGCGAGGTTGATTTCTGCTGGAACCAGCTACAGAGAGCAGTGGTAGATTGAAGACTGCAGACTTTCCAGGTGCACATTTTAGCCAAATGTCAGCCATTGGGCTCCATACAGAAGTAGGTGGAAGAAATTTTATGGTCTATGATATACAAGAGATCTGACTATGTGACCTAATATTCTCCTTCTGTCCTTAAGATCTATCAAAAATAAGCATTAGTGCCCTCTGTATGAATCTCAGACATCAGGAAAAAAAAATTTTGGGGGTATGTTTTTTGATGGATGGTTGTTGTGAAGTTATAGAAAAGCTCTAGAGAAAGCAGTGCTCATTCAAAGTGTTTAAATAACTCTCTTGCTGAGACTGAAACAATGACTCTGTGTATACTATTGGCAGTGCAATCTTTTTGAAGGAATGAACTATTCCTGCAATGTTTGCCAGCTGGAGAAGATTTATTCTTGTATGTTAAGTGTTTGCCTTGTGCTTAATTCAAAATGTATCTTTAGTTCATCTTCTTTACTAAGAGCCTTTTTGTTTACAGTAACTGTTAACTTAGCGGGGACTCTATACGATACTACATTGTTTTACATAGCTTGATGTTATCAGGCAGAACCAGACTTTATTGGCAAAGCAATAACCACTAGTATGGAAGTTTGCTTTAAAAGAAAAAAAAAGATAAAAGAAAAAAAGAAAAAGAAAAAGAAAAAGAAAAAGAAAAAGAAAAAGAAAAAGAAAAAGAAAAAGAAAAAGAAAAAGAAAAAAAGAAAAGGGGGGGAGATAAATGTGTGGTTAAGAAACACAAGAATAATTGATATTTTTCACTGAAACAGAAGTATCTGCTTTGTCCTTTGTTCATCTGGCATATTTCATACTCAGCATATTATCATTCCTATTACAGTAAGGACTGAGTGCCTCATATGACCTGGGGGTTTTGTTTCGCTTAGCATGAGACAAACAGATCTATGTGGTACCAACGAAGGGGGAGGGAAAGAGAAGTGCGCAATTGTGGTAGGATCAACAGTGTGACTTGACATGCAGTCAGGGCTAGGTCCCATGTTTTGTGCATCTTCACAAAGTAGCCTACAATGCATGCTATTTTGTTTTGTTGCTCTTTTTGTGAGTCCCCAGGGGTGGAACTGCGTAGTGGCAGGGCTGCAGTTTGGGCAGCTGTTGCTTCTGTTAAAGCACTGAGCAGCTTCCACCAGGGATGCAGCACATTTGCTCCCTCTGTGGATCAAGTATAATGGAAGCATGCAGGATATGCATTTGCTATCCTCCTATCTCACCAAAATCACCGCCCTAGGATGCAGCAGGTTTTGGCATATTCTCTTTCTGCTTTCCCTTTTGTACAAGTTAAAACTGTATTTCACCAGATTTGCTAAGATCTGCAATTTTGAACCAGCGAGTCCCCAGTCCAAAACTGCATTCCGATCAGGAGGTCTTTTTTTATTATCATGAACTGTTCTTTCCCATGCATGGTCTGGCTTTCTCAAGAGTTCAGTTATGCCAAAATGGACAACTTTATGTCAGTTATAAAATGGAGCCAAGCAAGTTCTTTCACATTGTTCAGCTTCCAATGGAATCTGTTACTGAATCTGGTCCCATCTTTTCATCAGGACTTTTACTTGTATGGCAATACCTCTTCCAGGTGTACTGGTGCTGGAAGACAGTGAGAAAACATCTCTCTGGTGTTATGTCCTGGTTTGCATGGGGACGTGATTTTCTACTGGGAGAACAAGAAGATCAAGAGGCAAATGCAACGGGGCAAAGCAAATTATTTCAGCCAGCTCTAGAGCAAGACACCATTTTAGTCCATACTCCATTTCTGAAAGAGTGAAAATGTCACCTGTGAAATGGCAGAATCTGGTAAATAGCAAAAGACATTACCTTCATATTGGCCCATCCCCTCTGCCAGTGTTCTTCAGACCTGTTATTCTCAATTTCCCCTCAGTCAAATGGCTTTGAAACCAGACTTGATATCTTGCCTTTTCTCCTGGGTGCTGGCACTTCCCAGTGAGGGAGGTCAAACACTGGAACAGGTGCCCTCAGAGTTTGAGGGGGTCTCTCTGTTGTTGGTAATATTCAAAACTCAACAGGACAAAGCCCCGAGTAATTTTTTCTATCTTCAAAGTTGGCCTTGCTTTGACAAGGAATAGGATGACCTTCAGAAGTCCCTTCCAGCCACAGTTCTGCATCTTCCTCCAAGACAGTTAATTCTTCTGTGGCTTGGTTTGGTCTTGATCCATATGTTGCATTGCCTGTCTAGATAGCAGTTAGACATTGTTTAAGGCACCTGCTCACTTTTTTTCTGAAATGGATGTGCTTCCTCAATGCCATGTGGGGTATTGCTTACCAGTATTAGATATTCTGCATAAGATCTTTAATATATTCTTTATTGCTGTTTCTGGTAATTTACCACAGTGAGCTGGGCTCACAGTCCAGTGGTTATTTGCTGGCACCCACAGCAACATAAGCTAACACCACCATCTTTGTCCTTACTGAATATCAAAAACATTTGCCAAAAAACATTCTATTAGTTTCACTGTCTCCTTTTGAACTACAGGATATAAATCATATTGTCCTTTTGCTAACTTTTACTGTTTCTGCTCAAACTACTACGTGATGCAATTGTAAAAGTCCTTTTAAACATTTCATTTCCTAAGGGTCCTGATTCACATCTCAGAGATGTTACCATTCTTCTACTACTTTCTTCACTTCAACATTCATAAATGAAAAAAGTTACGTTCCAGAGGTTTGTATCCATTTCCTCCAGAGATAACAAAATTAAATTCTTCACAAAGTGGTATAACTGTATTGTGTTGGCTATGCAAGAGCAGCCTCAATTGTTAGCAGATGCTTACCAGTCCTGCCCCGACACAGTGCCAGCACAGTGTCAAAATGTTTTGGTTTTATCTCATTTGGTCAGATCTTTTCTAACAACAGATCAAAAATTCCTTCCTTCTTTCCCTCCATTCCTCCTTCCCTCCCAACTCCTATCATGACTTGTGTCTAACTATCAGTTTGCCAACTTTTTTTTTTTTTTTTTGACAAATACTTGCCTATTTAATGATGGACTTGTATCTTGGTATTTTAAATTCTTCAAGCACATCATGAATTTCCTATCCTCAGTAATAAGCACTACCATTCCAGAGGTCAGTTTACCAATACATATACAGTTTAGACTCCCTCCCACAGAAATGAATGAGTGGAAACAGAGTGTTTGCCTCCCACAACACATCTTAGATGTTGGGATGGCCACTCTGGGGATAGACTGACTAACTGGGAGAACATGAGTAATGGAAGGGGACAAAATGGGGAGTCAGTAGAACTGCTTCCTCGACCCACAAAAGCACGCATCCACCCAAGCTGAAGGCTTATAAGGCTGGTAATGGACTAAGAGACCACAAACTCCCTTTTGTGTAGAGAATGAGGATCTGATGGCTATCTGTATACATTTCTTCCCACCGTCTTTCAGTCTAGATGAAAAACAAAGTACTTCCATATATTGGTATGAATGATCTTGTGGCTTTTTCATAAGTGTAGAAGTTGTTTGCTGAAATCTAGTGAATGGATTTTTGCACAGTGTCTACAAAGTGCCTGCATCCTAAAGAGGTTTAGCAAGATACTCATCATTTTTCAGCCCTAAGATGAGACAATGAATGATAAGTTGTGATAGTTAACCAAGGTTATTTGGCTGAACTCGTCAATCCTTTATAGATTGCTTAATGGTGAAGAGGGTGCAATATTTTAGATACAATAGCAAATTAATGTCTCCAAGTTCTCACCTTGAACACCGTTCATTTCTCAGTGCATGCTGCAAGATGATTTACAACGAGTTCTGAATAGTAAAAGATGCATGTACCAATATCAAATTATTCTATATCTTAGGCAGTCTTTCAATTTGGGGGTTTATGAGGCGAGATTATTTCTCTAGATGTATATATTAAGTCCACCTGGAACACATGTGTTTGTGATAAATGGTGGATGCACAGGTTTTCACTCGGCGTCTTTCTCTGTTCTCTATAATCTAAGAACTTTTTCAACTAAAGTTCAGAGGATCTCTCAGGTCTTTCCTATGTTTTTTAAATGCTGGGAAATAGGAAAAGAGATTTGGAAGCAGAAATTATCATGGCTCTCACTTACATTTTTGTTGGTTGCTATATTCAGTTTGGCTTGTATTTGAACTTAGCTAAACAATTCTATTAGACAAAAAAAAAGAATGAGGAGAACTGCTACTAAGCTAGACAGACTATTTTATTAAATTGTACAGGATAGCCTAGTTTTGTTTGCTGTCCTTGGGTCTATTTTTAATGGTGTGTTTTGAAATATCCCCCTTAAAATAATGAGATTTTGCTCAACTTAGTTAAGCAAACAACAGTTCACAGTTGTTAAGTAAGTTAACTAAGCATGTTAATATTTAAACAACTTTTAACAAGTAAATATATCATATTGTTTTCTTTCATTTGGTAATTCAGTGGCATATTTTCTGCTTTTGTGGATAAGACTCATTTTTTCTCAGCTCCCAGTCCTGTGGTCACAGGATACCACCTCTGATAAAATGACATCTTGATTAATTTTTGCAACTCCAATCACCTCATTTCTAGGTGGCACAGATAGTGTGAGAATGTAATGGTTCAGTGCAAAAATTAGAGGCCTCTCCATGACCTGATCAACTTTGTGTTCAAACAAAAATATTCACTATGTCATAAAATGCATAATTTAAATCATGGGAAACATTGCTACAAACATAAGATGGGTAAAACTTTCCTCCTTCGCAGAAGCAAGCCCATGATGTTTGATAAACCCACCAACCTTTGTTCACTGTTATCCTTGCATGTGTAAGGGCTGTTTATAGACTGAGATTTAGCTCCATTCTGCAGCTCAGACATCCCTGAAGCAAAGCCTGTCAGCAGATGTGAGATGATCCCAGGACTGTTCCCACACACATTTCTCCTCTTTTTCACCTATTTCCCCTTAATCTGCTCCCAGACACTGCTGAGCCCCATCAGCTAGCTCTGGCAGACGTTTGCCTTGCCACAGTAGTACTGGCATGGGGGAAACTAGTTCTGAAAACACGGTCATTTGAAAGAAAGGATGAATACTACACTCAATGCCATAGGAAGTTAGGTGCAAGTGGGGACATTTCATTAACCCCTAGCCCTGCTGTGCTGAGTGGGGAGCATGATCTGTCCTTAACTTTTAGAAGTGGGGTGGGGGGAAATGCAGCGTTGCCACAGCAATCTTCCCTTCACATCATCCATCAGTTTCCTAACACGTGTCTTATAACTGGGAGGACAGACAGAAAATTAACCAGTAAAATCTCCAGAGCTGTGTGAGAAATAAAACCCAGCATCAGAACAATCACAGAGAGTAAAATCAGCCTTCTCCTTACACAATTCTTTTGCATTCAAATAAACTGCATTCATCAGCAATTATCAGTATACCACAGTACAAGCCTGAGATTGCTCCCCCAGCTTGAGACTGGTCTTGCTGCAGTTGGGAAAGGCACTGCCACGTAAAGAAATCAAGGCGTGAAAGAGGATGGGAGTCTAAAATGGCAGTCAAACTTCAGCCCATGGTGCTCTCTTTCTGCTGGGCTTAGAGCACCTCAGCTCACGTAAGTCCTTGCCTCAGCCACAGAGGTGCACAACAGGAGGCTCTCAGACTCGTGCCTTCCACCCTGCAAGCGTTTGAGTAATGGGATCATTGCATTCAGTCTAGGTCGCTATTATGATAAAGTAAGAGACATCACATTCATGTATCAAATGAAGAATAAATTGCTCATATACAACATATGAAAAATCTCCCATCACAACCAGGTTTATATGACCCCATTCGTGTCTCAGCCATGAAGTGATTCCTATCTTCCTCAAATTTAAGTCTACTCTGGGCAGCTGTTTAACTATTCCTGCTGAAGGAGTTTCATCCTTTTGGTTGTAGTTGTTCCTTAAGGATTGGTTGTTCTTTCTTTTACCCTAGAGCTGGGCCATCATCTCAGTCAATAAGTACCTTCTAAGCATAATTAAAGACAGCTGTTTTCTGGCTGGTGGAACAAACCTCTTGAGGGAACACAGAATATATCCTCAGTTCAGGAGTGAGACATCCCAAGGAAGGTCCATCAGCTGCCTTTTGTCTTTCTCCTCCCTCAGTTCTCTTTGCTAATTTTGTCTCCTCTCCTCGCATGCAATAGTTTCCTCCTACCCAGGAGCCTTAGAGGGGACATAGTATTCAGTCTAGCAAGGGTTAGGGTTAGGTTAGGTGCAGTAGCCAGCAAGAGGCTAAGCTGAGGTGTAGGAACTGGCAGAGCTAGGCTGGATGAGCTCAAAGCTGGCTCTGCTGGAGCTTGAGTTGCAAAGGATTTTTGTAAGGGGGCTGGAATAGAATTTGGCAGGCAGGGTCTGGAGCAGAGCAGGGCATGGGGTCTATGTGTATTTGATGAGAGAGGAGCATTCAAGCAGAGCAAACTCTCCAGAAAGAGGGAGGCTCAGACGAAAAAGCTTTCAGAACTGCTGCATTAAGCATGTTTTGTCTGCCTATCCTCTCATGAAAGGGAAAAGGGTGTGCAGTGGATTCCTACATTTCATTGTACCTTTTGGATTAATGTGCAAATACCAGTGATACATTACTGCTGTATGTATGTTAAAAGACAAAATGAAGAAAAAAAAACAGACGGAAAGGCAAGATGTTTTTTTGTTGGTCCTTCAGTCCTCAGGAGAATTTATTTGACAAGTTTGAGATATGGGCCCAGAAAACTGCCTTGGTGTTTGTATTGGAGGGAGAAAAGGCTGAGATTTGTGGGGCCGAGCATTATGCTCAGCAGTACACAAATGCATTAAAAAGGACTGACCCCAGCCTTCAGACCCTTTATTTCCAGCACATACTTCATTCTCTTTCTTCCAGTGTTAAGTGACTAGAAACAATTTGGGACCCTTTATTTTTGGATGCCTGCTTGACAATTTTTAGGCAGGTCTTGTATTCGTTTTTCTCAGAAGAGGGGCATGTCACTCTGAAATAAAACCTTTTTTTCTTGTCCCTCTGAGAGTGTAAGACAGAGCCAAATCTTCAGCAGGTGCAACAAGGGACAAGGTGACATAAACAGATATCAAGGGACTCAACAAAGGTGCATCCTCTAACATCCATACCACCATGACTGTGGGTGCTGCGTACCAGGGAACGATCCATAGAAAGCATCTGGGCTTGGTGCCCTCCCTGAATTTCCCTTCTTCTGCTGCTGGCAGAGACCTGCTACAGTGAGACTCACCCAGCCCTGTAGGGATTTCTTATGATTTTAAACTCTTAAACTGTACTGAGTCAAAGACTTGAAAACTGAAGAGCATTTTTTACTCCTGAAAACCTTGGTCAATGCAAAGGTGAGATTGAAGGTGGAGGGTACACAAATGAGTTGTCCATCCACCTGTGAGTTGATTAGAGTGAAGTTACCATGTGTCCTCTTTAGTTCTCTTGACTCCCCTTCTCTTGGTTTAGGAGGAGGCTGAAGTAGTGGGTGTTCAATATGTCTTTGATTTTTTTTCCGCTCCTTTCATATCTCTCCCAAAGAGTAGACTACTGTCTGAATCCAACCCATCTTTTTTGCCTCATAAATATTATTAGGTAGTCTTGCAGAATATTTTTAAACTCAGGCAAGCCTGTTTTTGTAGTAAATAGAGGGTACAGAAGAAGTAATATTTTCATTCCTGTATTTTGTTGTTGTTATTTACAAAACTCCTTATCAAAGACGTTACATATGGAAAAAGTGACAAGGTGAAGATCCATGTGCAAATAAAAGACTTGGCAAAGAACGTGCTACTATTCTTTGCAATGGGAAAAAAAAAAGCAACTTGATTATTCCAGTTCCTTACATGTTACATATCCCTTTATAGATAAATGAATTTGCCTCTCCAACAGACACTAGCCCTTGCAGAGCTCCTCCAGTCAGATATCTACACCCTTCATATCTTACTCAGCTGGATGAAGACTTTGCTAATGCTTTTGCTAGTTTGTCTATTTCCTTGCTCCTTTGTTTATCTTCTCTTCTTTTTGGCCACTTTTCATAAACACCAGCCCAGCAATGTGTAATCACAGCCAAACTACTGATGCCAGTCAGTGCTTAATTGCGTGAGTGTCAAGGAAGGGAAATGGGATCTGGTCCTCATCCAGGCACCCAGAAACACTTTTCTAATACATTGCTGTTTTATGGTGGTACATGACTGTGAATGAATTTGTAAGCGGGACAGAAAAGGTCTCTACAGTAAGATCAAATGGTGGAAGAAGAATATGCCAGCCCCTCCTGGAATAAACAGCTTTGGAAAGCTTTTGAAATACATCTCGTTCTTTGGGTTCTTTAGCTCACTTTTTGCCAATGACATGTATTTATTTTTCTCATTCAAGATTAAGACACCACAGCATAGTTAAAAGTCATCCAATAATGACATCCAATAATTCCTACAATTAGTACCTCAGTGGTTCCTTTTGGTACTAGGCAAAGCCAATACTGACAAATGCACTTCTTAAGTTGATAAAAATCATGATCCAGTCAATAGATCTTGCTTTCTGGTACAGTCTTTAGAATATACTGAATGCCAATGATGTGAAACCTTATGAAAAGACCCTAGAGGCAATTAATGTTTGTAACGCTGCTGGAAAGTGATTGCAATGCAACATAAAGCTCTGTAGAGATACTCAAATGGAGTGGATTCAGACTGGGAGCATGGCACGCCCATGGAGAATAATTTCTGTACAAAATCAAAGGTGTGTTAACCTTAACAGAGCACCACACTAATGTAACTGCATGTACTTTAGGATCCAATCCGGCACTATATTGCTTCATCTGAAAATAGTGAGATGCCTCAGCTGTCTGAGGTGAGAACGTGCTGTGAAGCCATAGCAGCAGAGACAAGAACAATACCCCCCAAAAGACTGTCAGCTATGTTTTGCTGCTAGAAAGCTTTGCTGATGCTTTTTAAACATGCAAAAAGAGAAGAGAAAAGCAAAGCCATTTGACTGCTAACATTATGCAAGAACAATGTGAGAACATATCAGCAATAACACTGCATATAAAAGAAATCAGCATTTTAAGCAGATGTTGCTACCGTAGATATGAAACCACTAAGTAAAATTTCAATAAATTCTACCATTATAAAGGCTCTTAAGCATGACACAGCCTTTTCATAGGAATGGGAATGCCTATCGAATGAGCCTTGAGGTACTAAATAGATACAGAGATACAGACTTACTTTATGTAATGCAGGTATATTATTCCAAATGGGATTTTTTCTTGTTGAATCTATACTCAAGAGAGAGTGTCTCTGTGACTGCTGTATTTCTAAATTCCCTTAGACAATTGCTATACACAAGTAATGTCTCAGTATTCCACTTGCACAGGATAATTCCTTTGGCTATCACCAATCTCACTGACACCACCATTTGCTGTTTGTTAGTTTGTCAGTCAGTCAGTTTCTAAAAGATGGACTTGATTACAGCTCCAGCTGGGATCTTTATTGAAGCAAATTTTTCCAGAGACAGTTGTGGTGAAACAAGATATTAGGATCTCCTCTGTGAATACTGAAACTTTTGCTTCTTTACATTTATTTATTTATTTTATTTTCAGAGTTTGGGGACAGCATTAACAGCTGTCATAGGGCAGGGAAAGAAGTTTTGACACAGAAACATGAGGGATCTTATACTTCTTTCAAAATATATATGTGTCAGGCACAACAAGACCATCACATGCGTTGTGCTGGTGTGTCACAGGTCCACGGATTACCAGGGCAACCCCAAAATGTGAAGCGATCCATTGAATCATTCAAGACACAAGGAAAAAAACCCTGCAATATCACTTCAATTCATGTTGTTGGCATGAAGTGTTTTCACCAGGTGTTCACAGAAAGCTGTGAGACAGATTGCCAGGCTGCAAACAGATGTGTATTAAACTCAGTTGTGTGGGGTTTCAGTGCCCTTTTTTTTTTTAAATGTTACTAGAGGCAATTTTTATTTTCAGTTTTGGGTTAACACACAACTGAAACTCAGTGATGCTCAGCCAAAACCCACAAGTCTTGCCTGGTTTTGAATCAAAATTCTATAAAGCCACAGTGTTTATCATGGTTTCTACATGAAGTCATAATTAACCCCAGGTTTGCTCAAAACTTTGTCCAAGTTAACTAAAAATTCTGTAAACTGTGGGGAACCTGGCTGAAGTACTGGGTAAGTATGAAAACATAAGCTGATATTTGAGTACAGTCTGATACTAGGGTTTGCTGAGAAAGTTTCAAATGACTGTAGCTGCAATGTGATTGCTTTATCCCACAGGGTGGATGTTAATAGAGCTATAGAGCTGAATTTAACTTCTGAACTACAGAAACACTACAGTAAAAAATGTGCTTTTCCAGTTGTAATGGATTGTTCCTCTTACAAAAAGTTATGAAAATATGCAAATGTTAAGAAGAACAGCATCAAGCCTAAATCAGCAACATTGTTTAACATTATATTTTTCTAGATATTTATTGCCACTTAAATAAGAAAAAAAAAAATAGAGAAATTATTTCATTTCTGCTTGAATTTGAAATTGATAATTTTAGCACCAAGTATACTAAATTTGTCACAACCCTATCACTTTAAAATGATTTTAGCATTAAATCCAGATGGAGCATATATATGTACATGGCTATATTAATAAACACATAGATCTTTGTCTCAATTAATTAAAAGTTAACTGCTATGTAAAGATTTTGTACCAGCTTAACCCTGGTTGAGTAAAACAGGTCCTCTAAACAGAAGCTAAGCAACTGCCAGGAGCTTTACTATGTGCATCATTAATTCTGAGCCTTTCTTTGCAAGAACCTTTCTCCCAAAAGTAGTTTCTCTCAGTTATCTCATCACACCAGAACTTCATACCAATGCCAGGTTCCCAGTGATTTCTCTCCATATGGCAACTTCCTCAGCTAGATTATGTACAGTCACTGTGCAGCAGTCTCAGGAAAGTGGGTCTTTTGCATAACCTGCTTCACATATATTTTCCACCAATGTATTTCTCAAAGCAGAACAACGGTTCTTTGTTAGTGACATAAATATATTTAAGCTTAAAGTAGAAAAACTATTTTGCAATTAGGAACCCCTGGAGTTTCAGGATTTGATTCTAGCAACTAACACTTTTGACATTTTCATTTCAATTAGTGGAGAGAATACTGCATGTATAAGTTTAGAGACTTCAAACAATTCACGCATTTCTTTCTGTAGATAGTCATTTCTTGATAATGTGCCCATTCTTTCTGTGTGTTAGATATTGAACTCTAGATCTATAAGTAGTCCTGCTCTGTTCAAGTCCCATCTTTATTGGTATGCAAAACTGGGGGCNGGAACCCCGAGAAAGCTTTTGTTTTTCCTGGTGTCAGTCTCTCTGTGCTCACAGCCCATGGGTTGGAAATCTCCACTTTAGGCATTAGACAGAGAACACACTTGGCATTGCTCAGCAGGGCCCTCCCTGAGGGACTGTTCAAAAAACTGGTCTGGGGAAATTAAATTCCTTTTTTCTCTGTGACTGCACAAGATGGTACATATAACTTACACTTCAGACGGTGACGGATTTGCACCAGAGGAACAGGAAAGCAATGATCCTCAGCAATGAGGCATGTGGAAAATGCTCCAGAGGAGGAAGTAACCTAAAGCAAAATGTATAGACAGTTCATAGGATCAGAGGGAAAGAAGATGATCAGCTTGCACAAGAGGTAGTACTCACTGCAGCCCAAAATGTTTTAACCTATAGGGTTATCACACCAACAAAGCCAACTCTTAACCATTTGTGTTACTGGATATTCAAACTCTGTTGATGGGTGTATTATAGAAGCTGTTTTTACTAGACTGTATGGCACATCTCCATGTTTCCGTAAAGAATACAAATGTCCCTTTCTTCATGACTCATGTATTTGCAATGGCCACTGGTTATATAGGCTGCAGCACAGTGTCTTTTTAAACCAAGTAAGTCAAGCATGATGGTGAAACAAGTAATAATAATAAAATAATTAATAAATGGTCAAAGGATGATTGACAGAGGGAAGGAAAGAAAGATGATAAACCAAATAGGTAAAATAATGGCAGATCCTTGAATCAATCTCCTGGCTGGGGAAGGGTCTTAGCTTTGGACATCTTACAGAATAGGTCTGGCCTCTGGGCAAACAGATTGAAAAGCCAAACAGGAGTTTTCTACTCTATCAGATGACAGAAGCTGGAGCTAAGATTCATGGACATCCTTTTGCATCTAAGAATAAAATTTGGCAAAAGAAAGATATTCTCTTCACAGTTTTCTTCCTTGCTCAAATGGTTTTGCTGTGTTTGAACACTTATATGAAGAGAAGGTGCCTTTTCTTGAGCATCATCTTGAGCATCTTTAAATTACTGGCTATGGACTTTCTCTCCTTTGTGTACAAGAAAATGCCCTTTGTAATATGAATGGTAAGCAAGAGCAACCACAAAAAGGAAGAAGCATTGCCTACCTCACACAGAGTTTTCTCATCTGTAACTATTCCTTGGTCCCAACTAATCGCTTTTTGCCTGTGCTTTTGCCTCCAAGTTTTTACAGCTTCCTTATGTAAAACCTTCTAAAGGACTTGCTTCTAACCAGTTATGTCAAAGGAACAATTCACAGACTCAGTGAAGTACAGGACACTTCAGGTTGGGAAGGACAATCCAGGGGGTCTCTAGTCCATCCTCCTGCTCCTTGCAGGGTCAGCTGTGGGGGAAGACCAGGTCTCTCGTAGCTTTGTTCAGCTGGATCTCCAGTGATGGGGATGACACAACCTCACTGGGAACTTGTTCCAATGCAGGAGTGTCCCCACAGCCTAACAGTTTTTCTTTATATTCATTTGGAATTTATCTAGTTTCAAGTCATGTTCACCCAACTCAACAAAAGCACTTAACAACACAAAACTCACAAGAACTGAAATCTTCAGCATCAGCAACCTTCCCATAGCCATTTAACCCAGAAGGACCGTTTTCCACACATACCCCATCTCCCTCACACCTTCCCTGAAATACCTCCCAAGTCTTTCCATCAAACTGAAGACAATGGAATGAAGATGGAAAGTTGTGGAAGTACCCTGTATCACAGAAACAGGAGATTTCAGGTGTCTTGGTGTCTTAGGTCCATGATCATGCAAGTGTTCTCATACATAATTTTAAAATGTATTCTGCAGCTTTTCCTTTTCTAAGTATCGGTGTTAAATCTTTCATTAGTCTTAAAATTTAAGTGGTTGTATTTTTCTCTTCGATCTGTCCATAAGCTAGTTGTAACACAACAAGTAAATTTGCCAGGTAGACAATAGTAGGAAAATTCTGCTACTAGATGACCTGACCATCTAAAACTGAATCCTTGTAAATAGCTTAAAACAATATTGTAACTTGGATGTGCCCTAATGTATTCCCTTGGTTCAAAACATAACAGCACACATAAGTATGAGCAGCCACATGCAACTGTATGGTCACATATATGAGGGACAAAACCTGAAGTGACAGTAAAAGAGAATTGACATTCACTGAAGACAGATCATCTGGCACTTGGACGCAGTAAACAAGATTCCTTAAAAAAATAAACCAAAGTAGTAGCAACCAAACTGAGGAACGAGGGAGACAGTCTGCTAAAACCATACTGCCAAATCTATACAAATAAAAGCAGTCATGTGCAGCTGGAGCGCTCCCTGAGTATTGCATCCTGGCTCTCAAATGGAAATGGCTGCCAAGTGTTTGCTGAATGGTGCTGTAGCCTTGCTTACAGCTTCCATTTATTTTGTGCTCCTAAGGCTGCAGGTTTATAGATCCCCAGCCGTATAATTGAATGCTTAGTGCCCATGCACTTTATTTTATATTAAGATGTTCCCAAGTACCTAGTTTCAGGTTTTCTGCTGTTTTAGACTAATATTCTTCCTCCCTATTCCAGTCACTAGGCAGTCTTAAAGTTGCTGTGCCTGGCCTCAGGGAGATCCTGAGGTTAATTCTTGGAAAAAGAGAGATGGAGTAAAGACATCTGTACCACTTCCCTCTCTATTTATATTTGGCTTCTCCCTTCATGATAAGTACAGTCTGTGAGAAATAAGAATATTCCCCTCCATACCAAAATGTAACAGTATCCCCTCATTATAGATAGAGATTGTTTAAAAGCCAGTGCAAGGTGCAGTTAACCCTTCAGAAAGAAACGTGTAACTCAGTAGAGAGTGGTAATAGGAATAATGATGTACAGAGAAGAGAAAGAGAACTCTTATTCTGACCTGTGAGGTTCTTTTCATACCAGGAATTACTGAAATTCTACAGCACACTTTACGTAGCTTATTTTTTTGGTGTTTCAACACCACTTCCAGTCTGAAGTTGGAATAAATTTTGTTAAAGTTGTGCAAGACTGCTCAAAATTGACAGCAGAGCTTATGGATTTTGTGCAGAAAAAAAATCGCTTGTTTTCAAGGTACAGTTTCCAAGAAGGATAGCTAAGGTCTACCTATTTTATATATTTTTACACACTCAAAATGCATGTTTGAATACATGGTAGAAAATGTGAATGGGATTCAATTATCTGAACTAGTGTTTACTGTCGACCAATATGCACCACTGTGTGTGTTCTCAACTCTAGCTGCCACTCCGGAAAAATATAGGTCTCCAAGAGTTCCTTGTTGATATCTGCCACTCCCACATTGATATCTTAAATATCTCAAGACAGTTAAAATCCCATACTTTCCACAGGAAAATGCCTTAAGGCCAATAGAGGCCCATGCAGTCATATGCATGCGTGGGTATGATCTAGGCCTTCAGATTTCACTTTCCAGTTAAATGAATGGGAATTTTGTTTGATGCTGGGGTCAGCCCTTCAGTGGGTGGAGAATATGCACCCACTTCTGTCACTTTAACCTTCAGCATTTGGTTGGTTAGAGACAGCCTCTGTGAACCGCTAAATGTTTACAAATCTCGGGCTTTTAATGGAAGATGTGAGTCTTCAACACCTTTCCATATCAGAAACTAACTCCATTTTCACTCTACCAAGGAAATATTTTTTTTCATAATTAATCTCCAAATGACGACTAAATTATATATACAAGTGAAGGGGACCCCTGGTTAGACATTAATAGTGGATAAATGCCAACTGTCAGAGGTGTTTTAATATCCATAGGTGATTATTACTTTTAAAATTTAAATATTATAAAAATACCCAGTAGGAAATACAAAGCCTGATCTGCAGATGGTGAAACTCAGACTGGTTTCATTGTGAGTTCCAGACCCTAATTCTGATTTAATAGGGCAGCCACGTAATTAAGTTGTGATTAATACAATTTATTTGGGATTAAGAGACACGTGTGTACTGAATATGAAATATATAAGCTTCTAATGACCAGCTGCTACTTAACTTTATTGTCTTTCTTAACACGAACTCAAATGAATGAGATAGATTGGAGCAGTGGGTGATTAGCAACGGCATGAAGTTCAACAAAGGAAAATGCCAGATTCTACACCTGGGACGGAGTAATACCAGACACAGGTACAGAATAAGAGACGAGCGGCTGGAGAGCAGGAAGGGATCTGGACATGCTGGTTGACAGCAAGCTCAACAGAAGCCAGCAGTGTGCCCTGGCAGCCAGGAGGGTAAACTGCATTTTGGGGTGCATTAAGTACAGCATAGCCAGTCGGTCAAAAGAGGTGATTCTCCTGCTATGTTTAGCACTGGTGCGGCCTCACCTTGAATATTGTGTGCAGTTTGGGGCTCCATGATACAAAAAGGATGTTAAGGTTCTTGAAAGCACCCAGAGGAGGGCAACAAAGCTGGTAAGGGCTGGGAGGCATGTCCTATGAGGAGAGGCTGAGGACTCTTGGTTTGTCTAGTTTGGAGAAAAAGAGGCCAAGAGGCAACCTCATTGCTCTCTACAGCTTCCTGAGATGGGGAACCAGAGAGGGAGGCGCTGGTCTCTTCTCCCTGGGAACCAAAGTGGGAATGGCACAAAGATGCGCCAGGGGAGATTCAGATGGGACATTAGGAAAATTTCTTTACCATGTGGGTGGTCAAACACAGGAACGGGCTTTCTAGTGAGGTGGTTGATGCCCTGTGCCTGTCAGTGTTCAAAAGACATTTGGACAATGCCCTCAGTAATATGTTTTAACTTTTGTTTAGCCCTGAAGTGGTCAGGCAGTTGGACTTGATGACCATTGTAGGTCCCTTCCAACTGAACTATTCTATTCTATTCTATTCTATTCTATTCTATTCTATCCTATCCTATCCTATCCTATCCTATCCTATCCTATCCTATCCTATCCCACATCCCAGACTGAAAATATTTAGTACAGAAATTGTCAAAGAGAAACTAAAATGAACACATTCTTTAACCCAATTAGAAAGTATCCTAGATGTTATCAAACATATTTTACAAACCAGAATTATTTATAAATCTGTTATGATGGAAGGTAATGTCAAAGATGCACTGAGAAGTGTGATTTGAATAACAAATAGGATGAAATCTCAAATTATCACTGTAGTCCTTCTCTCTGCAGACCAATTATCTTAGTGTGTGTGTGCACTGAGATGGAACTCCACTCCACTAAAGCTGCCAATAACTGGGCATGAATGCAAAACAACTGAAGCAGTCTTACTTTACAGATCTAATCTCATATATGAGTACATGTACAGCCTTTCTCTCATGCAACTTTTTTTTCTTTAATTTGAGATATGCAAACACTTCTTACCAGTAGAGTAAGATGCTCAACAGTGTGTGTCAGAGGTGGCATTACAGCTCTGTCCTCTTCCCTACCAGTGTTGAATCATCACCAGCTCAGAGAAGTATGTGCTACAGATGTTTGCTTGATGTAGTACTTATGTGGTACTAATTCATCAGTTTATACAGGAGAGAGACAAAGTGTGCATCCCCGAAATTTAACCTCCCATGGGGGAAAAAAAAAAAAAAAAAGTTTGGAACTTGAGTGAGTAGACTATTTTCTTTTCAATGAGTTTAAATGAAAAAAAAAAATGGTGTTTTATATGCTTTGAAATGAATCACAGGAATCCTGTCTCTTGTTACCTGAAAATGTAATACAGATCCAGGTCCATCTTTTCTATTCTGCAGCTTATATTTGGTGGAATCTGCTGTGCATACAGTTAGATCATAGCTGTACACCCACTTGAAAAAAATGTGATTTGTCATCCTAGTTACTGGAACAGAGCCCAATAAACGAATGTCAGGAGACCACCGACTGAGTGTGATGAAAAGCACTAAAGCTAGAGATTTCTGGGTGACTCTGTTACACTTGGCTGCCCTTGTGGAAAAACACCCACATTGCTGCTAATATCCAGCTTTTTCATTTCTACAAACAACATTTCTCTCTCTAAATATCTATTCATTATTCTAGAATTGAAAGTCACTGGATTTGAGGATTAAATTATGACCTCTTCTTGCATGGTAAATAAGCAGAAACCTGTCTTCCTCACCTCTGAGCACACCAGGAGGCAGAAGAGTGGAACATACCCCCAGCTTCTCATCAGTAGTGTTTGCACATCAGGGATTGCTGCCTTGGGTAACCTGCTGAGAACAACAGTAAAATCACTTAGACATTTTTTTCCTTTACCAAACACTGCAAATACATTTGCTATAAATCCTGCTCCTTTCTTTTCCCACGTAAAAAGAAGAATACTAGCAGAAGTTGATAGTCTATTTCAGGGAAATGTGCTAAAACTACAGTTCCTACACATGATAGTGATGGCTGTTTATGTTTTTTTTTGTAACCCTTAGTAGTCACCACATCAGGACAGGACAGATGACCTCTCACCTGAAGAATTCTCAGTGTAAGCATAAATCAAGACACAATAGATTGACAAAGAGGGAAACAATGATGCAATCAATGTTGCTCCATGCCAGTAGTCCTACCATATCAGCAGCACTGTTTACATTTTTTTTTTTTTTTTGCAAGGCTACATGGCAAAGAAAAGTTTTAAGATAGCTTTCAGAGGAAAGTGAAACATTTCATTTCGTATACTTAGAGGTTGCCTCCATTGAATGCAAGGGGCTGCCTAGCAAACAGCACAGAAATATTTGTTTCAGAATTAAACAAGCAGATGATGCATGGGCCAATGGTCAGAATGCCTCTGCTGATCAGAAGCAAAAACAAACACATAGGATGACAGTAGGCTGAGAGTGTACTTAAGAAGAAGATATCTGAAGAGGAGGGATACAGAGATGGCAGCAAGGTAAGGTTTGACACAGGAAGACTTCTGCACTATGAAAGTGTCCTTCTGTTCCAGCTGGATGATATGACGTTGAAGTGACTGAGATATGACGGCAAGTATTTCTGTTGGATAGTTGGATAAAAGACAGTATCTCAAATGATAGGGGATGTACATTTTCAATATCTATCTTGTAACAAATAGATCATATTTATTAAGAAAAGTGAGAGAGCTTGCAGCTCAGCTACGAAATAAACTTATGAGTATGTGCAAGTTTAAATCTGGCTCTAAAAATACTTAGATTTTTAACTCCCAATAAAATTGAATTACAGTATGTGCAACTAATAATAAATGAATGCTGCAGAGTGATACCAGGAACCAGCTGGAAGTGGGAGCTAACAGAGATTGCACTGACTGAGAGAAAAATAGGGAAGAAATAGCCCACGATGAGCCTTCAGGGAACAGAGTTAATGTTTGATGCAGAGCAGAACTCACAAATAGGGTTAACACAATTGCAGCCAACGAGAATTAGGTGCTACGATGATACTCAGCTAAGATTTTAAAGGAGAGGTGTTGGTCAGAGTAAAAGAAAGAGATTTGTAGGTCATCTGTATTGAGAGGATAATTGAATTTGTGCTCTGTTGATGAGATTAACCAGAGGTAAGGTATAAAGATGAGAGAGAATGGAAGCAAGGACAAACACATTTGGATCCCCACCGAGAACTAAGGGCAGACAAGCACATGCTTCTGACAGATATGCTAAAGAAACTGAAGAGGTCTAGGGGACACCAGTGACACAAGTGGTGGGAGGAGGTACAATTTCAGACTAAGGTTGTCTCTGACAGAGGCAACTGACACGTTGAAATACTCCAGCTTAGATTTAGAATTCTCTAAATTTAGAACTGGAAGGCATTGTTAAAGACCTCATTAAGTGTGGCTGCAGATGAATGCAAGGGAAAGAAGCCAGCTTCAAGAGTTGAGGATGGAACAGAAATGTGTCACCTGAGATTATTCAGTGCACTTAGACTTAAAAGGGAGAAAGAAGCAGTCATTGGAGGAGCAAGGGGAAGTCAAGAGTGCTTTTAATACAGGAAAGACAATAAACCTGGCATTAAGAAGGGAATAAACAATAAGAAAGTGAAAATATGATGGGAAAAAAAAAAAACACAGTAGGGAGACTGGGACATGGCATTGAACAGACTTCCTATGGCAGTGCCAGTATGAGGAGAAAAGAGCAGGAGATAAACTTGGGATGAGAGAGAGAAATGAGTTGTAAGAGGGAATGGAAATGAGATGAGGAAGATGATGTTATATTTTACTTTTTGTCTTGAAGGTGTTGGGATCCCTCACAAAACAAAGAACAGTGGTTTTGAGAAACAAATCAAAGATGGCAAAAAGGAAAGAGGAGTAAGATAAGTGTCACATTAAATATGAAAGGAAGTAGAAAGATTGTGCTTATGTGGCAAGTGAATTTATACAAGTGGAAGGAAATGGAAATGGGGATGGAAGGTACCAAAGATCGAGGGAAGCTGGAGGTAACTGCAGAGGAGGAGGAGAGATCAGAGGGGAAAGAATGAAAGAATCAGAAAGGAGGAAGGTAGATCCTTAAGTCAAAGCTAATGAAAGCCACTGGCAGTGGACAAGAAAGGAGAAAAACACAGGCTATGCTATGAACATATTGTATTGTGCCCATCATGACCTAGAAACCAAATCCGCCTCTGTGCACATTTCTGTCAGACAATTATAATGAAGTTTTTGTGTTTCCATATCAAGGCTAATGCTTTGTTGTGATGTTGTCATCCGGATTCTTAAGAAATGTGCTGACACCATTTGTTCTTTTGGCACGGGCTCAGTTGAGCCCTTCTGGCATCACTGGTAAGGACCACTTTCCATCAATGGGAATGAGGTAGCAGTTTGTTTATATAGCACGGTTGTCCAGGGGATAGAGCAAAAAGGCAGGATCTTTTCTCCTGTGCTAGGATTAGCTCCACAGCAACAGAGTGGCAGAGACTGGAGCCAGAATTGCTTAATTCCTACCACATAAGGGTCTTTGTTGTTGGTACACTAGGTGTTTATGTGGATGAAAAAATACTCTATTAAATGTAATGCTTCCCATAGGGGGAGAAGTCTTGGCCCCAAATTTTGCCAGTTACATTTATTTCCCACAGTTTGAATTGACAATGTGACTTGGAGAATAAAACTGCTGAAGGCTGCAGAAAACAGATTTTGCTGTTTATCTAGAGATCCCTGTTTCAGCAGGGCTTCCTTCTACAAGGGCTCCACTGCTGTGCCTGGTCACATGGCCTATCTACTCTTTTGTGTAGTTTCAGTCACATTCATCATGTGTCTCTTTTGTCCTAATGTTCCTCAACAGGGACATCACCGACCAAAAAGCAGAAGCACTAGGAGATTGTTCAGGCAGTCCTGAGGTGAACTCAGTAAGAACTGCAGACGTTCAACACTTTCCTGAAGTGGGTCATTTATGTAGATATTTTCATTCAAAGGAGTTAACTGTAGGGACCCAAAGCCAAAATCTTGGTTAAGGGTGTCACAGAAGATCACTTAGATCAGCAGTGCAGACAAGACAGCGAAGCCGTCTCTCATGCTTATAGCAGCATATTTACAGGGTGCTTCGGGTGACAGCAGATAATCTCCATACCTAATGATGAACACCCAAGATGTTTTGAGTAACAGGACGTTCTCAGGAACCCGTTTCTGGAAAAGCTTTGTAGGTTTTGCAGTGACGATCTGGAGAATATAACAATTCAGTCCTTACTAATGCAAATACCTGAGCTGAGTTAGTATAGTTTGAGAACATTGGTCTTGATCTCTGTGCATTACTTCTCCTGGTTTTGAAAAGAACATAGCAATGCCTAATTTCTTTGCACAGGTGAGCTGAGTGTTAGTTTGCTCATAGGTCTGTATTTGGGTCTATACTTCTTTCTGAAGCAATTGAAGACTGCTTTTAAGAAGAAGAATTAGTCTAGACAGTTATTTATTTTCAAATTTCATGTCTTTGTATCTCTGTCAATGCATAATGCAGTGTCACTGTTAACGTTTGCCCCAGGCAAATTCAGTCAAGTAATAGCAATTGCTTAACAGCATTAACAGCTCTGGATTTTTTCCCAGAAATGACTTAATGTAGGTAGTTACATGTGACAGGCTACTTTCACTGGTGATCTGAACAGTGGCATAATTTGCTCTCTATGTGCTGCTAGGCATAGTGTAAGCAATACCACATTCATCTAACTTGGGCCTGCTGAATGCAAACTTTCAAGCGTGCTAAGAACCCTTTTGGGCAGGGCCACTTCGTGGTATGCTTAAATACACCCTGGCTGGGTCAGGCTGTGTAAAGGAGAGCTGGTTGCTCATTGCTCCATCATGAAATTGAGTGTCTTTCGCACGGGTGTCTGTGGGACAAGGGGAACCATCCTGCATGCCACCACATTGCCAGATGGGCAGCTGGATTCAGGAAGGGCAACCATGGGCAGTCAGGACATGGCATGGACATGCCGAGTGTGTACCATGAACAAAGGACTGTACTGTGACCCTAAGCCAGACATACTAAGCCGTTTGTGAAACCATGTCCTGGTTTTGGCTGGAATAGAGTTAATTTTCTTCGTAGAGGCTTGTATGGTGCTGTGTTTTGGATTTAGGATGGAAATAATGCTGATAACACACCGATGTTTGAGTTGTTGCAGAGCAGTGCTTACACAGAGCCAAGGACATTTCAGCTCCTCGTGCTGCCCTGCCAGCGAGGAGGCTGGGGGTGCACCAGGAGCTGGGAAGAGACAGAACCAGGACAGCTGACCCAGACTGGCCAAAGGGATGTCCCATACCACAGGGCGTCATGCTGAACAACAAAACTGGGGGAGTTAGCTAGGGCGGGGGTGCTGCTGCTCAGGGTCTGACTAGGCATCAGTCAGCGGACAGTGAGCAATTACATTGTGCATTGCCTGCTTTGTATATTTTTTTATCATCATTATAATTATTATTATTATTCCCTTCATTTTCTGTCCTATTAAACTGTCTTTATCTCAACACACAATTTTTTTACCCCTTTTTTTTCAGTTTTCTCCCCCATTCTACTGTGGGTGGTGAGCAAGTGAGCAAACAACTGCGTGGTGCTTAGCTGCCTGCCAGGTTAAACCACAACAAACCAGCAGACAGAAACCTCTAATAAAAGCAAATAAGATACAAAGCTGTCATGAGAAACTTCAACAATGGACAGTAAAATGAAAATGAGCCTTTCGTGTTACATCCATGAATTACTGAGTTACTAAAATAAACAAGCGTTTCCAATAGGTAGCTACATAAGCAGCTAAAGGGAAGAACCAGGGAACTCCAGGTCAGTCAGTCTCACCTCTGTGCCTGGCAAGATCACCAAAGCAGATCCTCCTGGAAACTATGCCAAGGCACATGGAAAATAAGGAGGTGATTGGTGACAGCCAACATGGCTTCACTAAGGGTAGATCATGCCTGACACATCTGGTGGCCTTCTACAACAGGGTTACAGCATTGGTGGATAGGGGAAGAGCAACTGATGTCATCTACCTGGACTTATGCAAAGCATTTGACACTGTCCACCGTGACATCCTTGTCTCTAAATTGGAGAGACATGGATTTGATGGATGGACCACTCGGTGGGTAAGGAATTGGCTGGATGATCGCACTCAAAGAGTTGCGGTCAACAGCTCGATGTCCAAGTGTAGATCAGTGACGAGTGGTGTTCCTCAGGGGTCGGTATTGGGACCAGCGCAGTTTAACATCTTTGTTGGCGACATGGACAGTGGGATCGAGTGCACCCTCGGCAAGTTTGCAGATAACAGCAAGCTGTTGGACAGGCTTGAGAGGTGGGCCTGTTTGAACCTCAAGAAGTTCGACAAGGCCAAGTGCAAGGTCCTGCACCTGGGTTAGGGCAATCCCAAGCACGAATATAGGCTGGGCAGAGAATGGATTGAGAGCAGCTCTGAGGAGAAGGCCTTGGGGGTGATGGTTGATGAAAAACTCAACATGAGCTGCAAACATGCACTTGCAGCCCAGAAGGCCAACCATATCCTGGGCTGCATCAAAAGCTGCATGGCCAGCAGGTCGAGGGAGGTGATTCTCCCCCTCTATTCTGCTCTCATGAGACCCCACCTGGGGCACTGCATCCAGGTCTGGGGCCCCCAGCACAAGAAGGACATGGACCTGCTGGAGCGGGTCCAGAGGAGGGCCACGATGATGATCAAAGGGCTGGAGCACCTCTCCTATGAAGGGAGGCTGAGGGGATGTTCAGCCTGGAGAATGCTCTGGTGAGACCTTATAGCCTGGAGAACACTCTGGGGAGACCTAAAGAGGTCCTACAAGAAAGCTGGGGAGGGACTCTTTGGAGTGTAGTGAGAGATAATGGCTTTAAACTAAAAGAGGGTAGATTTAGATTAGATATTTGGAAGAAATTGTTTACTCAGAGGGTGGTGAGGCACTGGAACAGGTTGCCCAGAGAAGCTGTGGATGCCCTATCCCTGGAATTGTTTAAGGCCAGGCTGGATGGGGCTTTGAGCAACCTGGTTTAGTGGAAGGCATCCCTGCCCATGGCAGGGGGGTTGGAAGCAGGCAATCTTTATGATCCCTTCCAGCTCAAACCATTCTATGATTCTAAGTACAGCACAAACCTGCAATTTTTACACAGACAAGTAGTCTTACTGCCTTCCCTGGGACCAAAGGCCACCCTCCTACACAGCAGAAAACGGCATACAGATAAACAATTATACCATCAGAAAGGTGTCCTTGTGTATTTTGACTCTAACATTTTCTGTGTATATATTGCTTACTTTTGGTATATATTGCTTCATCTCCTCTTGTTTCCAAAAAATATGGATGCTGGTATTTCAATCTGTTGTGCCTTCCAGCAGATCTTCATATCTTTGGTAGTGAGCTGATTAGAATACATATTCAAACAAGGGTAGAAGTGTGGATAATTCACAGTTTGTGAATCTTTATTGTTCCACATTTTCTGCTCTTACACACTCCTCTTGAGTTACCTGTTGTGTCAATGAGCTATTTTCAATTTGTCATCTAGAAGGTATGTAGCACAACAGCAAGACACCATTCTTGTCTTAAACTTAATATCACAGAATATCACCACAGCTTTACATCCTGCTGAATGACTCAGGGACAGGTTTGTGTTTGGCTCCTGAACACAGTTAGCACTACACAGCTTCTCCTGTTTTATAAACATCCCCTTTCCCCTGCCTTCTACCAGAGCACAGACACCTGCTTGATTCTGTGTTGTCCCATATCGCCATCCCACTGGGCAGGTTTCCTTGGATCAAAGCCTCACCAAATCAATACTTTCTTGTCCCTTGCTTCTCCACACTCTGTCATATCTCAGAGAAAAAAAGTCCTGCCTACAGCCTGCCAGTAAGGTTAGGTCACTTAGGGCCTCATTTTAAATAACAGCAGGTCCTGTTCTGCTGAACTTCTGTTCTCATCAGGAGCATGAATGGCTGTTGCAAGGAAATCTGGAGAAGGACTTCTTATAGCCAAGGAGAATACAGGGAGAGTGGGGTGTAGCCCACAGCAAGCTGTTCGGTTCAGAGTCACTAGAGAGGAGGGGATCACAGAATCATCAATGCAGTAGGTCTTTTGCAAGTAAATTTGAGGACAAATGACCTCACATTTATTCCCCATTCAGTGTCTTGTGGCAATAATGGAAAGATGTGGATGAACAGTTAGAGTGACCCCGTTCTGCAGCCAGCTTCAACATGGGCTAATAGCAGCTTGTGTGTGAATCAGAACAGCCTGAAGGCAGCCCTAATTTACAGCAATCCAGCCAGGCCATGGAGAGAAGAAACGAGAAATCCAAAGAAAGTGTTGTTGATAAACCCCGTGGTTGAAAGATTTGGGCCATAATCAATGGGCAGAATAGGACTCATGTTCAGTTGGGATGATGGGCCTCTACCTCCTTCTGCATATCTCAGTGTTTTCAGTATTTTGAGGTAAACTAGGACAAAAGAGATAAAATGCAAGATTAAAACAGACACCTGTAAATGGTCCTTGAAAGAGATGAAGGATGAATAATGCTGGAGAGGATTCTGAGAACTAAGATGGATGACACGGGATAAATTAAGATGGAAGGTGGGGAAGGATGTTTAATTTGTGACTTGAAATCCTTGTGAAAGTCTTACAAAGACAAAGGAAAAAGAATGAAAATAGAGAAGTAAGAGGAAGTAAGGTAGAATGGAGACTTGAAATAATGTCTCAGAGTGGATATAGATTGCTATGAATAATGCATCACTAATTATAAAGACTGAGTGCAGCCATGCATCTTGTTTCAGACATGACAATTGGAATCTAAAGGAAAATTCTCATACTGTATGAAATGTGATAATATGTCTATTTCTACCAGAGTACATGTGTATTGCTGCTGTTTCCAGTGACAGTTTTCTTTCTCAGGGATTGGTTCCTTCTTTTTATGTAGCAGTAAAGCCATAAGCCCGTGCCTGTGAACTGGCAATCTGTTTCCATGGGAATGAATGGGATGTCACAAACATAGTGCTATGATTTCACTTCAAGCACAAAGAGAAGATGTCAGCAAAACAGGGATCTCAGATTATTTCAGGCTCTTATGACTGCCCACTGTAAACCCAAATGGGCAGATAATGGAGAGGAGGGAGAAGGTTGGACTAAACTGAGTCACTGGTGTTGCTTGGGTGGGAGATGAAGGTTCTGATGATTATTCCTTGTGGGATGGCTCCTTTTGTAAAAGAAAAGCAGTTGGCTTGTTATTATTTGTGTCTTAGTTAGGTGATGTTTTCAATTTGTTGCAAGAGCTATGTACTCTTTTGTGTTACAGTGTACTAGAATGAAAGTAAGTGAATAAGTACTGAAAGAGAATGAAGACGCTAAATGGAAGACAGATTTCTTTTTTATGACACTAAACAATGTTTATTATTTTATCTCTCTATACACCAGTCCTTCAAGCTGTAATTCTTGAAGTAAAAAGTCATTGCACATTATCAACTACAGCAGAGGGCTGAGCCTTCCTTTGAAGAATGGTGAATAGCTGGTTTACCATCAAATCCAGACTTTTTGCAGGCCATTTTTTGTCCAGTTGTGTCTTCTCCGGTTTATTATTAGACTCTCTGTCTGTGACCTGGCGCTTACATTTGAAGCCAAAATGAAATTCCTCCTCAGTTCCTCTACTCCTTCAGCTTCGGTGTCCTGTTTATCGATGGTGTTTATACAGCACATTGGACCGTGTTTGCCCTGGCAGTTCTTCCTTTGGAAGTCAGAGACAAGGGCTATTCAATAACTAAAAAGCTTTCTAAAAACCAAAGAACATTTGTTTTGAGAAAGTCTTCCTTTTGAAGTCTGCCAGGCATTTTTTTTTCTTTTCTTTTTGATCTTTGGATCCCCAGGCATTTTCCTGTCCTGGCATTGTCTCTTAACAACTGTTAAGTGTTTGCTGGGAGGTGGCTTATCTCAGCCCATTCTTCGCTTTCTGCTTTTTTGTTGTTGTTGTTTGTTTTGTTTTTTGGTTGTTTTTTCTTCATGTTTCCAGGTAAACTAAGCCAATACACTCATACAGTGAGCAGGGAGAACTAGGCCAACACAGTATTTGTAAACTGTTACAGAGCACTTCTAATTTTGTCACAGACATGGGAAAGGTTTGATGTTTACCTTCTTCCTCTGCAACTTGTTAAAAGGCCAGCTGGAATATTAGATTGTGACACTGCAAAATAAGGCTTTTGCATGTTGTCCTGTACCAGGTAGGAGCAGAGCAAGGCAGTGTGCATGCTTACCCAGCTACTCCCCAGGCTCAAAAGATAAAGAGAAAACTGTGACCTCCTTCTTCATTACTTCTTCCTCTAGCTATGGAGCACTCAATAAACACCTTAAAAACTTATTAACTATCTCTTCCCTTGCTGCTGATGGCAAGCGAAGTCAAACATATGTCCAGCTACAGCCAGTTACATATGTTCCCACTGGGAAACAAGCATCCTTTTGAATGACACCATACACTTTGCCATCTACTGGTAAGGCCCAACAGCTACTCCCCTGGAGCTAAGAATGATGGAAGAGAAGAGAGAAAGCTGTATTTTCTCTCTGCATGGAGACAAGCAAAAAGCAGTCTCTGTGCTTTGCACCAGAGCATGAGTATCCATTATGTTGGGGCCAGGAGGGAGAAGGTGCTTTCTTTACCCTCAGATCTTTGAGAATAACTGTATCTTTCAAAAATTTGACAACTGAATATTTAGTCCATTGGAAAGGAGAAGAAACTCTTTGATACTTCTTTTTAATTCTTTTTAATTTCTGTGACTAACAAAAACCCTTTGGTGAGCCATTTTGGCCATACGTTGCTGGAGGAGAACTTAGAACATTAATTGTCTTCAGTGAAGAGGCATTTTAATGGTATCACTTGTTAAAAGTAAACTAATTATAGGGAAGAGATCTCCCTATTTTTTTTTCATGGCTGTCTACAGCATGAGTTCACTTGACCCAGTGACAACTAATTGCCTCCTAATTGGCAAAAATAAGGATTTTCTACCTGTGCATAACTGTTTCAGATGTATCCAGGATGCTAACCCAAACCAACCAAACAAACAAAAAAGAAGCATTAAAGCTAACAGGTCTTCTGCATAGAAAGCAATATTTTAGACTTCCAGGTTATTACTCATACCCATGGTGAGCCATGTATGTTTTACAAATAAGACAATAACTGAAGAAATCACAAACATTCCTGAGGAGATACCAGAACTTCATGATAATACATGAAGAAGCCCTTGAGGAGTACTTTGAGATACAAGATTGAATTGCAGAGTGTTATTCCCAGACAGTACTACTGCCACACAGGCGCTGTACACTTAATCCCAGCTGATCACTATAGATCAGAAGGTGCCCTTCACTTCTGGCACCCTGATAGGTAGACATGCTCTAAAAATGTCTCTAAAAGTCTTTATCACCTTTAATAGCAACTAAAGCTGGCACTGCCAAGTATGCAGACATATAAACACACTAGCCCTTCAACAGGAGAAGGAAACGGATGGTTGCAGACCATTAGAGACGAGTACATCTGTACTGCCTGAACTTCCAGTTTGTCAACAAATTAAAACCAAAAACATGGCAGTGACCGAGCACTCCTATTTTGTATGCATGCGTCAAAACCAGTAAAGTCTCAGACAGGCTTCCTGATCACTGACTCCTACTTCTGTCTTTTATATCTGAACCACCGATTTGTTTGCAGGCCCCATGTTCTTTCCTTCAAGTTACTTTGTTGCTTTTTGACAGAAGAAAATTTCTGCTGTCACACTGCATTTGTGATTGAAACCTCTGGCTTGAAAACTGATGGGATGCTATTCTTGTATAATTTCCCTGCTATGGCCTGTGCTGTGAATAGAAGGAAAAAATAGCAATCTATGCTTCATGGTCATGGCAGCCATTATTTTTCTTTATTTTTGCACAATAAAACAGATAAACAGCAGGAAATCTTTTACCATGTAATCATTTAAAATCAAATCAATTTAAATATGTCAGCATTGCAATGTTTTGTTTAACTGCCAGCTGCAATTAAACATTGTGCATCTTCTATTATTCAGATTTCTGGGGTTGCAACAATGTGTGGAATCTGTCCAGATTTAGAGAGTGCTCCATTTTACAAGACAATTATGAAGCATCTTGGCCTGCCTGGATTAATTTGAGTCCACCCCATAGTGAATTTTAATATTGACATAAGACTTAGACCATTCTGACTGTAATTTGCTCTCTATTTTTTTCTCTCTCTCTTTTTTTTTTTTTTTTTAAATTTTGGTGTTTCTTCAGTCTGTGGAAACACCTTTCCTTCCTTAATTTAGTGTTTATGTTCCAGGTTGATGTAACACTTTTTACAGTCTCAGAGTACAGCCTCAAAACTCTCCAGACCTCATTTCCATAAACACAACCTCTGATATGTGGTAGGTGGCAAGTGAAGCTTTCTTTGCATGTAAGAAAGGGTTTAATCACTCACCAATGAGCTGCAAAAATAGAAGATGCAGAAGAAAATTAAAACAAACCAAAACAAACAAAAAAAATAAAATAAAAGACCATTGCTGTGCAAATATACCTAAGCAACTACCTTTCTACCTTTTAAAGGTAGTTTTAATTTAAAGCCACAGAAAGATTCTGGATAAGTTTTACATTATTTAGAAATAAAGACAATATCCTCAGCAATAACTTATTAGGTAAATTATTCTAAAGCCTTCCACAGATGTCACTACTTGATGCAGTGATGGCCCAGCTCTTCCAACATGTGAAAATTGTCACTTTTCCACTGAAATTAAGGGAAGGTCTTTGAGCAACAGAATGACTTTGAATAGGCCACCCATGTCACCCATTTTCTGAATGAAAAAGTGACAGCAATTAGTCAGCCTTTACACAGGGTTAGAAAAATAATTAATGGAAATTGAATAAGTGAAGAAGAAGGGATTCATCAGACTACTGTCAGGTTGGGCACCTGACTTGAATATGAAAGCCAGGAGACTATACCCTACTGACAGCCTTCCCATGTGGTAGAGAGGGGGTTCACAGTGCGAGTCAGAGTAGATGCATAACCTTGTTGGTCTGAATGTTCCTTTGGAGGAACCAAAAATAGATATCTTGACCAAATTAGGTGCCAAATACTCATACTCCCCAGAGAGATTTAAATACTGCTTGTGGAGCTTAAACTGTGTTCATTTGATGTTGAGCAACTTCACCAGTGAAAGATACAAATCTCTTCACAAACTTAAAAAGACAGCTTCTCAGCTTTTTTATTATTATTATTATTTAAATAATCCTACAGGACTGTCAGACTAATTGAATTAATAAGAGTTAAGATAGCAAAGAAAACTTCCCTGAGTTATTTATTCAAACCTTAAACAAAGAAACAAAACTCAACAGCCAGGAGGTTCCCAAAATGTTGCTGTTGCCACATATGCAACCATAGTAAATCCTGACCACCTGCAGATTTGAATGAATAAATGGTTGTTTCCTCTCTTTCCTCCCTTCCTTCTTTCCTCCCTTCCTCTCTCCCTCCCTCACTCCCTAACTCCCTCCCTCCCTCCCTTCCTTCCTTCCTTCCTTCCTTCCTTCCTTCCTTCCTTCCTTTTTTCTTTCTTTTTTTTCTTTCTTTCTTTCTTTTGTTTCTTCTCTTTCTTTCTTTCTTTCATTCTCTCTCTCTCTCTGTTTCTGGAGTTTTGCTTCACACAGAGTTCTTGGAGGTAATAAGCAGCCAATGCCATTAGGAATCACCGGCCATGTGAACAGCTTAAGGCTGAAACTCAGGACACCAGGAGTGTCTTCTAATTTTATATTTTACAGCATTTACGTATATGTTCAGTATATTGTACAATAGCCTTTCCCCATCTTGAACAGTGGAGAACTGGCTGTAATGCAGAAATCTTTTTCATTACAAAGGAAGAATTTCAGGTAACTCTTTTTTCTAGATCCTGCTCCATGTTAATAAATGACCTTAAATTTGCATTCTGGGAGAAGAGCTCAGCAGCTCTATCTTCTTTGTGTTTTAAAAATCTGATTGAAAAGTAGCCACAATGACTTTGCTATTGTTACTCATGATTAAGTGGCTGCTGCTAGGAAGTAATCTCACTTTGACTTGAATGTGTTAGAGTCAGCCTACAAGGGAGCAGGGAAGAAAGGATATCTTTCAGGGAAACTGAAGAGCACTCACTTATTGATCTAGAAGCAGAAACAATCTAGCAGGTCGTTTCCTGATAACTCTGCTTTCTTCCTCACAGCTAGTTGTAATAGAGAGGAGAGAATCTCTTTGCAAGATCATTTCCCTGATTATTGCTGGCTCCTCTGCTTGCATCACTCCTAAAAGCTCTTCAACCCATGCCTAGACAAGAGTTTGTAGATACTGATAGGAATAGCCCAATGATTTTGTAGAGCAGTTCCTATGTTTCTGTACCCCCATGCCCTGTATCCCTAGCAATAAGAGGTTGGTGGAATTTCTGTGAGCCCTAATGACTGCATTAAAGAGTGGTGAGGGTAAGGAGAACCATGGCAGGAGACCCAGGAACAATCAGAAACATAAACAAGCTCCAGACTGAAGTTGAAGTCATCAAAATCAACACAATCTAAGGGACCCAGGGAGGCCAAACCACCACAGACAGTCTTGGAAATCTTTCTAGTTTAACATCTTCCCGTGTTATTTTTTTAGACCTTGTCATTCTCAAAAGAGGAACAAAAAGCTGCAAATATTGCCAGTAACAAACTTCATTAATCATAAATCAAATATTTTACTTGTCTTTTTTTTTTTTACAATGCTTTCCAGTTTTACAGCTTTAATAATTCTAACAGTGTTGAGCTTTGAGTATCTCTTTAGGTACTAAAATTCTAAAGCAATTCGGGGGCCTCTTGAATATATCACTGAATAAGCTGGGATTTGGTTGACAAGACTCACTGTGAACCTGTGGTCACTGGCCACTGGAGGTCACAGGAAGAGGCCAGCTCAGCTCTGTAAGTCGTGCTTCCCTTTCCTTTCCTCAAAAAGTGAACATCATCAACAAGGGCTAAAATTTTAAAAGGCAGTGTACCAAAAATGAAATTTTGAAGGACTAGATTTTCTGACAAGGCCCTTGCAAGAGGAGGTGCAAAGCCTGCTCTGAAAGGCTGAGATCATCATTCCAGCACTGGATCTGAAAGTCAGCAGGGAGGATTTGCTACAATGGTAGTAAACGAACGGCAACTGTGGGTGACTTGTTTGCTTTGCTGAGAGAAGCTTGGGAAGCGAGGGTCTGGGGGAAGGCATGATTCTGCACTTTCCAAACCCGTGCCCACCAACACGTTGTCTGTTCTGCCTCTGCCTCATGGCTGTGGGTGTCTTGCAGTGCTTACTGGCTCTGTGGCCCGTTTGAAGTGGGTTAGGTGGTGCTAATACAAGCTTCAGGGGACAGATGGTCCAGAAAATGAAAAGCAGTAACAATCACTGGCAGCCTCTCTGGCAGTCTCAGCAGAAATCCCCTGGATGACCAGGAACAAAGGGTGATTTATCATAGGACACTGCTCATCATCTGCCAGAGCAGCCCCAAGGGTGCTGAACGTTTCTACCTCAATGTCCAGGGACATGTGCAAAACAGCCTGCAAAGCTGCAGCATTTCGTGGAGTTCCCAAGGACCAGGAAGGCTGCTGATCCCTTCTAGATGCAGAAACGGCTTGAACTTCTGCTCCATATTTACTTTTGCTTCTCACTAATGTCAGCAATGAATTCACAGGAGTTCTTTGTGGGGAGGGAAACAAGAATCCAGTCCTCTGTGGCAAAAAAAAACCTTCTTTTATAGAAATAGACGAGTTCTCTCAAAGCTGCGAAAACATCAGGGAGAAAGAACATTAACATCACAAATACTGAAGAATCCAGGCACTGATTTTATCAGTGATACCTGTGAAATCTTGTTGCTTTTAATACAGCCACGCAACTACTATCAATTGGGAATATCCATCCTGCTGACAGGGAACAGAAGGATAAAATCTGCGTTCTTCCAACCTACTCTGCCAGAGCTGGCAGGAGTTAAAGAAAAACAACACCTTTCTTTTCATCAATTCTCTGTTCAAGTGTTAGAGCAGTACCCAAGGATGACAATCAAACTGAGCCCTCCCTGTGCCAGCTCTTGCCCAGACAACTCTGATGACACAGTTCCTGCTGTAAGAGTTGATATGATAAATGTTCACATGTAGGCTTTGTGTGAAGTTTCTTGCTTTTCACTGTGGTTGCATTTTATGTCATTTCTCATGATAGAGAAATAATGCTCACCCTGGATACATGCACCTAGAAAGTAATTTCTAAATACGGAGAATAAATTCTTAATAACTCTTTCCAACAATATTTGCCAAGTACATTTGTGTGTATTTTAAGCAGGGATTTGCAAAGGTGAAGTCAGAAGAGAAATATAGCTTGTTGCTTTCTGCAAAAAGACTCATCCAAACAAATGTTCACCCAAAATGTATTTTCATCAAGGTATTAAGAAATAAAAAGACCCTTTAGTCAGTGTTATTATTGGAAAGCCTATGGGATCATGGACATTCAATGTGCACTGAAAAAAAGAATGTTCTTTAGTGCATGTAGAAGCATGGTGTAAACCATTGGAGCTAAAGTGGAACTGAAAACAGAATTTTTGATCACCTTCATTGACTGAGTACATTCTGGTTTAGTGTGTCTGAATCTCCACTAGCATGCCAGAATACAATAAAAATGACACACTCTATGGCACAAGTAACTTCTTATCTGTAATATGTCTTCTTTATGTTCTCAATATTTGCTTTGCATAAACATCTGTCACAACCCAGCAACTACGAAACACAGAAGATTTGGATTTGCTGAAGACGTTTATTGCCGTATGATACTAATGAGCTTTTAAATAACAGAACAAGTGTTGTAAAACAACTAAAAAAATGGAGCAAAAAAGAAAACCCTCAAACAAAAACATAGATTTTTAATTTCACAAACCATACTAAGTAGACGAATTTAAATCTACCAGGTCAATACCTTCAGGAAATAGAGGTGCCCAGAGCTAATGTACAAACCACAGTCATTCCAAACAAGCAAACAGCCTCTCTCACTGGAGCTATACTTCTTGCATGTTGATGTCAATTTAGCAAACACTGATAGTTAAAATGTTTTAAAACTCAAGATATTCTTTCTTTCTTTCTTTCTTTCTTTTTCTTTCTTTTCTTTTCTTTTCTTCTCTTTTCTTTTCTTTTCTTTTCTTCTCTTTTCTTTTCTTTTCTTTTCTTTTCTTTTCTTTTCTTTTCTTTTCTTTTCTTTTCTTTTCTTTTCTTTTCTTTTCTTTTCTTTTCTTTTCTTTTCTTTTCTTTTCTTTTCTTTTCTTTTGGCTTTGCTTGGAATATTGCCCACAGGTATTTTTTAAACCCACAGTGAAACAAAATGCTTCAATTCCAAACATTTCAGTACATGAGTAATCAAAAAAGATGCCCAGGATTCATACAGCTCTATAAGCAAGTTGAATGATTTAAATACAAATAGAGATTTTGAATAGTCTTTGGAAAAATACAAACCCCGCAAGCTCCATATCCTGTTGTGCAACTAGAACACAAGGAGGGACATGACCTGAACATCTAGATCTAGATTTGGTTAGATTAGGATTAGCGTTAGGGTTGGGGTTAGTGAGTTTCCTGAGAAGGAAACTGCTCGAGCTTTTCTATATCTAATAGCTGCGGTTTCATTGCCTAACTCACTCCTTTTACCCTCTGTTTTCTCCTAAGGAGAAAAAAAACCATCTAGATGGAACAAAGTAGCACTGATTAAGAGGTGCTTGGGCTGTAAAAGCAATTTAGTCTACTATTACAAGAGTTAAAGCTGTCTGGTTTGCATCTTATTAGCCTTGTAGTTCTGTCCATAACAACTGCATTGGGCTTGTGGAGGGCTCCTTTGCACATCACTGAATGTCTAGGGGTATTCCAGGGGCAGAGAAATCCCATCACACTGTGCTACAGTTTACTCGGAAAAACTTGATGAAACAAGGTTATTATGGGCCTGTCTCTGTTGTCTATGAAGTTAAAGCCCTATTGACATCAATGGAAAGAGGATCAAATATTCTGTATTCTCTACAGAGTGAAGAGCTCCCAACAAAGAGTTTTGTGGTGCTGTAGCTAAGCAGCAGGAAATTTGCATTTTGTCATAGATGCCTGAGGGTTCAAGATTCTGCCTTTACCATGTTTAATCTAGCATTTGCAACAGAAAATAAAATAAAATAAAATAAAATAAAATAAAATAAAATAAAATAAAATAAAATAAAATAAAATAAAACAAAACCAGATAAAGCTGCATACTATCTCTGCAAAAATAAATAACTTCTTCAGTGCCAAGCCTTGAGCTCACTTTATTATATTTCCTCAGAAACTGAGATGGTTATCAACAATAGCAGTGATTATCAACTCAAGGAATTATAACAATCATGTGGCAGTGTGAACTCCATTGTGCTGTGCAGTTTCCCTTAGGCCTGTAGGACTAACCTTTTCTCAGCTCTGGACCCTGGAGTGAGGAAAATTACTGTCTGATGGATATTCTATTATTCTCACAAATGCCATTACAGGCCTGCACTGTCTCTGATGTCCACAGTCTGTGCCTGTAGGGCAAATGTCACAATGGGGGCTTAGAGGATTTGCAGCAAACACTCACTCCAGACTGAATGGACCCTACATTGTGCTCCACTGAATGATAGCCTTGGTGAATCAAAGAACTGATTTGGGGAAAAATTTGTGCCACACAGTTTTATAACGATCATAATTTATCTTCAGTTACAACAGAAGATAGAGATTTTACTCATTAACATTATGGGCCTGATACAATTATTGGCTTTTTCTTTTTTCTTTTTTTTTTATATTTGCAAGACTGGAGTGTATGAGACACTGCGCAGTGCCAAACATCGTGCTGACAGTACAGGCAAGGGCAGTGTTATTGGTGCTATCACTTCTGTGTGTCCTTTGGAGAACTCAGGTATTGTTTATGGAAATCCAGGAGAGCCAGGAACTGACTTGAAGTCTCCCATATTCCAAACCAATACATCAAACAAGACCAACCTCTGCTATCAGTGTTTCTGTGACAAATGTGGTGGTAGTTCAGGTGGAAGCCAGACAGGGAAAATGCAAGTAAGAAACATTTATTTAATCAATTTGACAATACAATCTGTTATCTGTCCATTATTAAATTAGGGCTTTTTTAGTTCTTTTTAGCATCTGTTTTGGATTATTTATGTCATTTTAGTTCATGTAATTCAAAACAGCTTCTGTTCAAAACATAAGGGGCTAAATAGAACCCTTAGGCTGTACACCACTGGGTATTATATCCCCTCAGTTTCCTTTTTGCTTCCTTTCCCTTGCCTACATTCAGTTTCCAGGTGCTGATCAGAGGATGCCTTTTTCTCTTGTGTGGCATTATCTTTGTAAAGCCTTCCTTTGTGATTAAGTGGAAAAGAGGTTCATGTGAAATAAAAATCCATAGTGTGCACTTTCTAATGTGCCAGTTGGTACTCTTGGAGATGCAGAAGGAAGATTCTTGGACAGTAACTTAAGGGTAAAATATTGCCCCAAATGTCAAGAGTTAGACATTGTTCCTTTTTGCCATTTATCTTTGGTACAAGACTAATGATTTATTTTCTACTCTATAAATCTTCAGTTCACTCCAACTGAAATCCTGTAGGTTTCTGTTCAAAGCATACTTTGAAAATATTACCTAAGCCATTCACCACCTGCCTGGGACTCATTCGTGATTTTTTGGTCTGCTAGAACCACCAACATCCTCAGTCCTTCACATAGTACAGTCTGTTCTTGGCCATGGGGTTTCATTCCACAGCATCCTGGAACTGCAGCCCCATGGTGTAGGGAATCACACTTCTGCTACTTCCAATATAAATAAAGAAAAAATCCAGCAGACATCTGGATGAAAAGAAAAATCTGACTTTTAAAGAACTAGGAAATCTCCTATTTAAAATCATAACTCACTCCTCCTTCTTCCTGTGATTATATGATATTCAGCAAACGTAATTTTTCTGAGTATTCTTACATGCTTTGTAAAACCATGATGCAGCTACTGGTAAGACAGAGTTCCTGGCACCCACATAGTGGGGTTAGAGGATCAGAGTGAGTAAAAGTTTGGGTCCCTCCTTTTCCTGTAGAGAACGAATCTCCCACCTTTACCCAAGCCCCCACCCCACCCTGAGTTTGGAATAACTATCTTATTACTGCTACAGGAATACAACACATGGAGATCGAGGAAACCTTTGAAGTGCTTTTCTGACCAATAAAACAAGTCTCCAAAAATAAGAGGAAGAAAACTTAGGACGGTTTTCAGGCTGTTTGGATGGTGCTTTTCCAGGGAGGTGCAGAAAACACTAGACCATAACTTCCTTCAGGCAGCTCAGAGTGTGTGCATGGCTTCTGCATCTCCTTTACAGCCTGCACCTTGTAAAGGAATCAAAATTTGTAAAGGAAATCCCACCATTTTCCCTTTTCTTTGCAGTTTCCATCTCCCCTTACAGGCTTTTATCATCTGCAGATTGCAATACTAAGTTAATGCAGTGAAACCAATGTCTATGCAAAGGACACTTTTGAGAGCAGGAACAGCAGTGGAAGAGCCGTGCATGTGGCATGATGTGTGTAAGACAGAGCTGGGAGCAGTTGCCTAACAGCTGGGACTCTGTTTGCAAGATATCTGCAAAATGTTGTGTTTCTAGCTTCAGCTTTTCCATTCCAAATTTTTCACTATGAAGATAACAATAGAAGAAATTACTAACAAGATAAAATCTAATTTTCCAGGGTGGAAAATAGGCCATTTTTAAAAAGGACTGTTTTCCTTCCAAAAGCAACATCTTCCTCACCTGCTGCATTAGTCCCCAGCTTTGGGGAAAAAATGCTCTACAGATCATAGATGTCTTTACTAAACAATTCCAATTTCAGTGAAGAAGAGACTGGAAAAGATGTATTTGATGTCACTGGAAAATGAGCCCTATACTTTTCATACCATTCCATTCATTCACTGAACCACCACTTCATCCATGATTCAGCTCTGATGCTCTGCAGGGCTATAATTCCCTTCAAGAATCACAGAATAGTTGTGGGTGGAAGGGACCTCTGGAGGCCATCTGGTCCAACCCCCTGCTCAAGCAGGCCCACCCAGAGCAGGTTCTCCAGGAGCATGTCCAGGTGGCTTTTGAAGACCTCCAAGGAGGGAGACTCCGCAACCTCTCTGGGCAACCTGTGCCAGTGCTCCGTCACCCGCACAATAAAGAAGTTCAGTTCAGTTTGTGCCCATTACCTCTCATCCTGGTACTGGGCACCACTGAAAAGAGCCAGGCTCTATCCTCTTTGCACCCTCCCTTTAGGTATTTATAGACATTGATGAGATCCCCCTTAGCCTCCTCTTCTCCAGGATGAACAGTCCCAGCTCTCTCATCCTCCCCTCATAGGTGCTCCAGTCCCTTTATCATCTTAGTGGCCCTTCATTTGACTCTCTCCAGTATAGAATCACAGAATGGTTTGGGCTGGAAGGGACCTTAAAGATCGCGTAGTTCCCACCCCCCTGCCATGGGCAGGGACACCTCCCATTAGACCAGGTTGCTCAAAGCCCCATCCAGCCTGGCCTTGAACACTTCCAGGGATGGGGTATCTACAACTACTCTGGGCAACCTGTTCCAGCGCCTCATCACCCTCTGAGTAAAGAATTTCCTCCTAACATCTAATCTAAATCTACGCTCTTTCAGTTTAAAACCATTACCCCTTGTCCTATCATTACACTCCCTGATAGAGTCCCTCTTCTGCTTTCTTGCAGGCCCCCTTTAGGTACTGCAAGACCGCTATAAGGTCTCCCCAGAGCCTTCTCTTCTCCAGGCTGAACAACCCCAACTTCCTCAGCCTGTCTCCATAGGAGAGGTGCTCCAGACCTTTGATCATCTTTGTGGCCCTGCTCTGGACTCATTCTCATAGGTCCATGTCCTTCTTATGCTGGGGACTCCAGAGCTGAACACAGTACTCCAAGTGGGGTCTCACAAGGGCAGAGCAGAGGGGGACAATCACCTCCCTCAACCTGTTTGTCACACTTCTTGTGATGCAGCCCAGGATACGGTTGGCTTTCTGTGCTGCAAGTACGCTTTGCCAGCTCATGTTGAGCTTCTCATCAGCCATCATCCCCAAGTCCTTCTCCTCAGAACTGCTCTCAGAGTTTCTCCATGTCTCTCTTGTACTGGGGAGCCCAGAACTGGCCACACTTCTATCTGTACATGCAATAAAACATTAATACCAAGTAATTAGAACTTTGAATTTGTCATCTTTTCCTTGCTGTTTCATCATGATTTCTGTGCATACTTCATGTGTTATACTCTCTGATCTACCATCAGATCACATGAAATTATGTTAAGGAAGTTAGGAGCATGGCCATTAACTGTTATTTTTTTTAGTGATTATTATCGGAACAAATTTAGATATCTTATCTCCTAAGAGGCTGAATTTGTATGCAGGCCAGATCAAATCTGGGTTACTTGTATCCCTGTCAACTTATATGAATCTCTTAACATCTGTTGAAGCGTACAGCCTCTTTCACTGCCACAGCTCTTAGTTGTGTTTGCATCTAGAACACCACAGGGAACACCCACTGAATTATATATCTCTTAGGATTTCTGGGTCAAATGGGAGCAAGTATGTTGCAAAAGAACAGCATGCACTGAAGGAATACTCTAATTGCAGAAAGGTTTCTTAATTTTGTAATGTTCACTCTCTCTTTGAAAGTACTTTCTTTTCTATTCATTTTAAAAAGAAGAAATATTTGATCTCATTTTCCCTGCAGAAACAATAATTTTCAATGGTGTTTATTCCATGGAAGATGGTCAAATAAGGAGTTGGTTAAAACACAGCTCTCCTTTGGTTTTGCTGTCTGTGATCGTGACTTTCATTTCTTCCCTTGAAGAGACCCTCTGTGTGCCAATCCTTCCCATGCCTACTAATAAGGAGAAGGTGGGAAATGGCACTTGATTTCTTTTTCCTGAGGTCTTGGCACACAACCAGAGATATACCTAGGAGAACTGGAACCCGGTGAGCCTACTAAAGGGGTTAGGGAGAACACAGGAACTCCTTTTGGGACATGTGGGCCTTTTGACATTATGCATGTGCAGGACACGATGCCGTTCCATCTTTTTTTTCAACATCCACAACTATTGTCTCACGGGAAGAGGGAGCTACAGGGAGTTGTGGAGTTGCTGTTACCTGGCTCCCTTTGAGTCTTTTCATATGGATGTGCCTATATTTCTGCAGATCTTCCATAGTCTTTATGGTAAAACTTAAAGATCCATCCAGAAGAGGGTCTCATTCTGCCTGGTGCTGAGTAGGAGGCACTGTCCTCAAGAGATTCTTCTGTTACGCACCATAATTTGGGACATAGTTCATGCTTCATTTCTTATGGAAGTAGTCCCAGCTTTTCCACAGGAAGGACGGAAAATGAAATCAGTAAGTGTTCTGCAGGGACATGTACCCATTAAAGTCACCCCATAGGACTGGATCATCTGAAGTCACATTGTTTAAGTAAACACAGTGAAGTAAAACCAACAGATGTGTTTATTATTATGTTTCCCACTGGCTGGAGAGGTACAACATGAGAAAAGCTTCTAAAGCAGTAACTGGAAAAGAATCTATAACAAGATAAAACAGAAAGAAAGAAAAAAACATGGAAATTGTGCAAGTCCAAAACTTTTTACTATTAGAATAATTGTGTACTCAGGTGCAAATTCAACCCTGGATGGTCCATGGAAAGTAACTGGTCTTCCTCCTTTAATTCCTGCTCACATGCCTGTCGCAGTGAAGCTGGCCAAAGTTTGTTGCATGCTGCATCCTTGCAGTCATAACATCTTTGTTCTGCTCTCCTGAGGCTCTGCTGGGCTGCTATGACCTCTTTGCTGTTGGCAGCCCAAGAAGCATGAAGATGCTTATTGAGAAGGGAAAACAGGGGGAGAATAACCCTCAAAAAAACAGAGCTGAAGAGAGGAACCAGAACTAAAAGTCAGAGGGAAAAAGAGCAAGTCTGGGCAAGACTGAGAGAAACAAGGAAAAAATATTTGGACACCATTGCCAACAAGAGTTACTAGAGAGAAGATTTTGGCTATCATGTCCTGGTGATTTTAGAATCTTTTGTCCAGTTATTTGGCAAAGTAAATGCAAGAACAATAGAATTGAAATTCTCTTTCTTAGAAGGGACAATTCTCATAGAGAACAAATAAAGTGTGGAGCCAGAACTTATGAAACAATCAGCATTTCTTCAAGTTAAAAGAGCCAGTTTTTAACTCTTAGCAAAACCTGCATGAATAAACAGTGAACATTATGGGTACTTTAGACAACCACTGTCTTGGTTGCTTACAGTAAAAAATTAAAGTCTGACTTTTTTAATTAGAAGAAATTCTCTAGTTTACACAAGACTGCTACTAGATTTTGGAAAAGATCTGTCAAGAAAAGCATTGCTCCAGTAACCTGCCATCATCTAATTTTACACTGCATCCTTACTTCAAGCTCTTCTTCTGGTTTTGCGTGATACATCAATAAGACCCATTCTCAGGTTCATTGAGCAGCATCAGGAACAGAAAGGTGACAGTCAAGTAATTGCTTAGCAAAACACCAGTAATGCAGGGATTAGGTCACATGCACACAGGATAGGAGCTCGCTTCCATTAAAGCTGAGAAAGTATTCAAACTGGGTCTTGTGCACCCAGGTAAGTATGCCCACCTATTCTTAGAGATTAAGTGCAGCAGATGGTGAAATCAGCACAAACTTGATGGTTGTGAAGACAGTTTCTCCCCCATCCAATCTTTTCCTCACTGAAGCTACATAGGAAAACTGAGGGGGAATTCACAAATACTGAAGTTTTCACTAGGAAAACTCCATCTGCAATTAATTACATCATTTGCCCATACACCCACAAACCTCTTCTTAATTACTGTTTTCTAAACATAGTCTTTTAGTTCATGTTCATGAGATTAATTAAATAAGCACATCCAGAGTTCATGTAGCAGTCTCATGTCCTTTGTAAATTCTCATAAACTTTGCATTTTCAGGCACAAACTGTGCAGCCTTTCTTCTGGTGACTAAAAGATGCAGATTGCTGTAAATTGCCTTCAAGATCAGAGAGGTTGGCTTCAGCTCACCTCATCTGCCTTGTTATACCTCATTTTCCTCATCCTGGATCCATGGAGAAGCTTTCGAGGCTGTTATCTGCTATCCTTAAGCCAAGCAGCTGCCCCCCCAGCAACAGTTATCATCTGGGACCAGGCAAGAGCTGCCCCTGGTTCCTCTGGACCTGCTAACATCTGGAGGGCTCAAATCATTCCCATATGCTTTAGCAGCCCTCCCTGGAAGGTCAGAGAAAGGCCTGAGCTGTGTTCAAAGCATGTGAAGCATCTCAAATGCTATTGGAGACCAGTTCCATGGAGAGGGAGAACACAAAAATACCTTAGATATGGAGGAAGAAAGCATTCTTTCAAGTGCTCCATTATACCCAGGTCTACAGCAGCTGACCCTGAGGGCTATGGCAAGGAGTCTTTTTGAGAGAGGGAGCAGGGAAGCAGTCATCAATAAGACATGTTGCCCAAAGCTATTCATTAACACTGTAAAACTTTTTTCTCTTGCAATAGGTTGTCCCATTGTCTGCTGGTTTCCTGCTGAATTATTTGATTACAAGCAAACAAGCAACATGTCTTTTAAAGGCTTTTGGGATGAATGGCTCAATTTATTCTTTCACACAAGATCTTCATGAAACACCACAAACTTAGAGGTAGTATCCATAAGAAGATTTTTTTTAGAAAAATTCTCCCTCCCTCCATTTGCTATGGTGAATCTAGATTAATTCTGTCAAAGGCAATAACTTTAATCTGGATTTATACCATTTTGTCTGAGAGAAGAATTTAGCTCATACATATTAAATGATGAGTATACTATATATACTTTGTAAGCAAATGTATTTGCTCTCTTATCCATTCTCCCTCTCATATGATGTTTATTTGCATATTATTACTTAAATCAAATAGACTGTTAGCATCAAAATTACAAAGCTGAGCTCCTTTAAAACAGAAAAAGCCAGAAATAAGCTACCAGTTTTCTTCTTCATGCTTTTCACGATGACACAGTCTTTAACAATGTGATCCCATATAATTTTGACACAGGAATCCTAGTCTTCTGCTGGATACTTTAACAGATTCACTATTCAGCCTTTATGCACTGTTTATTTTGTTCTCACTAGTTCACTTAGTGGCTAAGGAGGGGAAGTAGGGCCAAAAACAGAAAAACAACCCTGGAGAGGAAAAATCTTTGAAAAGACAAAGTCCTGGGGGAATTACTGGAACAGATACTGTATTTCTTTCTCTCTTTTCTCTACTGGCAGTCAGATGTACAGTCAGCTACTTAAACCTTGTAAGTGCAGCATCTCATGACAAAGCTCTACCTCTTTTTTAAATTCCCTGTTATTTAAAAAAGTCCAGAATCTGTCCCCAGATGACTTTCATTGTCTGGGTTTTCTCAGTTTTCTCTGTGCTTGTTTATTGTTCTTTGTTTTGTTTTGTTTTTTAGGTAAGTGGAACAATGGTTCCTTAAAAGTCAGCCAAATAGAGGCTATCATAAGATACGCATGCAAAAGGCACCATGGCAAGCTGTTAGGACTGGGGGTTTCTCTAGGGCTTTTGGAGTATGACTAAGAAAGTTTAAACACAGACTTGCAGAATCCTTGTGAAACTATACATGGTTGTCATTTGACTTCACTTTTTATTTTTTTTCCCAAATACATTGGTCACTGTCACAAGAAACTGGAACTCTTAAAAATCCATTGTTAGCATCCAAAAGGTCTTTCAGATATGTCAGGCCAAATTCTTGTATCCTAAGTTGTGCTTTAAATTTCAGTGGCTTTTCAAGAGTAAGAACTACTAAACAGGAGTGAGAAGGTAAGTCCTTATGCATTTCCATTCAAAGACCAACTCAGCCACAGAAATCTGGTATGATAGTGGAAGTCAAGTTGATGCAGCCCTTCGCAGCACAATGCATCAGAGCTCTTTGGTTGTTCTGATTATTTCCTTTTGGGAAGTACCACATGATATCAGAAAAATCTCCAGCTAGCATTTTGCCCTCCAGCACATTGGCTGAATGCTGACATACTTACTGGCAGCGATACATGAAAAATAGGACAAATATTTCAAAGAAGGAATGCAGTGCAAGGTCTTGTTACCCAGCAACCATGTGTTTAAAAGGACATCTGGATATCATTGCTGCTGAGAACTTGATGGCCTTCTAATTATCCATTGATGGAGAGGTCAGCAAGGTATCATAAGACTTATAAAGAACTGTGAAAACAGCTATGAAAAACAAGGTAAAAAATAGACACTTAAAAAGGATTTTTCTAAAATCTCAAAGTCATTTTGGTTTCTGTCCTGTTTTCCATTTAAGACCTTCACAGAAATGGCTAGCCTCTTTAATGGACATTGCTAAAATTAAATTCAAAAGAAGAATATCAACATATGTTCTTATTTGTCCTTATCTTGCCTTCAGGCCACAGGAGAGAGAGATCCACAGCAAACAGGCACATTAATATTTTCCAATGTTTTGATTCATCCAACTTTCAAATGTTAAGAAATAACTTCATGACAAGACAGCCATGCTGTGAAATTTTCCAGCTGTAACTACTAGTGGCTGCCCAGGGTCAAATTCTGAGGTGAAGTTTAAAGTGTGGTACAGTAAGTCAATTTTTTTGCATTCAAACTGCCTGAAGTATTCTTTCACTGTATGTGAGGAACCAGACTTTCATATCAGACAATTCAAAGGGAGAAGTATGAACAGGGGCCAATTAAACTTACATTTTCACCTTCTTCAAGTGTTTTTGGTTTTCTTTATAACTGTGTATGGCAACATACCAAACCTGACAATTGCTGTGGTCTTTTCTGGCTTTATAAAATGATTTGTTATGGTGTTCCAATAGTACTTAGATGCCTCCCAGAAGAGAAAAAAAAAAAAAAAATTTGCTGGTAGAGTCTGGGCAAACACACTGTAAGAGATTATTAAGTTTACTGTCTCATCACATGAGGTGAAAAAATGAGGCCAGAGACTTGCTTCAGGTCATCCAAGTGAGCTTCACATTTAAGCCTTGAGTTGGAGTCTCTGTCAGTGCTTTTATTCACTGGGCTGCACCACTTACTCTCTTCTTGTTATAAAGTAATCATGCTTGCCCCAGGACTTCTAGGGCTTGAAATTCTTCCCCAGGGTATCTGATGGTGGTAATAGCAATAGGTGCTGTAATCAGAGCCATTACAGAAAGGCAGGAGGAGGAAATTGCTGGGGATAAGGTGACCTCAGCCCCAGCACACCCTGAAATAAAAACAAGGATAATACAAGACTGTTCCCTTGGCCACAAGATGTATGCATGTCCTGTGAGGAGAGGCTGAGGACTCTTGGTTTGTCTAGTTTGGAGAAAAGGAGGCCAAGAGGCAACTCATTGGTCTCTGCAGCTTCCTGAGGAGGGGAAGTGGAGAGGGAGGTGCTGGTCTCTGCTCCCTGGTAAGCGATGACAGGACGCGTGGGAACGGCACAAAGCTGTGCCAGGGGAGGTTCAGACGGGACCTGAGGAAAAATTTATTTACTGTGAGTGTGGTCAAACACTGGAACAGACTTCCTAGAGAGGTGATTGATGCCCAATGCCTGTCAGTGTTCAAGAGGCATTTGGATAATGTCCTCAATAACATGCTTTAACTTTTGGTTAGCCCTGAAGTGGTCAGGCGGTTGGACCTGATGGCCTTTGTATGCTCCCCCAGCTGAACTATTCTAAATGTTAAGGAAGAAAGAGAAGAATGGCCTGGGACACTGCAAATCACCATCAGTTCTTTCTGTCCCTTCTGCCAGCCCAGACTGGCAGCTTCGTGCAGTCGGTAGCTTCTTCAGCTGCTATCAGAAGAGCTAGAGACACCACCCACAGAGAGCACATGACATACTGTGAACACTGTGCATAATCCCAGCTAGGTGATCGGGGGCTAGAAAGCTTGAAGCCCAATGCAGGTGACTATAGAGTCCAGGAACTAGCTTGTAATCAACCAGCTTTGCTGCAAGTCAACACCCTGTTTGCACACACTCCTGGTTAGTGTCAGGCAAGCACATGCTCTGATGCCTGTGGAGCTTGCCAAAACCTCAAGGAATAAGCAGTGATGAAAAACAGCATGAAAACAGACCGTGGGAGCAGCTGAATTTCCCAGCAAGCACTCTGCCACCAACATGGAGTTCCTACCCAAGACGTGCGAACAGGCTGTTGTCCTGCAACATCTCTAGGTGCTCTCAGCTACTCAGGGAGGTGACAGCGTTTGCCACTGGTGTGAAACACATTTCTTGCTTCCTTAGATAGAAGTGTTGCTTCCATCTCCTTCAGTGTAAATAAACAAGAGCCCTGTGATCTCACAGACACCTTTTTTTTGTAAGGCATGCTTCTGAATCCACTCCAAATGTCTTCTCCTTATATGTTCACAGTCTACTATGGATAGGCAAGTGTGTGCCACATAGTAGTATCTTACTGTCAGAGAAAATAGCTGCTGACGGCTTATGCTTGTTCTTTACAGGGTGTTTTTTTTTTTTTTCCTGTAATTTATTTAAGACACAATTCAGATGAAATATGCACCAGACATTTTTAGCTGAATCGGAAATATGTCTCCCTCTAGAGAATGCCAAAGTGGCAACATTCCATCCTCTGTATGGAAAGAAACTTTCATCCCTACAGATCTACCCTTTTGAATAAAAAGAGGTCTGTTATTCATGCAATACCATTCCATACCACACCTGGGCTGTGTAGTTCCCGATGTTGACTTGTGTAAAGGAAAGCATGAACCTGGAGGTACAGTGACCAGGTTAGACACTGCTCCCATTTGGCCCTTTGGAGAAATACAGCAAAAGGGAATCTCTGAGGGTGTTTGCTCCTCAGCAACTCCCCCACAGCTGTCTTCACTGGTCCTCAAGACTGTGATGACCAGAGATAGATTCTGCAATATGGCAGTAGAAAGTTTCTGCAAGCAAGGAGCTACAGCCCTGCTAAACCTCTTCTATGGGATGCAGATGACATCAGATTTCCTAATTTTGTGCTGTTAGCCACAATTAACATGAGATGAAAGTTTTAAATTAGACAGTAATATAACATATAGAAGTCTTTCAAGTGTCCAGCTTCTGAGAACACAGCGCCAGTGACACCCTCAGTAGACTGTTGTATTCTCAGAACTGGCCACAGTCATCATCCAACACACCCTGTTGGTGTTTTGCCATTGTATAAGCTTTTCTACCAAATTACTTATTTTGGGGGATTCTTTTGTGATTCTTGCAACCACAGAAGGATGGTTCTTGGACTGTCTTGTGACTTTTCGCTGATATCTGAATTTTGCAAGGGAAAAGGTTGGTGTATGCAGGGCGTCAGCTGGCACCATAAGCCCAAAGAGAGGGATTAGACAGAGAGCTTAGGTGGTACATAGCCCTCTCTTGACTCTCTGTGCAAGAGCATGCTCTAACTTTTGACTTCTGTGGTTAGGAAACAAAGCAATGTATGTTTTAGCTTGATCCACAATGTTAAGTAGCCAACCCAAACCTGATTTTGCTCTGTCAAGTTAAGGGATGCTGCATATCAATTAATAATTTTGGCTTTGGCTTGACATTTAATGTTCAGAAATGTTCACAGGAGCACAGCTTGGTTCAAACAAATGGAAAGAGCTAAGAAAACACTGTCTGAGTATGTTTAGTCCATCTGCAACTCAAAATTCACTACCTGTAGTTTTTTAACGATATTTTCCTTTCTCTGTCATCCTCTGAGGTCAGAATTAGGGCATGCAATTAGAAGCAGCAGGGACTACTTCTTACTTACATATTAACCTTTCCAGCACCCCATGCTCTCTCTTCTTACTTTGCACACTAATGGGTTTCTGCTGATACTAATGGTCTGTTTTGGTAATTGGGCAAGATTTGAGTTCTAGAAAGAGGATGAGCATCTAATAAGTGACATCACCTAATATGACTGTTGAAAGAGTCCTCCTTAGGAAAGGGAGCATTTTGAAAAGATAGATAATCAAAGAACTAACACAGCCCACCTGGAAATCATGTTATGCCCAACGGGCCAATCTTTGTTTTGTTAAGCATCCTCAAGACTGGGCTATAAATCCCTCTGGCTGTGCAGAACAGTGCTGCATAAAACTCTCCAAATATTGGTCAACATTTCACAGTGCCATGTAATGACCACACAGCCTAAGCACACTTATGTTTCTGTCACGACTCTGAGTGCACCGATAGGCCTTAATGGCCTCACCAGACATCTACATCCCCACCCATATCCATCCGTCCAGGAGCCCCATCTCAGCTCAGGCCTAGTCTTGCCTCTGGCCTAGTGTTCTGGATGGACCTTGGACCTGTGTTCTTGCCTTGTTTCCAGTACTGTTTTTGATCCCTTCTCCTGCTGTTCCTGGCTGGCTTCCCAGGATGTATCCTGGACCTGGTTTATCACTTGTGGGAGGGGGCTGTTGACCTGTTACCAGCACCTGGCTCTGCCTACTGTGTTCAGATGCTGGACCGTACCCTGGTCAGTGAGAGCAATGTACACACCAGGGTCCCCCTCAGCTCCTGGCTCATCCCCCTGATGATGGCTATCTATCCCTGTAGATAGTTAACAACCATCTACATAGCACGTAAGATCTGGGTCACACACCCAAGAGATGTAGCTCAGACTGCTGTATGCGTGGAGAGCACATCTCATGTTCACTGACTTCTACCTGTCCTGCTGCTAGCAGTCTTTCTCTTGAAAACTTGCTTTCTCCCTTGTTCCCTTTCTGGCTAAGATGATATTTTTTATTTTTATTTTTTTTTCTGCAAAGTCTCTGACTGGAAAGCTCCAGGGATAACAGCCCAACCTCATGAGAAATCTGTGGGAATACTGGGGGAAAACAGTTGATGAGACTTGCCATTTTTGTGTCTAAGCCTCCTCCCCTACTCTACATTATCCAAGTTGTTCAAAACATGTTGAAAGGATAAAATGCAGTGATAAAATAATGCATTGTTATTCAAAGACACATATTCTACCCTATGGTAGAATACCTCCCCTTGGTCCAAAAGTATGAACATAAGTCACGTTGCTGGTTACATTATCCCCAGGCACTGCAATCAGGCATTCATAAGATTCAAATCCACTGAAGTCATCAGCAGTCTTTGAGTTAACACATCCAAGATGGTCCAAGAAGCATTTTGCAGTACTTGGTTTTCTGGTTTTGCAACATAGTTTGGTCTTTTGGAAATGAGGATCGGCAGAGAGCAGGCCAAGTTGAAGATAAAAAATTAGCATATTTTAGTATGCTTGAGCTGATTCTATATCAATTTGTACATCTTTTTCTGCATGCCCCTTTGCCATGTTTCAAACTTCACCTCCTGTCACTGATAAAAGTCACTGGTATTCATTCTTAATATCACAGAATGTTACTGTTATGTAATATTTATAGCACGCCTTCCTAAATCCTCTAAATTACCTAAAGTATGCAAAAATTCAAGCTATGCATCAAGGACCAAATACAACAGCTTTCAGTTGTGGGAAAGAGTGAGAAGTTTAACTCTCAGTTTCCTGGATTTGACAACCTTAAGCCTAACCCAGAATATTCTTTTAAATTCATTTCTCTGTGTTTTGGGAAATAAAGGAGCATTTGTCTCCATTACATGCACACAAAAGCAACTATAGTGTCTTTAACCATCATAAAGTATAAATTGAAGATTCACTCCTGAACTGTTTTCTTCTTGTCTGGACACATTAGACTTCTGTAGCAGATGCATCAGCTTCTTTCCCTGGTGTATCCTAACAGTCACTGCTACATGGTGATTCAGTTTTCTAGTCAAGAAGCATTGGAATAGATAAACTAGCTTGAAAATTACCATAAAGTCAGAAAATGATCCTGGAAGGAACCTTAAGAGTTCTAGCCCTCTGCACAAAAGGACAAATCCAGGCACTTCCTGATAGTCTGTCTTCTGCTTTACTCTTGAAGAGCTCAGTGCTGGCAATCCCACCTCTTCCCTGGATATGTCAGAACATACGTCCTTGCTCCCAGCAGAAATTTTTCATAGTCTGTAACCTGTTTCCCTTATCTGTCTGATTCAGAGGGGTTATGGAGACAGTTTAGTCCTTCTCTCTCTCTCTCTCTCTCTCTCTCTCTCTCTCTCTCTCTTTTTACTTTAAGGCTATTATTTTGTCTTCTCCTTAATCTTTTCTTTTCCAGGATAAACAAGTCCAAGTCCTTTAATGCTCACGGGTCATGTTTTCTAGATCTCTCATCATTTCAGTTGATCTTCTCTGCACTGTCTCCAGTCATTACACATATCAAATGTTGAAAATCTTCACTTGCCTTAGATACAATGACAGCCCTGCTAAAATTTCCTGGTGTTAACCATCCTACTTGCCTAAGTCACAGAAATGGGACAGATGGCACTGAGCAGAATGTATTTGTTTCTTGCAGACACAGGCTAACAAAGCAATGTTTTTCCTGTTGCCAGCATAGCTGACCTAAAGAGAGATTACGGTAGCAGAAATGTACGAGCTTCCTTCCTTCCTTACAATTTTGACCAATTCTAAGCCATATTCTTTTATGTCTAGTTTAACACTGATATGCATTTGTGTGCATATATGCATTTATATGGACACAAACACATACACACATATCGCAGTATATTTATGTTTATGTATACATAATGCTATATATAAGCACATGCATATATACCCAGCAAGCAATTCTTCCTGCATGTGCCTTTGTTAAATGTGGAAGGCAGCACAATCTCACTCGTAGTAAAAGAGTCTGTGCAGCACAGGACAGATGCTGCTAGTCAGCAGATTTTTGCCTGGAGGAAATTGGTGAAATTTTACACTAAAGGGCAGGGAACTTTACTGGACCTTTTGATGATCTCCTTCTGTAATGTCATAGAATCTTGTTAGCACAAAAACAATAAAGCAGGCTTGTTTAAATAACCCATTACTGTTCGTGTCTTATTCAGACCACATCACCAAGTAAATGACTGCTGTGTCTGTTTTTTGATCAATCCTTCTTTGTCTTAGGCTACCACAGAGGTTTTCCGGATTAACTCACAATGAAATTAACTAGTTCCTGCTGAATGGACTCCACTGAAGAGGGCACCTACCCAGAAAAATTATATACCTGAAAGGGACTGAGAATCTGTTTCTTGTTGAATGCTACTAAAACCAAGATGTGGACGTGAATATTAGTATTGAAATACATGTGAAGTGATTGGAAAATGTACATGCATAAACTGTTCTACTCTGACATATGAAGGTGGTGAATAACTAGGTCTTGAGTGTGTCAAACACTTTCATCTCAAATTTATCTCAATTTTAGGTGAATCAAGTCAAAAAGTGATTAGGTGAGTTGGGCTGAGACGAGTTGCAGAGTTTGGTGTTGCTGAAGGAGACAGCCCTCCTGCCTTCTCCTCCTCTTCCTCCTCCTC